>JAAIXI010000248.1:11282880-11349163 GCA_013403645.1 Heliconius nattereri | reverse complement strand
AAGGGATAAAGCGTGAAGCTAAGTAAAATTAAGTTTAAGATATAATAATTTACGTAGATGGAATATTTTGCGCTTAGTTATATGCAAGTGGTATAAGTTATTAATGAGTAATGTTTAATGTGTAGGTGGTAGAACATTGCCCGGATCCTGAATGGACACTACTTTGGTACTTGCGCAAGAAGTTGCATTTAACTGGCACGAAGTATGGCTGCGGGGAAGGCGGCTGCGGCGCTTGCACAGTAATGTTGTCTCAATATTTCGAACATGACAAGAATATCAAGTATCCTTTTAAATACCGAAATAAAATTATCAGGTAAAAATTATTTACTGTAATATATTTTATATTTAAAATAAAAGTAACTATCTGCAAAAATCCAGTCAAGTGCGAGTCGGTCTCGCCTAACGAAGGTTTAGTACCTACCAATTTCATGATTATAGGGAAACGGGTACGTGACTTAAAAAGTTGACAAACATAAGTTTGCGAGCGTATGTACTCATTTTATATGAAAGGAACTAAAAACATAAGTTTGTAAAGATTTTTTAAATTTTTATGTTTGTATTGTAAGTTGTTACTTCTTGTTAACGTTCAAAATTTAGGTCGATAGGACCCTATAGGTTTTACCCTATACAAAATGCAGCAACAACAGCAAGCTATTTTAGCTTGATACTTCCACGCGATCTTGAGGTAAAAGGTCTTGAGTATTAATGTACAGATAGACCTACTGACAACAAAGTGATCCTATGCATTTTGGTGTACTTTTTTTTTGAAGTGAGGAACCCTTAAAAGTATGTGTTAATATAGTAGGCACGCTATTTGGAAAATTGACTAGTTAAAATGTTAAATTTGTCGAACAGCTTCTTATTTAAATATGAGAATGTATTTATTGTATATGGCTATGAAAATAAATATAAAGACCTAAACAATTTGTCAGACATATTGCTGTCAACGCATGCTTAACTCCGCTCTGTGCAGTACATGGTTTAGCAATAACTACTATTGAAGGTATAGGTAATACTCAAGAGAAATTACATCCGGCTCAAGAAAGAATAGCTAAAGCACATGGATCTCAATGCGGTTTTTGTACACCAGGCATCGTCATGTCTATGTACGCTCTCTTGAGGAGCAAAAACAAAATAGACTACGATGATATAGAGACATCTTTGGGAGGTAATCTCTGTAGATGCACTGGATATAGACCAATAGTAGAAGGATTTAAAACTTTTTTGGAACGCGATAATGTCAGTGAAGTAAATAGGCCTTGTCAGCTAGGTGATGATTGCTGTAAAATTAATAAGAATAATGAAGAACTATTTAATACTTCAAAATTTCGGCCATACAGCGCAACTCAGGAGCCAATTTTTCCACCGGAGTTGATTTTGAATGATAAATATGGTCAGAAATTTTTATACTATAAAGGCAAAAATGTTATATGGATTAGGCCAACTAATATAGAAGAAGTCCTTTTGTTCAAAAAAATATTCCCGTTGAGTAAAATTGTAGTGGGTAATACAAAGATAGCAGTAGAAGTCAAGTACAAGAACAAATATTATCCAATCCTAATTTCACCAAGTCATATAAAAGAGATGAATTACATTCGATTCACAGAATCAGGAGTGGAAATAGGAGCGGCTGTAACACTAACAGATTTATATGATTTTTTAAAAAATATTAGCATGAAGACTAAAAGCTGTACAAAAATATTTGATACCATAACTGATATGTTGCATCGGTTTGCTGGAAATCAAACTCGTAATGTAGCGTCTCTTGTAGGCAATATAGTGAATGCTAGCCCAATATCAGATTTAAATCCAATATTATTAGCGTGCTCTGCCACTCTTAAAGTTCTTAGTTCAAAGAAAGGTCTCAGAGATGTAGCTATTGATCAACATTTTTTTAATAATTATAGGAGAGTGGCTTTAGATGACGATGAAGTTGCTGTGGCAGTTGAAATACCATTTTCAACAGAAACACAATATTTCAAAGCGTATAAACAAGCTAAACGAAGAGACGATTATATATCAATCGTTACAGCAGCCTTTAATGTAATAATTGATAAAAAATCGCAATTAATAACAGAAGCAAAATTAGTTTTCGGTGGGATGGGTCCAACAACTATATGTGCCGCTAGAACTTCGGAGAAATTAAAAAATCTTCCTTGGAATGAAGAAATTTTATCAAATGTTTTTCAAAACTTAAACCAAGAATTACTTTTGAATCGCTCAGCACCTGGTGGAATGGTGGAATATCGGAAATCCCTATGCCTTAGCCTATTTTTTAAATTTTATATTTATGTTTGTAACGAATTAAATTATAACAATCAAATAAGTAAGAACGAGGAATTGTCTGCTTTTTATGACATACCACGTATGGTACCTCAAAGTAGTCAATATTTTGAAATAAATAATAACAATAAAATAACTTACGACACTGTTGGCAAGCCCATAGCTCATGTATCTGCTTTGAAGCAGGCGTGTGGCGAAGCTATCTATTGTGACGATGTCCTGAGTTCAGATGACGAATTATATCTATGTTTGGTACTTAGTTCAGAATCTCATGCTAAAATTATTTCTATTGACCCAAGTAAAGCCCTATTAGAGCCTGATGTGATAGCTTTTTTGTCAGCAACCGATTTATCAGTGGAACAAAATAAAGTGGGTCCTGTAGTAAAAGATGAACAAATTTTTGCTGACAAAATAGTCACAAGTCGTTCTTGTGTTGTCGGAGCCATCGTAGCCAAATCTGAAATCGCTGCGAGAAAAGCGAAACACTTAGTTACTATTACATATGAGAAGTTGTACCCTGTTATAATAACTATTGAGGATGCTATCGAACACGGAACGTATTATAGAAATTCGCCAAGAACATTACAAAAAGGAAATGTGGAAGAGGCTTTATTGAGTTCTGATCATATTAAAGAAGGTTATATTAGAACCGGAGCACAAGAACATTTTTATTTGGAAACTACATCAGCATACGCCATGAGAAGAGAAGACTATTTAGAAATCATATGCACTACTCAAAATCCGGCAGAAATAAGTGTATGTATATATTTCTTTTTTTTTTACAACTTCACGCTGTATTCAGAATTTGATTTTGCCTCGGAACGCTGTGATTTTGCCTCGGTACCAGAGCGAGAGAAGAAATGAAAATATAAGAATAATACATTTTCCCGAGTGGCGATCGAAAACACAACCGCCTTTTTACACGGTTGTGCCACTCCGCCACGACGCGACGGTTCTATGTACCTAAGTTTTTATTTAAGCTATTTGTTTGTAACGTTTTATCACTTTCATCCATCCATGTTAGTATTGAAATTTTGAGTTATTTTGCTAAATGCTCCCATTTTTTTAATTAAAATATGTTACGCAGAAATACTATATATATTGGTTATACGGGAAACACCATTGACACACATGCGAATACACACTGGTAGATTGCTAGGAATCTACCGGAAGGTATGAAAAACCCTTAAATTCTAAATAGATACCTATAGCATTTTTAACATTGTAATCGATAATTCTTATTAACAATGACTTGTGTTTGGTGAATAAATAGGAATTTTAATATAATAAGGGAAAATCAATTCTTGCTTTCAACAAAAAATAAAAAGCTATGTCCAGAACATCTGTCAAGGCCCTCCAGCTGCACACAGTAACAGAATAAAAAATTCAAATATTATTGTTTTATCATCTGCAAAACGAATAATCATATTTTGAAAAATATATCTTGGATACATTAATCGGTTCCGTTATAATTTTATTATTATTACTGACTCGTAGATGAACGCACCCAAGGCAAAGGTATAAATTGCCTATTTTGCGGGGAAATGCATAAAGTGAGCGTACTCTCAAAATCACAAAAAAAAAAAGATTATCGGTAAATTCAGCTTACGGACGATAACTTTACCACACGTGATAGTGTCTTAAAAAAACATCAATTAAGAATTGCATATTTTTATAAATTGAACTGCTATACAATTGAGGACTACATTTTTTCCGATAAATGAACTAAATGTTCATTACGATTGCATTGTTTATTAACTTAAATTATACACATTAATTAGAAGTAACAATGTGGTATTTATTTACAAGTAATAATGAACGGATAAGTTGATACGTCGAAAGCTGAACTCTTAGCTAAGTATATATTTCGCATTCTTGCTCATATGCTCGGCTCAGGCTGAACGTGACAATAAGATGCTTTTTCATGCGTTCAGCCGGCGTTCATTTTTCGATTTATAAGACACTATCACATCAAAACCTTAAGCAAATAGTTATATCACAAATTTGTTAGCCGTGGCTTTAACTCGTAGTATACGCGTTATCGATAAACTTACATTGTAGATATATTTTCTTGTCATAAGTCTCTTATTACCCCTTAAATCTTGATGGTAAATTTAGAGAAGTATTCACACTATGTATGTAAAATAAGACTAAACTCGTATCATAATTATTATTGAAAACAACGCTATTTTATTGTAAGTTTGACGTGAGGGACCTCTGGTTCCAGCAAAAAACTAAACAATTTGGATTTTTGAAGCACGTCCGTTCAGGGGCGCATGCAAATTTAGTCTAGTGAGCAGTCTGGTTGCAATTAATTTTACTATATGCAGCAGACCACGTGACTTTATATTTTAATAGAGAGGAGCGCCTGCCTGCAGTCACAAAAAATTTAATATTTTCTCAGCACTTAGCAGCAGAGGCACTGGGCGTACCGAATCATAAAGTTGTTACGAAAGTTAAAAGAATTGGTGGTGCTTTTGGTGGAAAAGAAACAAGAGCAGCTGTGTTGATTCTCCCTGTGGCTGTAGCAGCGTACAAACTGAAGAAACCTGTCCGCGCTGTTTTAGATCGAGACGAGGATATGCAAATCACTGGATATAGGCACCCATGTTTAATAAAATACAAAGTTGCATTTAACAACGATGGCAAAATTAAAGGTGTAATATTTGACATTTATGTTAATGCTGGAAATTACATGGATATTTCAAGTTATGTAAGTTACTTTGCAATATATGTGTTAGTTTCATATTATTATGTTAATTATATAATATATTTTCTTTTTCAGATGATCGAAAGGGCAGTTATGCATGTTGATAATTGCTACTTTATACCAAATGTACGAATCAATGGTTATCTATGTAAAACTAATTTACCAGCAAATACAGCGTTCAGAGGTTTTGGTGCACCCCAAGCCATGTTCGCAGCAGAAGCTATGATAAGAGATATAGCAGATTCATTAAGCAAGAAATATGAAGAAATTGTCGATATTAATATTTACCATGAAGGAGATTTAACTCATTTTAATCAATCGCTCACATATTGCACACTGTCTAGGTGTTGGAATGAATGTATTACGAGTTCTGATTACTGGCAAAGAAAACAAATGGTTGAGGAGTACAATAAGTAAGTTAGACCTTATTTGTCTTATAATTATATCTCCCATATATGTACTTGTACATATATGTACGTAGTGAAATGTTTGTCCTTGTCACTTTTTCTAGCTTGGACAGGGGCATGTAACTTCAAATTACCCCATTATTTTATGTTTAAAGAATTTATTCTCAAAAAAGAAAGAGATTTTCTTACTCATCTTGATCATAGAATAAAACGTATAAAATAGACGTTTCAAGTTGATATAAAAAACGCAGTTATTTATAACTAAGCATGATCTTTTATCCCTAGAAGATACTATAAAATATCTTTTTCGTGACATTTCAGATGCAATAGATGGAAGAAGAAAGGGTTAACTATTGTTCCAACTAAGCACGGAGTATCTTTCCTTTTAGATTTATTGATGCAAGCGGGCGCGTTACTTTTAGTATATAATGACGGCTCGGTACTTTTATCTATTGGTGGAATTGAAATGGGCCAGGGGCTTTTTACTAAGATGATTCAAGTTGCTTCTCGAGCTTTAGATGTACCTGTTTCTAAAATCTATATAAGTGAAATGTCTACAGATAAAGTTCCAAATAGCCAGTCGACAGCCGCAAGTATGAGTTCGGATTTATATGGTATGGCTGTAATAAATGCGTGTGATGTTTTAAACAAAAGATTGGAGCCATATAAGAAGAACAACCCAAATGGCACATGGGATGATTGGGTCCTAGCAGCATATTCAGATAGAGTTTGTCTTTCGGCAACAGGGTTTTATAAAGCACCAAAAATACAATATGATCCTAATAAAAACTGTGGCGATTTGTTTGAATACTTTACTTATGGTGTTGCATGTTCCGAAGTTATCATTGATTGCTTGACTGGGGATCATCAAGTTCTCAGAACGGACATCGTCATGGATGTTGGGGAAAGCTTAAATCCTGCCATAGATATCGGACAAATAGAAGGAGCATTTATTCAAGGTTATGGGTTTTTCACTATTGAAGAAATTATATTTGCTCCTAATGGTGAAGTCCTTACTAAAGGTCCCGGGACTTACAAAATACCAGGATTCTCAGGCATTCCTAAAATATTCAACGTTTCTTTACTCAAAGGAGCTCCTAACCCTCGTGCTGTTTATTCATCAAAGGTTAATTATTATTGTGTTTTGTATTCCTTTGTTTGTAATGGTCTGGCAATTAATTTGTTTAATAGTTATTATTAAATTACTATCCTCATTATCTGATTGTATATATAATGTCCAGCATTATGAAATATTACCCGTTTAATGGGTATGAGATAAAGTACAGATTACAGCTAATGACCATATCTATTTTTTTATTAATAGGCTGTGGGGGAACCACCATTATTTTCCGCCGCATCTGTCTTTTTTGCTATGAAAGAAGCTATTAAATCAGCTAGACTTGATGCTGGATTAAGTCCCGAATTTGTCTTGGAAGCTCCAGCAACATGTGCCAAAATTAGAATGGCATGTGAAGACCACATTACAGACCAGGTAATTCGACAGACACAAAATACGGTGAGGGTCCAACGAGAGAGAACGTGATCACTGCGTTGTTTTGTTTTTGTTCAAAACCAAACATATTGCTTGCCAACAATTGAGTTAGTGAAATTGTTTTAAACTCAAACAAGACAAAAATATTTAAAATTGCAGTAAAATACCAAAAATGAATAGAAAATAATTAGAAAAGTGTTATTTGTACTTCAAAATCTTGTTATTTTCAGGTTAAACCTACAATTAAAGAAGAGGGAACACCATGGAATGTGATACCATGAAATTAAACCGTTAATGTACGTGTGATGATCAGAAGTAGAGCCAGGAAAAGAAATAAAATTTATATTGTTATATAAGTCACCAATAAAAAATCTATATATAAAATACACTGAAGATCTCTTTTCGTCTTATGTATCGTTTTATGGGTGTATTTGTTATTTTATTATGTTAAAATTATATACAATATGTATAAATAAATGTGTGTTATAAGATAAGATTTATTACTTAGTCACTGCTTTTGTCAGTAATTTAATGAGTGAATTATGAGGTTTGACTTAAGTTTAATTTTTATATTGATTTATTTGGGGATCTTGCTTGAGCCCTAATTCGTGATAAAATTTAGCTTTGTTTCTAAGTTCGTAAATTTGTGGCCCCTATTATGAGCCACAAGTTTTTATTACCCCGCGAGTAAGGTTTTATAATAAAAAAAATAAACATCTTTATAGATCGTAAAAAAATAGTGATAAAAAAAATAGGTTAGATCAGCTTAATGAAATTGAAACTTTTGTAAAAAAACATAATTAAATAAGCTTCACGCTGTATCCCGCACACAGCAGGGTAGACAAAGGGAACCAAGTGTTTTTAAGACACTCCGTTCCCCACTTTTTGTGGAATTCTGTAGGCATTGCGTGTTGAGTGGCATAACTCAACGCCGCGCTTTGCCTGCAATATAAATTTAAATAAATATGTGATCTTGAGTGGGGATCGAACCCACCAGTCGGTTTTACAGTTACACTTTGCTTTTTGTTTTGAGATTTTGAGTTTTTTTATAAAAAAAATAAAAAAGCACAAAATTCAAGTTTCATTTTTTGAAGCTATGCCAGTTTATTGTTATCTCTCTCTATGATTAATAAGAAAATAAAATTACGAGCCATATCCAGCTAAGTTTGGGAACGTGGGTCGTCGTTGTCTATACTAATATTGATATTAATGTCACCTGCTAAGATAATATTATGAAGTTTCGAGCATTGTTTTAGTAATTGATGTAAAGATTTCAAAAGTCTGCAGTATCTCTGATACCAGATGGCCTGTATATAGCAATGATGACTGTGTTGCTATTAATTACTAAAGATAAACAATTCGCCAGAAAGGACTCAGAAAGGTTCATTGGGGACCACATTTAATATTTATTTATAGTAAACAGTGACTCCCTCGTTTTGGCTTAAATTACGCATAGTAATAACCGAGTTGTAACTATCTAGGAGGGGTACCAAATTAGAAGACATGAGCCAGCACTCTGTCAAAACTAACCCAATCAACCCAATCAACTTTAGACCGTGCCGACCGTGTTCTAATATTTTGTAATATAACTTTGAGAGTACGCTCTGTACTATGAATTTGTTTTGAACTATCATCAGTATTACAAACTCGCTCAATTATTATTATATTACGCTCAATTTTGTCATTAAAATATTGGTACTTAATTTTTTAGACGGTTGAAATTATAAAGATTGTATACAAATATATAGTTTACGTAAATAATACTTTAATTGCGAATTATTTTTACCAGAAGCAAAATTAACGAAAACACGTACTAGCACGAAGTTACAGCAGCAGCAGCAGCAGTTTGTGTTGAAATTGAGTTCTATTTATTTAAATGAGAAAATTACAATTAAGACATAAGAATAATAAAGTACGACTGTTCTTAGTCAATTCAATGTGACGGTTAGAGCTTGGTGGTCTCCGCGCAGTTTCTCAAGAGATTTTGAGATTTCCGATTTTAGATTCAGGAACAACTCACGGCGCCCCTTTTTACTTTCTATGGCGCACTAGGGCGCCGCGGCGCACAAGTTGGGAACCCCTGACGTAGTACGTAGTACGCGCATTTCATTTCCTTTGCTCACAGTGAAATCAAATAAAATAATTAAATTATGGCAACCTTAGCTTGCAGCATTTATTTTGCAGGATAATTAATTTGATTATAAGTTAATAATACATGGCTGCTGTTGGTTAAGAGCTGGTAAATGTTATTTTTTCCGAATCTTTACATCATTCTCTTTCAAAATATGTTGGGTTCGTTAAAGAAATATACCTACAATTTATTAACACAAACTAAAAACCATAAATTTAATTAAAGATTTTTGTGGCAAGATTTCAACACGGCAAGAAGATTCAACCATGGTGTGACCTATTCTTCAACTATTTATCAATCATAAATATAAGTTTTATTAAAAAAATAGATCTCTGCAGATTTGTGCATGGGTATTATGCTTAACTGTTGTTATCACATTTCTTTTTACTTTATATTATCATAATAATTATTGTACCAGAAGTGTACGGAAACAAATGTGTTTAGATATATGAGACAACATTAGATGTTTCGATGAGACAACATATTAGATATACCTATCTATATATTTAATAGTTCGTTTCTGAGCAAGATTTAGACGTCGGCCAACTTCCGACATTTGTGGTTGTGCGTAGGTACTGTTGAGTTGTTATATTTATTTAACCTTTTAGAATTAGATGATTAAAAAGTTAAAATGGATACTATCGAGGAAATAATACCTAAGGATAGGGAAACTCAATTAATATTTTTTGTCAACGGAAAGAAGGTAAGCTTTGTTTTTATAGTATATATTTTTTATAGTATATGTTTTTATAGTATATATTTTTTTATAGTATATATTATAGTATATATTTATGTAAGCTGTTACAAAAACATAATATAATAGAACGCAACCATCATGGCAAGCTATTATCATTATACAAATATTTAACATGCTTGAAATAAATTAAAAATATTTTAATACGAAAATGTCTAATAATATTAATGTACGTACGTATGTACGTTTCAACGTGTGAAAAAACACCAATAGGCACAATTTATAAACACAATATGTAATTTGATATACCTACTTGTAATTATTATTGAAAAGTAAAGGTAAATATTCTGAGAACTATTTATTAATATTTCAAGCTCTATAGCCATATAGGAGAAGTATCTGAAACAACCCAGTGAAGACACTCCACCTGGGAATATTATTTTCTGTGGTATTGGAGTGGTGGAAGTGGCGTGCCATTTGAAAGGCCTATGTCCAGCAGTGGACGACGACAGGCTGATGATGAGACGATGATGATGAAGTGGTGGAAACACAATGCCGCGCTTTTTCTTAGCAGCGACGGAAAATAAATTAATATAAAGCTAGATAAGATTAGGAAGCACGTTTGATTTATCAACCCTCAATAACCTCAGCATTTTCAGTCAGACATTGGTCCCACTTCATCAGGAAGATATATTTCAATATGATAAGGGATAAAGCGTGAAGCTAAGTAAAATTTCGGCGGAGAGAGAGAGAGAGCGGCACTCAAGAGTGTGACTGTAACGCGACGGTTGTGGGTTCGATCCCCACTTGAGGAAATGAAGTATTTATTTACATTTATATTTCCATTTCTTCGCTCTGGTGTCGAGGCAAAGCGCGGCGTTGAGTTCTGGAACGGTGTGTCTTAGCACTAGGGTTAACTCTGCCTACCCTGCTGTATGCGGGATACAGCGTGAAGCTGATATGAGTAATGTTTATTGTGTAGGTGGTAGAACATTACCCGGATCCTGAATGGACACTACTTTGGTACTTGCGCAAGAAGTTGCATTTAACTGGCACGAAGTATGGCTGCGGGGAAGGCGGCTGCGGCGCTTGCACAGTAATGTTGTCTCAATATTTCGAACATGACAAAAATATCAAGTATCCTTTTAATTACCGAAATAAAATTATTAAGTTATTTACTGTAATATATTTTATATTTTAAAAAAAGTATCAACAATAATCCGGTCAAGTGTGAGTCGGTCTCGCCTATCGAGAGTTCAGTACCTACCAATTTCAATCGCAATCGGGAAATCGGAACGTGACTTAAAAAGTTGACAAACATAAGTTTGCGGGCGTATGCATTCATTTTGTATGAAAGGAACTACAAATATAAGTTTGTAAAGATTTTTTTAAAAATTTTTTCTTTGTTTGTATTGTAAGTTGTCACTTCTTGTTAACGTTCATAAATTAGGTCGATAGAATACACCCTATAGGTTTTAACCTATACAAAATGCAGCAAAAACTAGTTTGATACTTCCACGCGATCTTGAGATAAATAAGTATTGATACACACACAGACTTACTGACAACAAAGTGATCCTGTTCGTTTTAGTTTAGTTCATTTTGAGGTGAAGAACTCTAAAAAGTATGTATTAAAAAGGTGAAATTTGTCAAAGCAACTTCATATTTAAATACGAGAATGTATTTATTGTATATGGCTATGAAAATCCTGTGAGCATTACCGAAGTTTTACTATTTCTTTGTATTAAAAAATATAAATAAAAGACCTAAACAATTTGTCAGACATATTGCTGTCAACGCATGCTTAACTCCGCTCTGTGCAGTACATGGTTTAGCAATAACTACTATTGAAGGTATAGGTAATACTCAAGAGAAATTACATCCGGCTCAAGAAAGAATAGCTAAAGCACATGGATCTCAATGCGGTTTTTGTACACCAGGCATCGTCATGTCTATGTACGCTCTCTTGAGGAGCAAAAACAAAATAGACTACAATGATATAGAGACATCTTTGCAAGGTAATCTCTGTAGATGCACTGGATATAGACCAATAGTAGAAGGATTTAAAACTTTTTTGGAAGCTTGGCAACGCGTGGATAATGTCAGTGAAGTAAATAGGCCTTGTCAACTAGGTAATGATTGCTGTAAAATTAATAAGAATAACGAAGAACTATTTAATACATCAAAATTTCGTCCATACAGCGCAACGCAGGAACCCATTTTTCCACCGGAGTTGATTTTGAATAATAAATATAGTCAGAATTTTTTATATTATAAAGGCAAAAATGTTATATGGATTAGGCCAAGTAAAATTGAAGAAGTGCTGTTATTAAAAAAAACATTCCCGTTGAGTAAAATTGTAGTGGGTAATACAGAGATAGGAGTAGAAGTGAAATACAAGAAAAAATATTATCCAATCCTAATTTCACCAAGTCATATAAAAGAGATGAATTACATTCGATTCACAGAATCAGGAGTGAAAATAGGAGCGGCTGTAACACTAACAGATTTATATGATTTTTTAAAAGATATTAGTATGAAGACTAAAAACTGTACAAAAATATTTGATACCATTACTGATATGTTGCATTGGTTTGCTGGAAATCAAATTCGTAATGTAGCGTCTCTTGTAGGCAATATAGTGAATGCTAGCCCAATATCAGATTTAAATCCAATATTATTGGCGTGCTCTGCCATTCTTAAAGTTCTTAGTTCAAAGAAAGGTCTCAGAGATGTAGCTATTGATCAACATTTTTTTATTAATTATAGGAGAGTGGCTCTAGATGATGATGAAGTTGTTGTGGCAGTTGAAATACCATTTTCAACAGAAACACAATATTTTAAAGCTTACAAACAAGCTAGACGAAGAGAAGATGATATATCAATAGTCACAGCAGCCTTTAATGTAATCATTGATAAAAAATCGCAATTAATAACAGAAGCAAAATTAGTTTTCGGTGGGATGGGTCCAACAACTATATGTGCAGCTAGAACTTCGGAGAAATTAAAAAATCTTCCTTGGAATGAAGAAATTTTATCAAATGTTTTTCAAAACTTAAACCAAGAATTACTTTTGAATCGCTCAGCACCTGGTGGAATGGTGGAATATCGGAAATCCCTATGCCTTAGCCTATTTTTTAAATTTTATATTTATGTTTGTAACGAATTAAATTATAGCAGTCAAATAAGTAAGAACGAGGAACTGTCTGCTTTTTATGACATACCACGTATGCAACCTCAAAGTAGTCAATATTTTGAAATAAATAATAATAATAAAATAACATACGATACTGTTGGCAAGCCTATAGCTCATGTATCTGCTTTGAAGCAGGCGTGTGGCGAAGCTGTCTATTGTGACGATGTCCTGTGTTTAGATGGCGAATTATATCTATGTTTGGTACTTAGTTCAGAATCTCATGCTAAAATTATTTCTATTGACCCAAGTAAAGCCCTGTTAGACGCTGATGTGGTGGCTTTTTTGTCAGCATCTGATTTATCAGTGGAACAAAATAAAATGGGTGCTATAATTAAAGATGAACAAATATTTGCTGACAAAATAGTCACAAGTCGTTCTTGTGTTGTTGGAGCCGTCGTAGCCAAATCTGAAATCGCTGCGAGAAAAGCGAAACACTTAGTTACTATTACATATGAGAAGTTGTACCCTGTTATAATAACTATTGAGGATGCTATCGAACATGGAACGTATTATAGAAATTCGCCAAAAACATTACAAAAAGGAAATGTGGAAGAGGCTTTATTGAGTTCTGATCATATTAAAGAAGGTTATATTAGAACCGGAGCACAAGAACATTTTTATTTGGAAACTATGTCAGCATACGCCATGAGAAGAGAGGACGAATTAGAAATCATATGCACTACTCAAAATCCCGCAGAAATAAGTGTAAGTATATATTTTTTCTTTTGTTCACAGCTTCCCTAACTCAATGTTAAGACTGTTGTTACAGACATGTTGAGTGGCGGAACTCAACTTTTCTTTTTGAATAATAGAAAATATGTCACGTCCAGCTCCAGCTGCGCGCAGTAATAGAATAAATACCTCAAATATTATTGTTTTATCTTCTTTTTTTCGATTTACATTTATTGGTTTCATTATAACTTTATTATTATTACTGACTCGTAAATCAACGCACTCAAGGGACAGTTTTTCTAATATGCTGTAAATTGAGCGAAATTCATAAAGTGAGAGTACTCTCAAAATTACAAAAAGAAACTGGTTGTTTATATACAGATATTCAGTTTACAGATTACCTACCTACGTTTTAAGGATATATCGATGAAAAATTGCATATTTTTATGAATTGAATTGAATTGTTATCATTGAATTATCATTGTTTTGTATAATACAAAGCAGGAACTAAGTAATTGAGGATTACATTTTTTTCTATAAATGAACTAGATGTTCATTACGATTGCAATGTTAATTCACATATGTTATTAACTTAAATTATTCATATTAATTACAAGTAACAGTGAGGTAATTAATAAACGGATAAATGCATCGAAAGCTGAACGCTTACCTATATATTTCTTTCGCATTCTTGGTGACATGCTCGGCTCAGGTGGAACATGACAATGAGTCATGCTTTTTCATGCTTTCAGCCGTAGTTTAAGACTTATAAGCACTATCACGTCAAAAACTTAAGCAAATAGTTTTATCATAAATTTATTAGCCGTGGCTTTCACTCGTAGTATACGCGTGATCGACAAACTCTCTTATTATCCCTTAAATCTTGATGATGCTTAGAATAAATGAAAAATAAATAAATAAATCTATTAAGTAATCACAAAATTTAAAGTAATATATGTAACGTATGTAAAATAATTCTAAACTTGTAAATACAGTGTCATAATTATTATTGAAGATAACGCTATCTCATTGTGAATTTGACGTGAGGGACTTGTTACAGCAAAAAACTAAACGGTTTGGATTTTTGAAGCACGCCCGTTCAGAAGCGCTTTTAAATTTAGTCTTATGAGCAGTCTGGTTGCAAATAGTTTTACTATATGCAGCAGACCACGTGACCTTATATTTTAACAGAGAAGAGCACCTGCCTACAGTTACTCCCTTTCGTGTGCTACTGTTTGCTAACTTATTTTCAATTAATTATAACAACACATTTTATATTTTTTCAGCACGTAGCAGCAGAAGCACTGGGCGTACCCAACCATAAAGTTGTTACGAAAGTTAAAAGAATTGGTGGTGGTTTTGGTGGAAAAGAAACGAGGGCAGCTGTGCTGGCCCTCCCTGTCGCTGTAGCAGCGTACAAACTGAAGAAACCTGTCCGCGCTGTTTTAGATCGAGACGAGGATATGCAAATTACTGGATATAGGCATCCATGTTTAATAAAATACAAGGTTGCATTTAACGACGATGGTAAAATTAGAGGTGCAATATTTGACATTTATGCTAATGCTGGAAATTACATGGATATTTCATGTTCTGTAAGTTACCTTGCAATATATGTGTTAGTTTCATATTATTATGCTAATTATATAATATATTTTCTTTTTCAGATGATCGAAAGGGTAGTTATGCATGTTGATAATTGCTACTTTATACCAAATGTACGAATCAGTGGTTATCTATGTAAAACTAATTTACCATCAAATACAGCATTCAGAGGTTTTGGTGCACCTCAAGCAATGTCCGCAGCTGAAGCTATGATAAGAGATATAGCAGATACATTAAGCAAGAAATATGAAGAAATTGTCGATATTAATATTTACCATGAAGGAGATTTAACTCATTTCAATCAACCGCTCACATATTGCACACTGTCTAGGTGTTGGAATGAATGTATTACGAGTTCCGATTACTGGCAAAGAAAACAAATGGTTGAGGAGTACAATAGGTAAGTTAGACCTTATTTATCTTATATATCTCCCATATATGTGCGTAGTGAAATGTTTGTCGTTGACACTATTTCTAGCTTTGATTGAGTATATAAGTGAAGTTATAGTATAGTAATATTATAATATTAGCCCTGTTATTTTACTCATCTTGATCGTAGAACGAAACGTATAAAATAACAATTATTTATAACTAAGTTTGATCTTTTATCCCTATAAGGTACTATAAAATATCTTTTTAATGACATTTCAGGTGCAATAGATGGAAGAAGAAAGGGTTAACAATTGTTCCAACTAAGTACGGAATATCTTTCCAAACAGATTTATTGATGCAAGCAGGCGCGTTACTTTTAGTATATAATGACGGCTCGGTACTTTTATCTATTGGTGGAATTGAAATGGGCCAGGGGCTTTTTACTAAGATGATTCAAGTCGCATCTCGAGCTTTAGATGTACCTGTTTCTAAAATCTATATAACTGAAATGTCTACAGATAAAGTTCCAAATAGCCAGCCGACAGCTGCAAGCATGAGTTCTGATTTATATGGTATGGCCGTAATAAATGCGTGTGATGTTTTAAAAAAAAGATTGGAGCCATATAAGAACAACAATCTAACTGGCACATGGGATGATTGGGTCCTAGCAGCATATTTAGATAGAGTTTGTCTTTCGGCAACAGGGTTTTATAAAGCACCAAAAATACAATATGATCCTAATAAAAACTGTGGCGATTTGTTTGAATACTTTACTTATGGTGTTGCATGTTCCGAAGTTATCATTGATTGCTTGACTGGGGATCATCAAGTTCTCAGAACGGACATCGTCATGGATGTTGGGGAAAGCTTAAATCCTGCTATAGATATCGGACAAATTGAAGGAGCATTTATTCAAGGCTATGGCTTTTACACTATTGAAGAAATGATATTTGCTCCTAATGGTGAAGTCCTTACTAAAGGTCCTGGGGCTTACAAAATACCGGGGTTCTCAGACATTCCTAAAGTATTCAACGTTTCTTTACTCAAAGGAGCTCCCAACCCTCGTGCAGTTTATTCATCAAAGGTTAATTATTGTTGTGTTTTATATTTTATTTGTTTCCAAATAATTTGTCTTGTGTAATAGGCAAATATTTCTCGTATCTATAATGACTTGGTAATTAATTATTTTAATAGTTATTATTAAATTGCTATTTCGTTGTACATAATACCAGAAAAATTATTCGTTTAATTGGTATGAGATAAAGTACTATTAAGATTAAAACAAAATATTATATTTATTTCAATAATAGGCTGTGGGGGAACCACCGTTATTTTTGGCCGCATCTGTCTTTTTTGCTATTAAAGAAGCTATTAAATCAGCTAGAATTGACGCTGGATTTAGTCCTGAATTTGTCTTGGAAGCTCCAGCAACATGTGCCAAAATTAGAATGGCATGTGAAGACCATATTACAGACCAGGTAATTCAACAGGCACAAAATATTTAATATCTCAATAAACTCATATTCCGTATCTAAGTGAGGGTCCAACGAGAGAGAACGTGATCACTGTGTTGTTTTGTTTTTGTCCAAAACCAAACATATTGCTTGCAAACGATTGAGTTAGTGAAATCGTTTTAAACTCAAGAAAGGCAAAACTATTTAAAATTGAAGTAAAATAACAAAAATGAAAAGAAAATAATTAGAAAAGTTTTATTTGTACTTTAAAATCTTGTTATTTTCAGGTTAAGCCTACAATTAAAGAAGAGGGAACACCATGGAATGTGATACCATAAATTAATCCGTTAATATGCGGTCCTGTTTGATAATTATAGGCAATCTGTGGGGCTTGAGCTGAGTGTTGCATTTGTACGAGTGATCACCGTAGTAAAGCGAAGAAAAAAAGATACAGTTATATAAGGCACCATGAAAAAATATATATAAAAAGTATATTAATTCTTCTACACTAAAGTTTTCTTCTCGTCTTGTTCTTTTCTTTTTTATGTCAATAATAGTGGTAGTATTTTTTATAAATTGTTTATATCGTAAATTGCTACCAGTACAAGAAGTATAGTTTCGTCACATAAGGATGCCTCAGACCGGTAGCCAAAGAGCAGTAAAAACCGGCTTAAATTGGGCAAAGAATGAGCCGCGTTTTTATCCTTTGTCACCTACACAATTTATGTACACTCACACAAATACAAAGCTCATCTTAGTCCTTAGCGGATTGCCCATTTATGTACTTGTATTAAAATTTTGTTTCAAACTTTATATTTGGTTTTATTTTAACTAAAATAAACCTAGAAGTTAGAAGTTGCCTAGCCTGTTTTTTAGTGAATTCAATATGAATTATCAGTTACATAATCCTATAATCCCATCTACATACTAGTATTATGTAGCTCACGACTTTGTTTGGTTGGCCTTGCTAATCTCGGAAACTACTGATTCGAATTAAAAATTATTTTTCTATTAGATAGATAGATATTTGTCAATGAAGGTTATATTACATCAAGTTATCGACTCGTGGGAACCTTTCGTTCCTGCGCTGCGGCCGGCTGCTGCATAATTCTCAAGTTATCTCCGACAAGTAGTTTTATTTAATACGTAAGTAATGTCAGTTTCATTTTAAAATATTTTTCATTACATTTTAAAATATATGTTGGTACATATATTTAGTGCTTATGTTATTACTAACATCATTTGTACACTATAGAAATTATCAACAGAAATAAAAAATATGATCATAATTTAAACAATAAATAATTCTATATGAATTACAATTAATTTATTTAAAAATAAATCATTCTTTACGAATTAGAAGGACGATAAGAGTCTAGTGCTATATAAATTAAATATTTACAAGAAAATAAATATTTTTGGCATAGGTATTTAATTCTTTGATTTAATTAATTCGCAGTACGTTTTGGATTGTCTTGGATTAAAGAGAATAACGTCACTAAAAATTATATGGATATAAGATAAATTTACTAATGAGATTTTTTGTTACGCAGGAAATGTGAAAATTCGTAGATTTATCAAATTATACAATGTATATATATTATACAATAAATTGCTTCTCAAAGGTCAACTTGTATAACTTGTTTCACAGTTAACACATTAGTAAAGTGCTGTTACCTTTAATGTAAAATATCTAAGATTTTATTCAAATTTATATTATACACAATATTTATTCTTTCTTTTCTTCACTTTTAATACAAGAAAAATGTATTAAGTTTGCTCATATCTTCTTGCGGTAATAATATGAAAATTAATAATTTAAAAATAGTTATTCAGACTATAAAATTATTGGCAGTATAGTAAAAAATATCTATGTTTTACAATAATATACGCGGCAAAAGTCGGAGCGCGAAGTTAATCCATGAATACATCGACTTGTATGTTGTCCAGTTTATAATGTCATATGTCAGTAATGTCAGTGACACAGTTATCAACCGACCACATGCCTCGAAGTGCGTAATAAGCAAAGATAGATAGATATCGTATAAAACGATAGACACAAGTATAGCAATAATTTTGATAGTAGCGAACGTACCACAATCAAATTATCTCTGGCTTCATCCTTCTATTTGTATAGACTCCTCACTCCTCAGTTTAGTACGAACTACCGCGTGGATCGCACAAGGTTCAGGAATATTTCTTAGAAAACTAGTTATTTATTAATTTCACAATAAAACTATTTAAATATGGGACTGTTGAATGCCGATGAAGAAACCGATGTGTCTACGGAGTTGGTTTTTTTTGTGAACGGTAAAAAGGTGAGTGTACCTGCCTACATGTCGTTAAGATAAAAACAAACCACTTTTTGTGTAATAAAATTGTTTACTGAGACAATAATTGACACTCATTTGAGGAAGATTTGTTAAATGTCTTGGAATTTTACTTTCTTCATTAATTGACGTCATAATTGCTTATTATATTTACATTTCATGTTTTTACTGTTTCAAAATTAATAAATAAAACTGCAAGATTTAATAGTAGTAGTAGACATATCTTAATGCGACTATTGATTTTGAAATCTTGTGTAACCTACCATATATGGTGCTTATTATTATCATTTTTATAACTTTTTTTAATGTAAATTAAATGTTAATAGAGTAAGAATGAAATGAGATAATTATAATTTACATATCAGCAAGAACTTATAGAGCCTTTTGCGTAGACTTGATTTTAGAATTTTTTCTTAATTAACAAAATCCATAATGCACAAAAATAAAAAAAAACGCGGTCACGACTTGTCAACCGCACTATAAGAGGGTAGAAAAATGTCTTTGCATCTATGGTATTTTGGTATTAACATTCCTGCTGTAAAGTAGTGTAGGTTTAGTATTAAATTAAAATGGTAAATATATATTATTTTGCCATTGCAACTAGATATAAGTATTTCTTTGTAAACCGACAAGGTCAAGGGTGCCGGCACAGGACTATGGTTTCTGGTACACTTGTACTAGATTGTTAATACGATTGGCCTCATTTATAGCAACATTTGTAAATAAAGCCCTTTTTACAAAACTATCCGTAGTAATGGTACTAATTTTTAAATTGTATTTCTATAGGTACGTTCTTCTAGAGGACTTTCAAATTATAAAATAGAATAAATGAGAAATAAGTTAAAATTAAGCAATATTATCAGATTTTATCGAAGCTAAGTAGGTATGTCAATAGTTGTAAAACGATTCGTTTGCTTTGTCATCAAAAATTATAAATACATGCCTACCAATACGAAATGTATGCAACTCCGGGAATTCGTCTCTTTTTGGTATTTTAAATTTGTTATTAAAAATACAATTAAAAAGTGAATCCCACTTTGGTTAGTAGGCTATTTTCTAAATTGAATTGAAAAATATTTTAAAACATTAGATATCGGTTGTTTGGTTCAATAAATAATGTGGTGTATGCTGAGCTTTGCATTTATGGTAGTGTACAGTTCACCTATACAGATAATGATTGTATAAATTAGCATATACAAACTTACTTACATTAATAATAATATATTACGATCTAGTTTTAGTTGGCTAATGAGTAATTTAATTTTAACCTACTTTTATAATGAAACACTACTCTAAGAATGTGTCCATCGGCATTTTTGTTATTGTTTCTATTTAACGTTATTCTCCATATATGACGTAAAAAATATTGTTTTTCTATTTATGCATACCTAAGCGATTAAATAATATATTTGTCGATATAACAATAACATACTTATTAAAGATACTTCGTATATTATGATATTATTTTATGACAGCGTACTCAAAAGTATGAAACGTAAATTATTGATTGTAAATAACTCAAAGTATCTTCGTAACTGACCCTTTGATAAATATTATCATGTTATTTAAAACATTTGTAGTGGCTTCATACTTAGTACAATTCTAGATAATATTTTTTTAAATTTACTGTATTATTGCATGTTTTAAGTTTATTTTTGAACTAGCTTTAATGTATGTGAATCGTTCACAATATAATTTCCCATGTATTGGTTTTCGTAATACTTAAGTAAGTACATACATAATTATTAGAGATGCGCCCAATATTCGTTTGGTATTCGGTATTCGGTATATTCGGCATGTTTTTTCAATATTCGTATTCGGCCGAATTATTCGGCTATGGCGCCGAATATATTCGGTTCGAGTATTTCTATTTACTTGGCTGCACGATACATATACTAGAAATGAAATATAAAACGTCTTATGTACGATTTAAGTAATTAACTTATTGGTATAAAAAAAATAATTTTCTAGGGACTTTTCTTCCACGCAACTGTGAAATGGCCTATTCGTGGCAGTGTTTCCAGGTGGATACGACCTGGGTACCTTCAAAAAGTGCGTCTACCTCCAGCTGGAGAATTTAAGGTTAAAGCCTGGCTCCTGTAGGTCTTCTGGTGTTACACGGTGTCGTGGGCGGCGGCGATCACTTACCATCAGATAATCCGCACGCTCCTTTGCCATGTAAACAAAATTAAAAGGTTTTTTTTTATAGTAATTATCACCTATTGTCTTCACGATTAAGAATGTGTTCTGAGGAACTAATGAAATGAAAAATAACATGACGTAACCAACCCGGTACAAACTACAAGTAAATACAGTTTAAAATAATTTATTGTTAGAGCAAACAGTTTAAACAATAGCTAATATAAAATTTCTTTTAAATTAGTTATTGTTTTAACTTTTTGCTTTCTAACCTCGCGTTGGCGTCTTGTTAAATTAATTGTGGCCTGTGATCAGTAAATACTTATGCAATAATACGAAGTGAAACAATTTAATGACAATAATTTTAATTATATTGGAGTACCTATTTGTTATTACATAAACATAATTATACAAAATTGTATTTTTTATTTAATTACACTTATCTGTAATAAATACTAATGAGGCCTTCGTGGCACGGAGGCAAAAGCTTGCGGCTGTAAACGTGACTGACAGTTTTAGATTTAATTCCCACTCGAAGGAATGAAATATTAAATATTTTCATTTCCTCGCTCTGGTAACAAGGCAAACAATTTTACTGTCGAAACAACTGAAAATAAAAATGAAGACGTCTGAAGGTCGTGGTCAGCGCCATCTGGAACAGATGATGTGCCTCCACCGGTGATCTTTCAAATGCGTCTCTCGTAACCGTATAGAACCTGGAAGATGACTATTCAATAACTCCAGTATGCAACTATCACGGAATAAAATTTATTCCCTCTTAATATATCACAGTTTATTTCAGGTTATAGAACCACATCCCGATCCAGAATGGACTCTTCTATGGTATCTAAGAAAAAAATTACGCCTTACCGGGACAAAACTAGGATGCGCAGAAGGAGGCTGCGGGGCGTGTACAGTTATGGTCTCAAAATATAATCGCAAGGAGAAAAAAACAATGTATCCTTTTTAATTAACATTTGATCATAGATTATGCATTCGATAAAAATATTACTAATTTTACTGGAAATTTATGGTAACGATATTTTCCTATGGTTATTCAGTCATCTGGCGGTAAATGCGTGCCTTGCGCCATTATGTGCTATGCACGGCTTAGCTGTCACGACCGTAGAAGGTATCGGTTCTGTTAAAACAAAACTCCATCCAGTACAAGAAAGGCTTGCAAAAGCTCACGGTTCTCAATGTGGATTCTGTACTCCTGGCATAGTGATGTCAATGTACAGTTTGTTACGAAGTTGTGAAAAAATCAAATACTCCGACATGGAAGTAGCATTTCAAGGGAATTTATGTAGATGTACAGGTTATAGGGCTATTATAGAGGGATATAAAACATTCCTTGAAGATTGGGAAAAAAATAGGGTATCAAGTTTTTCCAATACAAGTAACAATGGAGTATGTGCAATGGGGAAGGATTGTTGCAAAAACAAGACTGACAATAGTGAAACTGAATATATTTTTGACAAATCCTCGTTTTTGCCTTATGATCCGAGCCAGGAACCTATATTTCCACCTGAATTAAAGCTGTCATCTGTTTATGATGATCAATATCTCATATACCGTGGAAGCAAATCAGTTTGGTACAGACCTACAACAATGAAAGAGATACTGAATTTAAAACAACAATTTCCTGATGCTAAAATAGTAGTGGGGAACACAGAAGTGGGAGTGGAAGTAAAGTTTAAGCATTGTGTTTATCCTGTTATAATTATGCCTAACTGCGTGCAGCAAATGAATACAGTAACAGAAACAGAAATGGGACTGTTAGTCGGTGCCTCTGTTACTTTGATGGAAATGGAGAATGTTTTTAGAAAATATATAGAAATTTTACCTAAATACAAAACAAGGGCGCTAAAAGCTATAATAAACATGTTAAATTGGTTTGCGGGCAAACAGATAAGGAACGTGGCAGCGATTGGTGGTAATATAATGACTGGAAGTCCAATATCAGATTTAAATCCAATTTTAATGTCACTGAAAGTGAAACTTAATCTTTTGAGTAAAAAAGATGGCCCTAGATCTGTTTTAATGGATGAGACTTTCTTTACGGGGTACAGGAAAAATGTTGTAAAACCTTATGAAATTTTACTATCAATAGAAATCCCATATTCGAGTCCATATCAATATATAAAGGCATACAAGCAAGCTAAGCGCCGAGAAGATGATATCTCCATAGTTACGGCTGCTATTAATGTTGAATTTGAGAATAATTCAAATATAATAAAAAATCTAGGCTTGGCTTTTGGTGGCATGGCACCATTTACTAAAATAGCCACTAAAACTAATGAAGCGCTAAAAGGCATGTCCTGGTCTGAAGTGATGGTAGAGAAAGCTTATACGTATATGCTAGATGAATTACCGTTGGGCCCGTCGGTACCTGGAGGTAACGTATTATATAGAAGAGCGTTGACTATGAGTCTGTTCTTAAAAGCTTATTTAGCTATAGCAAAAGAAATGTCTCAGGACAAAATAAATGTAGAATTAATTGAGCCTTATTATAGTAGTGGTGCAGAACAGTTCCACGGTGGCATGCCAACAAGCTCTCAATATTTCGAATTAGTGAAAGACAAGCAGGTTAAAACGGATGCCGTCGGTAAAGTGATACCACATGTCTCAGCTTTAAAACAGGTCACAGGTGAAGCAATTTACTGTGATGACATCCCTATGGTAGAAGGAGAATTGTATTTAGCATTCGTTCTAAGCTCAAAAGCACACGCTAAAATTATTTCTGTCAATCCTGATGAAGCATTGAAACAGCCAGGAGTAGTGGCATTTTTTTCAGCTAAAGATTTGACACCAGATCAAAATACTATTGGTCCTATATTCCACGATGAAGAACTTTTTGCAAGCGAAATAGTAATAAGCCAAGGGCAGACGATAGGTGTTGTAATAGCGGAAGATCAACAAACAGCGCAAGCTGCAGCGAGAAAGGTTAAAGTCGAATATGAAGAATTACAACCAATTATAGTTACGATAGAAGATGCCATTAAACATAATTCTTTTTACAAACAATTTCCTAAGACTATACGAAAAGGCAATGTAAAATCTGAATTTGAAAATCCAAATAATTTAGTTATTAAGGGAGAATGTCGAATGGGAGGTCAGGAACATTTTTACTTAGAAACTCATGCGGCGTTCGCGATTCCAAAGAAAGAAGATGACGAATTAGAAATATTTTGTTCTAGTCAACATCCTTCGGAAGTAGCGGTAAGCCAAAAATGTTTTTATATTATAGCTTTATATAAAATCATTTAAAATAACTACAAGTAAGTATATATCTAGATGATAATTGTACGTTTTTTTTATAAATATTTATTATTCCTTTTTAGTAATTTATTTTACGTTATATGAACATTTTTAATTTTAGAAATTAGCTAGCCATGTTCTACATGTACCTATGAATAGAATAGTAGCACGAGTAAAACGTATGGGAGGTGGTTTTGGTGGAAAAGAATCACGAGGGATATTAATTTCCTTGCCGGTGGCGCTCGCTGCTCATAAACTTCAAAAACCAATACGTTGCATGTTAGATCGAGATGAAGACATGCAAATGACTGGAACGAGACATCCTTTTCTAATCAAATATGAAGTAGCAGTTACTAACGAAGGGAAAATAATGGCAGCCATAGTAAATATCTATAATAATGGAGGATATTCTATCGATTTATCTGGACCCGTATGTTTTGCTTTGTTTAGTAATTTAGTTGAATAATATGTGGTTAAATCCTCATATAATCTTAGACCTTTAACTTTTAAGGTTGTAGAACGAGCTATGTTTCATTTTGAAAATGCTTATTATATACCCAATTGCGAAGTGACTGGCCACATCTGTAAAACAAATTTGCCATCAAATACAGCATTTCGTGGTTTCGGCGGCCCACAAGGCATGTTTGGCGCTGAGAATTTAATATGGGATATAGCTAGCGCTTTAAAGAAATCGCCTGATGAAATAAGAAATATTAACTTATACCAAGAGAACTCTACCACTCACTATAACCAAGTGTTAACACATTGTACTTTACAAAGATGTTGGGATGAGTGCGTAGAAAAAAGTAATTTAGTTCAACGGAGGATAAATATTGAAAACTTTAATAAGTATAAAAAAATATCATATTCTACATTTTTTTTATTTAGATAACAATATTTAAAGCTTATAGCTATATAATATTTAAGCGATATAAAATTAAATTTTTTCACTTCATTTTAGGCAGCATCGTTGGCGCAAGCGTGGTATTTCGATAATTCCAACGAAGTTTGGAATTGCTTTCACAGAGAAGCTGCTCAACCAAGGAGGCGCCTTAATTCTCATTTATACTGATGGTTCAGTTCTTTTATCTCACGGTGGCACAGAAATGGGGCAAGGTTTGCATACAAAAATGATTCAAATTGCCTCACGGGCTCTTGGAATTGACATATCCAAAATTCACATAAGCGAAACTGCTACTGATAAAGTCCCCAACACATCCGCCACTGCTGCTAGTGCTGGATCAGACTTAAATGGAATGGCAGTTCTTGACGCTTGTCAAAAATTAATAAAGCGTCTTCAACCATACAAAGACAAGAATCCCAATGGCTCATGGGAACAATGGGTATCAGCTGCTTATGTTAACCGAGTTAGTCTAGCCGCTACAGGATTCCACGCTACACCTGATATAGGATACGATTTCAAGAACAATGTAGGCAAACCTTTTAATTACTTTACATTTGGAGTAGCTGTGTCAGAAGTAGAAATAGACTGCCTCAGTGGTGATCATCTCGTTATTAGAAGTGATATAGTGATGGACTTGGGTGAGAGTATAAATCCAGCCATAGATATTGGCCAGATTGAAGGTGCTTTTATACAAGGTTATGGCTTATTCACAATGGAGGAACTCATTTACTCGCCTACGGGAACATTGTATTCGCGTGGACCTGGCGCTTACAAAATACCCGGTTTTGGTGATATTCCGCAAGAGTTTAACGTCTCCCTGCTAAAAGGTGCTCCTAATCCGAGGGCAGTATACTCGTCAAAGGTAAAATATATTTTGTGATAAAAGAAAAGGCAAATGATGCCTATATACTTAGTAAATGTACAGTTAAAATGTATAAGCCGCTCTCAGCTCTGCGATCGCTCTCAAGATCGATCGTTTCATTATATAGTATACCTATTTATACTGAAACTACGATAACTTTATGTAAGCGTAGGTACTTATATTTAAATCTTACAAACATACTTTTGTTTTCATTTTCAGGCTGTAGGAGAACCTCCGTTGTTTTTAGCGAGTTCAATATTTTTCGCAATAAAAGAGGCAATCCTTGCTGCGCGTGTTGACGCTGGAGCGTCCCCTGACTTCACTCTGGAGTCTCCCGCCACTTCCGCACGAATACGCATGGCCTGTGAAGACCATATTACTAAGAAGGTAAATATCACATGTATCACATTGACTTAGTTAGGAAATGTCTAATCCCAAAAGCGATAGTAGTGTCTAAATACATGGTAAATCAGTATAAAGCATAGAATCACTCTACGTTACAATTATTAAGTATTTTTTAATTGTATTTATATATTTTTCTATTTCAGCTTCCTCGTCATGAACCGGGAACATTTGTGCCATGGAATGTTGTGCCTTAAATTATTTATTTTTATAATATTTTTCTATTTTATAAATAATTTATAAATAAAATATGTATTTTTTTATAAAGAATAACTTTTCATTTATTACATAGCATCTTATTAATAAGGTATACCGTGAAAAATATGATTAGAAAAAAATTATAATATATAAGTACTTTGATTATATGGAAAGCAAGTTTGCCCTATACCTAATAGTAGCCTAAAAATAAATCATAATATACATTTAAATATAAACGACAGACATAACTAATAATTATATAAAGGAACAGAAATAATATATATTACATATTAAAATAAATAATTTATTACTAATAATTAAAATTTATATTTAATTGTATACCTGAAAAACACTTATAATGGCTTTAGGATGTCACACTTAGAAAGAAAATTACTTAGGTACCATACATACGTACATATTTTTATACGTTTTCTAACTAAATACCTACTAATAATGTTTATTGGTTATTAGTAGTGTTTTGTGTTATTAAACAAAATACTGAAGAAAAAAATATAATAAAATTAAATTTAGTGGAGTGCGCATACGGATTCATTTTTTTCTATAATAAAGATATAGCTATAAATAAAGAACAATAAATATTAAGAATTTAAACTTACTTCTACATATTTTTGCAACATAAAGTTTAACCGATTTTTTGATATATTAAATCAGTTTATTTTTAATATAAAGAAAACATACAAACACAATAAACCGATCTTACCTTGAGATAAACTGACAGCCTAAATCGTTGAGCCTAGAATCTCGAAACAAATGTGCGTACCTAAAAATTTTTTTTGAAAATTCATCCTAAGGAAAAATATAAATGTATTTTTAAAAAAAATATTGTATGTAAGTACTTCATAGAAACGATACGATAGATTTTTTTAGATTGTAAGTTGTTGTTTACTTTATCACAAAAACTATTTCATTTGATTGTCAGAGGTCAAGCGGGCAATATCGGGGGCAGAAGGCAAATTATTTATGATATACTTAGACCTTTATTGTCAATCAAAATTAGTGAGTGACGTTACAATTACAATTAAAGAAATACTCAAATACGCACTTGTGACAACTTAAGGGACGACTTAATTACGTTTCAGGACCACTTTTCATTCATATTTATAGTATTAGTATTGAAATATTCATAATTTTCATAGTATTTTTTATTACAAACTAAAATTTACTATTGTAATCGTTTAATATGTAATTGTATATTGCCTAATAGATAATTTTATATGAAACGTTAATAAACTTAGGTTATACACCAATATATTTTATATCCTTATCTCGTCGTCGAGCAGCTGATGCAATAAAATGTTATGATAGCAACAAAATAATGATATCTCGGTATTAAGAACAACTAACCTTGTATATTTCACATATATACATTCACATAAGCATATATAAAGTGTACATTTATATTATATATGTTTGTATTTTTTTTTAATTTTATCCCGCACAAAGAAGGGTAGGCAGAGGGAACCTGGAAACATAGTGTCTCCGAGAGAGACTCCGATCCCCACTTTTTATCGAAATCTTGCGGCATTGCCTCGTTAGCAGAGGCGGATATGAAAATATTGAATATTTAATTCCCCAAAAGGGAATAGAACCCGCAACTGTTGTATTTACAGTCGCACGCTTGTGCCCCTGCGCGACGACGGTCATTATGTACCTACAGTAATAATAAAATTATCTAAGGCTATCTTTATGAAAAAAAATTGATATGTATGGAAATATTATGAAGAGGAAAAATATAAACATAATAAGAATGTCATAGTACTTACTGGCCTTGTTATATTTTCCACCGATTGTTTGCTATCTATCGCTTTAGGTGCATCTCTTATGTTATCTTTCTTAGATCAGAGTACCAGAGAAAAATAATTTATATAATGATTTGCTTTGCTAGGCCAGTCGTGGTGTAGGGGCATAAGCGTGTGAGTGTATACGGATTCGATTTCCACTCGGGAAAATTAAAAATTTAATACTTTCCTTTCTACGCTTTGGTAACAAGGCAAAGCTTGCGCTTTAGCTTTTTAATGGGCACGGAGTGTCTTAACCCTAGGTTTCCAGGCTACAAAGACGAAGACCCTACAATGAGAAGAAGGTTGAGTAAGTAGGAAAGCACCTTGACAGCACACACCGGGATTAATTTCACGAAGATTTATTCTGCATTTATTAGTTTCATGAGTAAATTGGGTAGCCATTTAGTTTTGAATGTATTATTTTTCTTTATTACAATATCTTGTTACGAGTTCATCGCTTTATGTTATTAAAATTTGTAATGATAACCTTCGACTTCACAGCGTACAATTGTTAGATTTCCTTGAAGGAACTCATTATTTGAAAATGAAATATTTAGTTTATTCGAGATTGTGAAATGATTTGATTTCTTCACCCTGTGGTAACGTGAAAAGTTGCGGTGTTGAATCCACCGGAAATTGGAGAATGGCAGCCCTAGTGTCTTATATATACTAGTCAAAACAAAATAAGGGCCACTACGTATTTTTGCACTTTGGGTTAATTTATTCAAATTAATGCAATCTTGAGTGGTTGATATTTATGGTACGTTCATCTTAAGTGTTGACAAGTTCTATTTGAGTATACTGCCAGAAAAAAATATATAAAGGTAGGTAGATTTAGAGATTTATTGGAACCACTTAATTTTACCCTTATAGTAGTTGATAGTTTAATTCAGTCAAAGTTTGGAACTAGTCGTGTATAGTTCAAATAATGTTTAACTATCCTGTTAATTGATCTTTTGCGAACACTATGCCAAGTATTCGACGCGATATGGACTTGCCAACCATAATCAGAGCGTTCTGTAGCTACAGCTCGGCTATGCACCAAGACCGATCCAAAATGGTTGGAATCGTTTTTAAGAGACGGGAACGGTATCCAGAAGACGAGTTAGAGTATCAGGCAGAATTGGATCAACCACCGCGCAAGAAGAATGCTATGTTCTCTTGACTGCGCCCAGTCAAGTCAGTCAAGAGAGCGTTGTATCACCGCTTACAAAATTACAAAATCGCTTGCGGCGAGCCACAGGTACCCGCGTTAGTGATTAAAAAATTAGGAAATGGTTGCACGAAGATCAGCAGTTCTCCAGAAGACGAATATTGCGATTTCCACTAACAAGTGTTTATCGTGCAAACCGTTGAACATATGCAAGGCAATATCTTGCCTGGGACATAAGTGACTGGAGCACAGTGTTGTTTACTGATGAAAGTAAAGTGATATTTTTTAATGATGATAGGCGCATTAGTGTTTGGAGACGTGAAGGTGAGCGATTTTCTAATGCTTGCATGCGGGGGATTTACTCAAACGAAGCGTTCGAAGTACTGACCGGCCCGTACATAACGAGCCACAGCTGATTGAAGTGCTCAAATCAAACTGGGAGCAAATTCCTCAAGAAACTGTACGAAACCTGATTGAAAGTGTCTCTTACAGGCCTCAGGATTATGTACAAAAATGAGGAGGACACACACAATACTGAAGACAAAAAAAAAAGCTTTAGAAATGCTAAAAGATGTTGAAAGCTTTATGAGTGGGAGTAAATTTTTTGTCAAAATTGCATAGTTAGTTGAAAAAATTGTAAGTTAATTTTATTGGATCGATTTTAATTAAATTTTAAGTTAATTACAGTAGAAAATGGTAAAGCTAATGAACTTCATCATTTTCTAATACCTAAGTCCCAGTAACACATAAGCATACTTGAAAATTGCAGTGGCCCTTATTTTGTTTTGAGTAGTGTATATATATAAAAGGCACAAGGTTTCCTACATTGCTATAAACGAGATAGCGTGAAGCACACCATACGTAACAGTGAGTCTGTAGTGGAAATGGAGGACCTAATTATGAAGACGACGAATACTTTGACGATGATTAGTATTATGATCAAGAAAACTCAAATTAATATCAATAAAGAAAAAGGAAAACCAAAATAAGATGAAATCAAAACGTTAATTTTATCTATTGACATTTTCGGTGAGGGATTGTCTCCTGTTAAATTTTTTTTTTTCATAAAGAGTTTCAACAATTTTTACAATTAAAACCCACACGTTTGAAATGAAAACAATATCTATTATATTTACAATATATATATTTACAATTAATTTAAATAGGAAGATACAAGTTTAGAGGATTGTAAGTTTCTAGATTTTAACATAAATACAACATATAATTATAATTCACAAGATTTTAAAATTACACAAATGAATGTAAAAGTCAGATGTTATTGAATATACATATAATAAAGACGCAATAAATATAAAAAATTGAACGATTCTAGCATTAAGAAATAATTACGATAATATCAATGTATAAATATGTCTGTGGTTCATTTACGTTTTTTTAAACTCGAAGGTGAAGCGACTTCATCTTAACTCTCAGTGCACGGCTTCTTCAATGCAAACATTATTATTTAATATTAATAATTCGTTTCTACCCTAACCATAGAAAACATAATTTGGCTCCAATGCTAATTAGGCAATTTCGACTAAGTTTTAAATTATTTCTCAGACTCAGTTGAGCATCCAGACCCAGAGCTGGGACCTGAAATAAAGAAATTATATATAAGAATTCTCTTGAAACTTTAATAGTAATTTAAGAGGTGAATTCAATCTTATATCAGGGGTGAGTTCAATTTTTATAACCTTATATTTGCATATTTTTTTATAAATAAGTTTATTTAAAGACATTTTGGAAAAGGTACTTATTTATGTTATTTTCATATCACAACACTGATAAGACAATTGGATGTGATTTTATAAAATTTTGTAATGGGTCACCTGAATGCCTGGAGTACCTCCTACGAGGCGGTCTTCGCGTGGGGCTATCGGAGTTGTATTCTGTCTCAGTGTCCGCTGGGCCGTTCCGGGACCGCGACCCGCGCCCATTATATCTTTAAAAATTATGGTATATAAATTAGTATTTCCTAATTTTTACAATTATATGTAGAAATAAATCAATGGAACTAGAGATTATTTCCAATTTTGCAAATAGAGATTCTACGGCATTCTGAAATGCTGTAGAATCTTTGAAACATAGCATTTTTACTTACAGTAATATATATTTGTAAAAAACATTGTAATATTAAACATTGTAAAAATGATATGCTGAAGAAACTGTACTAAAATCAAAAGATACACAGACCTATCAAAAGAGCGTCTTCGCTCACGTGGGGAGTAAGGTGAACGTGGTGAACGTGGCGAACGTGGCGAGCGAGGCGAACGAGGCGATCGCGGCGAGCGGGGCGATCGCGGCGAGCGGCGCGAACGAGGCGAGTAGCGCACTGGCTCGGGCGAGTAGCGACTCTCGGGCGAGTAACGGCTGTCCGACGAATAGCGACGTTCACTGTATCTAAAATATAAGAAAAAAAAATTAAATGCTGCTACAGCGCATTTACTGCAAACGTACACATTTCATCTTTTATTCATATTGAAAATGTTTATGCAATGATTAATTTCTTGATACTACATGAGAGGAATAAATTATTAAAATTACATAACAACATTTTTTGGTATTGGCAACTTGAGCAGTGTTTTAAAAGTTTCCATTGTTATTTAATCTGCCAATGTTGAAGGAGCAAGAATTTAGCTATGATATTTATTTTTAATTTCATTTAGACTAAATTAATAATAAACTTATTATAAGGGTTAGGGACAAAAAATTTGTGTCAGCACCACCTTGCTTGCTGTAAAACATTAATAATTGTAACGCCTTCTAAGGTCCAGCAGTAAACGGACTGCTTGTCGATGTCGTGAATCTGTTTTGTTGTTTCTGTCCAACTATGGGATAAATGTATGTCTTTTACGTATATACACACACACACACACACACACACACACACATATATATATATATGCGTAACTTTATATTAGCGTTAATCTGCGATTACGTGGTATAGGACTATCTTTTTTACCTAACTAACTACTAACTAATTAACGTTATGTAGTATAGCCTATACTATAGACTATCCAGCACATTTTATTTAATTCGAACCAGTAGTTGTCGAGATTACTATGTTCGACCAAACAAACTTTTCAGTTGACTTGGCTTGAGAATATATAGCTATATGTATGATAGAAATCATTTTGCTTACCTGGGTGGGTGTGGCGATGGCAAGCGGCCTAAGGGCGGTGGGCGCGGTAGCGGTGGTAACAACGGTGGTAGGAAGGCTAATGGCGGTAGGGTCGCCGGCATGCCGATATCTGCTTCTAACGGTGAAGCTACTTCTGAAATATTTGTTTATATATAACCTTTTTGATACATAATTAAGAATAAAGATATGTGTAAATAGCATTTTAAAATAATGTTATTTTTTTAAATTAGTTTTGTTTATAATTGTGACATTATGTTTATAATTTATTTATACAGCAATGTGCAATTTAAAATATAATGTATTTTCAAGATGCAATATCAAGATCACTCTAGAGAAGTTTTAGATGGGCGGTGGTGAATCGTCACCAATAATCGTATTGCAAGCATTTATCTTAATAGAACTAAAAAAAAATTTTTTATTATTATTTATAACAAATAAATATTTGTGAAAAAATCTGAACTAACGTCTATGCGGCTCGGCTGAGGCGGCAGTGGTGGCCAGCTTACGGCGCAGCGCGGTGGCGTCGTCACGCGCGGCGGCAGCATCCCGGCGGGCGGCGCGCGCCTCCAGCCACGCGGCGTGCGCGCGTCCCTCCAACGCCGCCACCGCCGCGCGCCTTGACGACTCCTGCTCCGCCAGCTCTAGTGTCAGCGCGTCGCATTTTTCCCTGTTCATTGTTTATTTATTTTAAAACGAAACAATATTTACAATAAAACAATATACTGGGAAACATAACGATTGTTGTTATGTATAAAGCGGCTACGCCTGCTTGAACTATAAGAATATTTATTAAATATATTTATGAAATTATTTTTAGTTTTCAATAGAATTAGTAAGAAAATATAAGCCTAAATAATCAAAAAGAATAATAAGTCGACACATATTATTAGAAAAATATCTGAGTTATTGAAATGAATCAACAAAAGAAGTAAACGTAACTAAAGGATATTCTTAATGTTAGTAAAGTACCTAAAGTTTTCCGTGCGTGCGTACGTACGTACTCGTAGATATCGACTCTATGAAATAACTAAACATTTCTATATTAAATAGGTTAATTTTCCCGAGCAATATCAAAAAAAAGGGGAGAACCAAAGTGTAGTTTAAATAAAATATAAACAGCAAATAATTACATATAAATTAACAATAGTTCGAAAATGGATGAAAATTTATAAAACCGTCAACATCATCTGCCCGTTCGCGTCAATCATACTGTGCCGCCTGAAGGCTAGGTCATGTCGAATCAGTGACATCTCCTTAATTATTTATTAGAATGTTATACAGTAAACTATAATTTCAGTCTAGATAAAATGCTAAAAGTGACTTTTATATTTATTTTTATAAGGATGAATATCAAAATATAAGTTCATTTTGGGTGACGTTTTCTTAAAACAACAATCAAACTTTGCAAACCGCTGCAAAACGACGGTTGTTATTAACATGGCAGAATAAATTGCATGTAAAATTAGAAAGTATTTTAATTTATTAGTACATATGTGTAGTGTAATGCTATATACTCTTCCGCTTTATTATATTAGTATAGTCAATAATCCATTAAATCACTACAAATGACTTATTATATACGTGATACAATATTATTACGGCGTGTACATGACAAAATTTCATTTGAAAGTAAGAATTGTGATTTACTAAGTGCGTTTTTGTAATTATCGTTCGTTTCTGTATTATCTACATACAAACAAATATGTTTTATTCAACTAGTGTTTGTCATACTCACTCTTAGTAATATAACAGACAAAAAAGTCATGTAAAACTGATTTCTCTGCTAATTATCTATATGTATACTAATATAATAAAGCGGAAGAGTTTGTTTGTTTGTTTGTTTGAACGCTAAGATCTCTGGATCTACTGGTCCGATTTACTTTGTTTTTGTTTTGTTTGAAAGCTGCATTCTTCAGAAGTGCTATAGACTATATAACATTACATTACACATATATACTACTATATTTTAAAGTAATTTCTAATTTGACATGCAATTTATTCTGCCGTGTTAATAACACCGTTGCTACGCGACATTTTGATATTCATCCTTATGAAAATAAATATAATAGTCACTTTTAGCATTTTATCTAGATTGAAATTATAGTTTACTGTATAGCACTGTATAACATTCTAATAAATAATTAAGGAGATGTCACAGATTCGATGCTTTGAATGACCTAGATTTCGGGCGGTATAGTATGACCGACACGAACGGACAGATGACGATGATTTTCATACATTTTCGAAGGTTATTTTTTGTTTATAATTAATTTAAAATACACTTTGGTTCTCTTCTTATTTTATTTGATATTGCTGGCAAAAATTATCCTTTTAGGTACTTTCTCTAATATTAAGAATATCCTTTAGTTACTTTTACTTCTTATGTTGGTTCATTTCAATTTCTTAGATATTTTTTTATAATAATATGTCTCTACTTATTATTCTTTTTGATTATTTAAGCTTATATTTTCTTACTAATTCTATTGAAAACTGAAACTAATATATTTATTAAATATTCTTATAGTTTAAGCAGGCGTAGCCGCATCCGGGTCCACTAGTATTAGTATAACTACATAAGGAAAGGAACCAATGACACCTTAGTAATCATTATAAAACTTACTTATATCTTTGGACCTCCTGTTGCAACAATTCTATCTTCTCTACAGTGCTCGCTGACTCCCCTTGTTTGCTGAGCCATAATGCTTCCTTTGCATTTAGTTCCCTTGGAAATAAAAAAAATGAATTAAAAACAAAGAACTTTAAATGTATAAGCATTTTAAATCTATAGGTTCAGGTAAAGGTGTTTTGTTGAATCACAAAATGTCGGGTAGGTACAGGGATCCTGTGAACTTAATGTTAAGATACTTCATAAGCAAAAAAACATACTTCATAAGAAAGTAACATACTTCATAAGTTCAGCTTCTCGCCCTTGGAAGTATTTCCCTAGAACTTCCAATCTTGTTAGAGCTTCCGTGGCTTGTTGGTTTGTAGCTTGGTACGACTCCTGTGTAGTTTTCAGTTCATCTGCTAGTTGTACCCTTTGCTTATGTTCTGTCTGTATGTATATTATTATTACGTTAATTCATTGTTTCTATGAACAAAGTTTTCCTTATTTTGTTTGTATATTAAAAAGACAATTACTACGGTAAAAAGGACTAATATATGCATTTTTTGACTATTCTATTAAGATATTATTATATTTAACAAGTGGATCGAAGGCACGAGCGTGTAACTGTAAATGTGACGGTAGGGGGTAAAATTCTCACTGGCGTTAGGTTCCATCACTCAAAATGAAATTCTGAGCCCTTGCACTATTTAAATTGCTATAGTTCAAATAAATATACTTAAATATTATATTAACCTCATATTTGGTCATAAATGTATTTTTTTCTTCCAATGCTTTAGATAGTTTTGCTTTTATTTCTGTGTGATCTATTAGAGATGCCACATCTGTATTAGATGATGAGCCAGTTTTCATTTCTTTTATAGCATCCTGGAATAAATTAAACAGATTATTTATTACAATCTTTTAATTACCTATATTTCTGTTATGGTTTTCTTGGATTATTGTCTTTTTAACTTCATGCTGTATCCCGCATATAATAGGATTGGGAGAGCAAAACCTAGTGTTAAGACACTCCATTCTCCAGTTTTTAAAGGATTGCGTGTTGAGTGGCGGAATTCAACGCCGTTGTTTATTATCAAAACAATGAAATTAATATAAAGTTCCATAAAAGTTATTTGTGCGGTAACCATGACAAGTTATAATGGATTTAAATAATTTGTAAAACATTCTTGATCAAATCATATTTCAAACAAAAAAAAAATGTAATCCATTGCAGATCAATGGATTAGATTTTTTTTTAGGACATAAACAGAAAAGACAAAATTATATTACTTCTGTTTTCCTCAGAGATTAACAGGACTACTTACAAAGCAAGTATTCAAAGTAAATATAAAATTATTAGTTATTCTTAAAAGCAAAGTGAATGAATGAGAATAACCTTAAGGGCAGCAATTTCATGTTTTTGCAATTCAATAGTGTTGTTAGCATCTGCTAATGTCTGATTAATTTCTTCGAGTACTTTTTGTTGGTTTTTAAATTCTTCCAATGACGTCTCAGATGATACATATTTTAATTGGAAATTGTCTCTTTCGCGACTTACAGCAATTAAATCCTCTTCAAAAGCTTGTATTTTTCCTAGAAAGAGATGTAAATATTAAAAGTATTAAAAAAAAATAAGTATTATTATTTTGTAACAATATTATATCGAGTGTTAATAATTGTGGGTTCGATCCCCACTCGAGAAAATGAAATATTTATTTACATATATATTTCCATTTCTTCGCTCTGGTGTCGAGGCAAAGCGCAGCGTTGAGCTTTTGCCACTCAAGACGCAATATCTCCAGAGTTCGGTAGAAAGTGGGGAATGGAGTGTCTTAACATAAGGCTTCTTTCTGCCTACTCTGCTGTGTGCGGGATACAGCATGAAACTGATTGATTAATTAATAATAATTTTTTTTCTGGAAACTGAAAAGAAACTGGAAAAAGAACTCAAGAAATAAACACTATTACCATGTAATTCTGCAATTTGTTCTTCTGAATGAGCTCTTTCATTTAAGAGCTCACTTAGAGTATTTTCTACTTCCCCCAATGTGTTTTGTAATTCCCCGGCAGTGTTTTCGGACACTCTAAGTAATTTCTCATTATCATCTAAAGAACTTCGAAGTCTTTCGTTATTTTCTTTTAGTTCTTGGATTTCAGCTTTCAATGATTGGACCATGTCATCCATGCCGAAAGAACTATCTTCTATACCAGCCAGCTTACTTTTAGTAGATGTGAGCTCCTCTTTAAGGATCTCACACTCCTGTAATTTAATTAGTTACGAGAGACATATAAAATAAATTAGATATTTTACATTTTTTATATAACTACTAAACTTATAATTTTAGTTGTTATAAATAAACTTTTCAAATATTAGTAAATTATTACTCTGCTTGTTTGTATGTAGGAATCTACAGTTACTATTATTTAAATACAAGAATATAGCAAATATAAAAAAAATCGTTATGATTAAGATAAAATCTAAACTCCAGTGAGATTAGCCAGTTGATTGTCTTGTAATTGAAGTGGTTTCATATTTATATAAAATACTGTAAGATAGGTATTTAAATATCAATAACAAACAATAAAAATAATGAAAATAATTAGTTATAAAATATAATTATAATAATATTATAATTTACCTTTGTTGAAAATAGCAATTCTCTTTGCAGGTTATTTATATCACCAATCAATCTACCGTCTTGCCTTTTGCTTTCAATATAATAATAACCAAGAATGAATAGTACAACAGAACCTGCTGTGGTTAATAAGAATGTAAGAAGCCGATTTTGATTGTTAAAACTTTCCCCGTCACAATAATCTTCTGTAAAACATGTTTCACCTGAAATATTTTTTGAGAAATTTAGTTTTATACAAAATTTTAAAGCAATGTTACATTGGTGTAGTGATTAGTGCCCAACTAGCATGTTCAGATTGCCATATTTAAGGAACAGAATAGAATATTAATATCATTTATTATCAAAATTTAAGTTTAAAATATGATATTTATTCATTGACAGAGTAATACAGCCATTGGTTGTAGCTTCAGTCCAGAATGGCTTTTAACTTTGTTAAAATAAAGTAGTGGCACTGGGACACAATGTGTAACTGTAGAATCAACTGGTTGTGAGTTTGATCCCTACATGAGGAGATGAAATATTTACATTTCCATTTCTTTGCTCTGATCTTGAGGCAAAGCGCGGCATTGAGTTCTACCACCTAACACACAATGTGTCCAGAATTCGGCAGAAAGTGGGGAATGGAGTGTCTTAACATTAGGTTCCCTCTGCCTACCCTGCTGTATGCAGGATACAGCATGAAGCTGATTTAAAATAAAGCATATTAATTAATGTTGTTAAAATTATCTTACCAACTGAAGGGAAAAGTGCACTACTCTCCACTTTGGTTCCCATAACCATATTATAAGTGTTGAATAAGTACTTGAAAAATGAGAAGCTTTCATCATTTTCATTTTCATTGTGTATATTTTGAATATATTCTTGATTAAAAATTGGCTCAGGAGGTGGTTCAGTAGAAGAAGGCAACATATCTGATAATGTTGAATAAATATTTGATATAAATCCATCATTATTATTATTATCTTGACTAGGGGTAGCTTCTGTAGGCTCATTGAAAATTTCCTCTATTAAGTTTTCTGTAGACATTGTCATGTATTCTGAAGTCAGTGGAATCTCTTCTTCTTTTGGAAATACAGAAGCTTCGGTTGAAAACTCTGTTAATGTATGAACCTCAGGTATTGTTTCTGATAATTCAACAATGTTAGTTTGTATTTCAGGTATGACACTTGAAACTTCAACAGAAGACTGTATGTTATTATCTGTATATAAGCTAATATCAGCACTAGGTATAGTGTCTGTATATTCTTCGTAAGTATTTAGAGGCAAAGGTTTGCTATCAACCTTGTTTAGAGATTCTTGTTGTAAGCCCAATATTGGAATTGTATTTTCACTTAATACATAATTTTTTTTATTCTCAACAAGCTCACCATTTATATTTTGTGCATTATTCTCAGCTTCATTGCTCACAATGCCAATGGCATCACTGCCAATTGTGATATCTTCATTGGAAGGTTCTTTGGAAATTGTATCAATTTTTGATGTTAAGTCAATAGTTTCCTCAGTGGCTAGTAGTTGAGGACTATTGTTTTGCAATTGTGGAATTTCTATATTACTACCTAAATTTGTGCTAAATGGAGAATCTTCACTATTGCCATCAGGTATAGTTACATCTTGAATTTGCACTTTATCATTCAAATTTGATTCAGATGATATGTTTCCACTATCTGTAGCAATAACATTTTCTAAATTAGAATTAATTTCAGAGTTATTGTTTGATACATTTTCTTTTGGTATATTGGAAATAGGTGTTGCATAATCATCATTATTAGGTTCTTTAATTGATATAAGAGCATTTACATCAGGATTTTTCTCATCTACACTATAACTGATCTGAGGTTCCTTTTCATATTGTATATTTTTACTGACTGTTTGAGAATCACTATCAGCTATATTTGAATCGCTACTTGAAATTATTTCCTGCTCTGGAATATTCAAATTTTCAGTAGGCTTTACAGTTGTTGAAAAGTCTTCACTTAAATCATTTACAATATTAGTATCCGCAGAATTTTGGCTTTCAACAATATTTTGTATAGGCTCTGGAATACTTTTCAAGTCAGGTGAAGGAGTAGTACCTGGCTCTAAAGGTATATCAACAGGTGATGTTATTAATTCTTGCTCTATTGGAGATGTTGAGGGTGTGAAAATTGTAGTCCCTTCAAATACCTCATGTGCTTGTTGTACCTTATCAGGCTGTACATCAGTCTGTTTACTGTTTATTTGAAGTGGAAAGATTAGTTCTGCATTTGCAAGTTTCTTTGATTCTTTTAAAAATAAAGAATTTACAAATCCTGCTTTACCATTTATATTTGCATACCAAATATCTGGATGAGTTCCAGCTGATTTCATATAAATTATAGCTTCGGCATTAGCAGGGAATGATATAAGATCTGGATCACCACTATTGTATTTCATTAACGTCTTTGCCTTTGATATTGGTTCTGAAAAAACACCATTGATATCAGTGAAAATTATAAGGTCCATAATTCTATAAAAATATATTCAAAAGCATAATATTCATATATATTTGCAAATGTTGTTAACGAAACTTTAAACATTTACAATACTAAGCAGATTGTCATTCACTTACGACTACAATCTTCATTTACACATCTAACTTTATCAGGTAATCTGCAATTGCATGACGAAATAAATAAAATCAATAAACTATATTTAAGCACAAACATTTTTGCATTATTGTTAACATTCAATTATAAATAATAAATAATTATTTAATAAAATTCACTAGCACAAGACGGTAGGCCACATCATCTGTCAATATGACATATGTTTTTTCGTTCGGGTTTTCAGAATACAGATTAATAAAGATGTTCTGTTAAACGCAGCTCCTTTTAAAAACGGCACATAGATACCGCAGAACACATTTACTCATATATAGATAGATATTGAAGTCAGATACGTTATTTAGCACGATATCATATGTAGATACTACGGTGTCATTAAGTTTTTATATTCGTCAATAATTCATTCGGGAATAAGTTATTCGTTTCGTAATTATCTACGAATAATTTATTTGTTATTTTAAATAACGAATAAAATCGTTTTAAAGCATGTTATTTATTTATATCATACGAGCGGACGCGCGCAGCTTCGCCTGCTTATTTGCACACTTCGGGGTGAATTTTAATAACTCACGAAACACGTGTTCAACGAAATATTTTTAATAGTCTAAGTTTCGATTTTTATAAAAATCTGTGGCAATTTAAAGATTTTTCCATACGAACTTTCAACCTCTTATTTGCACCACTAGGGGATGAATTAAAATAAACCACGAAACATGTGTTCAATGAAATATTTTTAAGAGTCTAAGTTTCGATTTTTATAAAAATCGGTGGCAATTTAAAGATTTTCCATACAAACTTTCAAGCCCTTATTTATAACCCTAGGGGATGAATTAAAATAAACCACGAAACATGTGTTCAATTATGTATTTTTAAGAGTCTGAATTTCAAGTTTTATAAAAATCGGTGGCGATTTAAAGATTTTTCCATATAAACTTTTAACCCCTTATTGGCACCCTTAGGGGGTAAATTCTAAAAAACCGTGAAACACATGTTTAATTAAATATTTTTAAAAGTCTGAATTTATAATTTTAAAAAATCGGTGCCGATTTAAAAAAATATCCATACAAACTTTCAACCCCTATTTCACCCCTTTAGGGTTAAAATTTTTCAAAATCCTTTCTTAGTGGATGTCCAGATTACAAAAATAATCATCTGTCGAAATTTCACGTATCTACGTACAGTGGTTCGACTGTGCGTGCGTCTTACCTCAGTCAGTGAGGACAAGTCCTTTTTTATATATAGATAAATATTGGAAGGCATAATAATTGTTGGTTACATGTTTTAACAATATTTTTGGCTATTGTATGCGAAATAAAAATCAATAAATGCAATTAACTAAATATTTACTTCATTTCTGATTGAATTCAAAAATAAAATCAGGTTCACGCTTATATCCCGCACATAGCGAGAAGAACATAGTGTTAAGACACTCCGTTCCCTACTTTCCGCCGAATTTTAGAGGCATTGCCTGCTGAGTGGCGGAACTCGACGCTGCGATTTGCCTCGTCACCAGAGCGAAGAAATGGAAATATAAATTTAAATAAATACTTCATTTCTCCGAGTGGGGATCGATGCCACAACCAGGCGAGTAAGTGAAAATAAGAGCAGCAATATGCTGATCTCCGGTGTTAATGACTCTCCCCTGTCTCAAAACGCTGCTCCTCATTTCTAAGCTCAATGTTTTCTATAATTTACAATCAATGTATTATTTTATTTCTTTTTAAATTGACGTTCCATTGAACGTCATTGACGCTTATTTATATATCGAAAAACTAAAAACTACAATGAAGTAGATATATGAAATGTAGAAATTTAATATGATAAATAAAAATTATAAATTGTAGTAATACAACACAATATTATTTTCGATATAAATTATTGTTTACTTCTAGTTGCTTCTTTATAAAAAATAATCTATAAATTATTTTTTTTATTAAAATGTAAAACCTCATTAAAGTATTAAAATAAATTAACACGTAGCTAGTAGGATCTTCAAAATGATTATTTAATCAACATAAATAATAAAAAAATTGCAATGTCGGTTCAATCTCATATTTCGTTAATTGATTTATCAAAACAGTTTAAATTTGAAATTGGTAAGTAAATAATAATCTGTAGTGTAGAATAATTTAAGGTTATATTAATTATTTATGAATAATAGCTTTACTGATACAGCCCATAACAAATAAATATTATTATATTACCCTTTGTTATGCCCTTTATATCAGTAGGTATGCCGTTCCATATAATTTTTCTGTGATTTATTTTCACCGTGCTACTATAATTTTTCTTTATATTTGTTTAAGCTTAAGCTGATCTTGAGCATTTTATCAATAAAAATGTCAGTTAAATCCAAAGGTATACGCATAAACCTACTCCATATATGTATATACATATGTATATACATAAGTATAAATGAGCTGTAAAGGTTATATTACTATTAATTTTTAATGTATTTAAAGTGTTAATCCACGCTTCGGAAAGAAAAATACTTTTTTAGAAAACGTAAAAAATTTTTAACGTAGCGGGATTTGGTCCCGTGCCTCTTGTACGGTGTCCAAGAGGCGCGGCTTCAAACCAACAAGCAAACTACGTTCCAATTTTTTACATTTTCTAAAAAAATATATTACAACATTTAAATATTTTTTTTAAGATGAAGAAATAAAGAGCAAAATATGTTTTGATGAAACTTTAGTAGTCAGTTGTGCTCATTACGAAGGTACCTTTAAAGATGAATCTACTGATTCTAAATGGTCCTGCAGTAATTCTTCGGAGACCAAATTGTCTCAAAGAAAAAAGAGTAGTAAAGTTGACACAGTAACCAATCTTAAAGAATTACCAAATGTAACTGAAGAAGTAAATGAAGAAGAAAGTGATTTTCATTTTTATTTCTTTCCTGATTGTGATCAACCACTTCCACCAAACGATGATAAAGCAAGCTTGATCATAGTGGATGGTTTTCCCAAAATTAATAAAATTGAAGAGCCGCCATGTTGTACCTGTGAAGTAGATAATACAGGTAAATGCCCTTGCCATCTAAAAGTGCCATGTGAATGTGGTGCAAAAAAACAAGATGAATGTACTTGTCATCAATTAGAAAACATTTGCCTCTGCAATGAAATCCCCCAAATAAAATGTAAATGTAAGCCACGCAAAGTGTGTATGTGTCATCCTGATGGTAAACCTCGGCCGACTTGCACTTGTGGTAATATTGATAAGCCGTGTACATGCCAAGCTGATAAATATCCTTTTCCTATATGCGTTTGCAATAATAAACCACAAAGTCCTGTTAGTAATCAAGAATTAAATAGTGAAGGCAAAATATTAGGAGATAATAAAATTACAAAAGATACTAACTATTGCGAATGTCAAAAACCGGATCCAAAACCTATATGTCGTTGTAAAAAGGGTAAAAAATGTTTTTGCATAGAAGGCACATGTCTTTGTGATATGCAGTCGACATGCATTTGTGATCCTGCAGATGAAGAAATTGTCTGCGAAGGTGATGATTCTAAAACTATTTGTAGTTGTCCTAACGAACTAGTATGTAAATGCTATGGTAAAACTCCCGATGATTGTGTTTGTTTTCCAAAACCAAAATACTGCACCTGCGATAATGCAGAAAACTGTACCTGCTTCTCGACTTGTGAATGCAAAGATCCTTGTCTTTGTGATATGGTAAAGAAGGAAGACATTTGTGTGTGTGAAGAAAAAAAAATCAAAAGTGAAGAATCGTTTGTTGAGGAAAGCACACAAGAAAAGAAAATAAAAAAAGTGAGAGCAGGGAAACATGGTTATCGATGGTGTCACGAAGTCGATCCAAAGCACACATTTTTTGATTTTGCTTACAATAGGCATAAACAAATATCATATAAGGAACAAGAGAAACAACAATTGAAGATATTAGGACTTTATGAGGAACCAGAATCTACAGTTTCCAGTTCAGATGCTATTGAAAAGGAGAAAGTACCAGTTTTCAAAAAGGAAATTCGTAAGCCATCTATAGACTGTTGCAGTGCTGTAGGAGGTAAATTATATTGGAATAACATACTTTATTTAATTACTGCTTTCCGTTAGCAACTTTCATATGTATCTCTGATTTCTGTCCTGTCACAATATTCATATTTCTATACACACACACACACACATACACATATATATATATTTAATTTCCTATACAGGGATAAGTGTTAGCGTAAAGACTTTAGGCGAAGATAAGGATAAATTTCTAGTCCAAGTGGTGTCTAATTCCTCAAAGGAAGGAGCCAAAACGGGATCGAAACTTGTCAGCATTATTGACTGCAATCTTCACACTTTAGAAGAAAATAGAACCGAGTAAGACGCTTTAAATTTTTTTCATATCGTGAAAAACTCTAGTTTTACTGAATTTTTTTTCGATTATTATTATAGCAATAATTTATTTGAAATGACAAGAAATTGAATAATACGCTTATGATGGGCTCCAAATAAGTTTGACTAAATTTTAATTAACTTAAAACTTCTTTACATTTATAAGAACAGAGCGCCAACGCTTTTGTTTCGATTTTAGACTAAAGACTTTGGCAACTTTGTCTCGAGTGTAAACTAAGAAAGATTTCCATTTTAATGAAGGCTACTTTATATGAAAATATAAAACAGCTTGAAATAAGTAGGGGAGGAAAGTGTGTTTGTCTCTATTACGTATAAATCTCTGTTTTTAAAATTCAAAAACGTCTTTATGTACTATTTTGCACCGGGCTTCACGCTGTCTTAGAAGACATTAACTAACCGATATGTGTAATTAGTACATCATGTATATTTAATTATAATTATATGTATAAATATACAAATTAAGATATAATAAAAAAGGTAACCATTATATTTTTTTTATTCTTATACCATTTTTTGTAGACTATATCTAAAAAATATTTTTTTCCAAAGACAATCTAGAGATACCATCACCATCATTAACCAAAATCGCAATTTGCATAAACAATTTATATTATATGTGTATAACTTTAAATACAAACATTGCCTAATGCGACGAACAAATCTTAAAGCTTCGCTTTCGTACTTATTAAAAAATTCTGTTTGCGCTAAAATTGCATATAATAAATTATTATTGTTAATACTCCGATATTTTAACTTTAAGCAAAATCATTTTATGTATGTAAATAAACGATCTAATATTTTATCGTTAGAAAAAATCTGAAAAAGATTAGGAGAAGGTGGAAAGCTAAAGAAGGTAAGAAAAATAGAATAGGATAAAACTACTTAATCTTAATATTTTTGCCAAGTTAATTGTTTTCACGTTCACACTGTATCTCGCATATAGCAGGGTAGGAAGAGGAAACCTGGTGTTCATACACTCCGTTCCCCACTCTCCGCCGAATATTTCGAGGTATTGCGTGTTGCGTGCTTTGCATTGCTACCCTCTGGTAAATTAATCAAAAATATGTATAAATAATAATTGATTTTATGTACCCACAGTAGAATACCCATTTATGGTATATATGTATGTGTGTATCCCTTAATTTAGTTTTAGTATATTTTTATATAATTTTGATACGCGCTTATTTATTTGCAAACCTATGTTTGTATAAATTACCATTTCACGATTGTTAACAAACACTTTATATTACATGCAGTGTTTATATTTAAGTGGCAGTACATTAATTGTTTTTAGTGTTTAAGTTAGATTTACTGAAATCTAACAACGTATGAGCCGTTGGTAAACTTAATAAAAATAAAATAAATAAATAAATTCTCCCAAGTGCGAATCGAACGGACAACCGTCGCGATTGCTTGTGGCACTGCGCCATGACGGCTTATCTTAAATATGAGGTATATCTTTATTGCATGGGATTCACTTCACAGGCACATAACCAAGAAGGATCTAACAAAGGCGCACCGAAGTTACATAACAATCTGCGAGAGCGGCTATTATAATAAAGTGACCCGTATTTGCGGGGAACGGCATTTTGTTAAACGACTCTATCACAGCTTTGAGGCGTCTCGTAACTTTTTACTGGAAGGTGCTAACGTGGTCTTGCTGCGCTACTTCGCTATAAGCAGGTTCAGTGGTCGCATTGTAACAGACACGGTGCTGATAAACGGTATAGTTTGCGAGAGTGTTTATGTAAGTGCCTATTCTATTAAATATAAATTATTATCTTAAGCAGTGGCGTAGCTAGGTGCCCCGTTGATCTACGTGGGAGTAGAAGACACTTTGAATCTGCTTTTTTTTAGCAGGCAGCAAATACCCTAGCTACGCCACTGATCTTAAGTATTTTCAGTATCCGGCATATGGAGGGTGGGCATAGGAAATCTAGTTTTAAGACACGCCGCTTTCGCACTTTTCGAGGCATTGCGTATTGAGTGGAGGAATTTGACGCCAGCTTTTGCCTTGTTGCCAGAGCAAGGAAAAACTGATTATTTCATTTCCTCGAGTGGAAATCGAACTCACAACCTGTCGCCGTTACAGTCGTACGTTTGTGTCCCAGCGCCACGACTGACCTCAAAATATTAATATAATTTTATTATAACTGCATTCGTATAAAAATATACTAGCAGCTCATATTATATACTCACAAAATAAAATAGCGCAAATATGAAATTTCGGTTTTCGTATTGCATAACCAGAAACAAAATATGGAACAAATTGGTATCTCAAGGATTGCACACATGAGTGCTTTCCGCTGTTAGTTGCAGCAGGTTGGGCAGTCCTATAAATTGCAGTTTCTGCTGCAGAACGAACGAATTTGAATGCTTATCGAGTTACTTGTTATAACAACGAATAACAACTGAAAGTTTTAAATTGTATATAATATATATTAATGATTTATATTTTAATAATTTGTCTAATATATTGGAATATATCGCACATATTATTGAAATTGAGTGGTGTAAAAATATACATAAAAACACCCATGCCCTGATATATTGGTATAGCAGCGCGTAGGCGATGATGTATAGGTTCGAAGTCGCTATAACCCATTTATAGTTGTTAGTAAGGCATTATTATTATCGTATTTTTCCTTCGAGAGATCTAAAAATACATTGAAAATGCAATTTCTTAAGCATTATATGTCGTATATTATTTCTTATAAATAAAATAAGAAGTACAGCTTAAAATGAATGATTTTCCAAAACAGGTTTGCCTGGGTATAAGCCAATCTATTGTGAACGGCAAACCATTATTCGTTTCAAAAGTCGAACGTCATATCATAGAACCGTCCGGATTTATTCATCAATCGTTGACAGTTCTCACGCTGAGAGGTAAGCTCGCTTTGACTAAGAAATTTCTAACTACAATTCTAATTTAATTATATTTTGTGAGTTACCCTTTGACGTTTTACAATGTGATTAGAAAAGCATATTTAATTTAATTACCTGTAAGTACTGTACTGTAATAAACCTATTTCCATTTGAACCTTGATGAGTACTTTTGAAGGATTGTAGTAAAATGAGAATAGGATAAGATATTTTGTTCTATAGTCATCTTTTATCTATATTATTTTTATTTTGAACGTCAGATTTTCAATGAAAGAAACACCCATCATAAAAATTATATTTAAATGCATTGTACTTTTGGAAGAATGTTCTTATTAAAATGAATCTACTCGTATGTATGTATTTAGTAGAATTTATATTACTTAGTAGTTGGATATAATAAATAGTGAAGGATTAAAATATATTACGCTGATTATTAATTAAGTCAGTATTCACTGATGCATGTTTAGGAAGTACTCCTCTTTCATGTGGCGCTAGTCTCATTCACACTCGAACCTAGACAAATATTATTTTGGCCCACATAAATATTTACTTCGAGCGCGAGCACTGCCCTCAAGGGCGGATGCTCTACAATATTTCTATGATATATATATATAACATTCTTTAAATTGCTAAAAGTTGTGAATTAAATCATATGAAACTAATATTTTTTAATATTGTTTTATAAGCATTTTCAATAATAATTAACTGATTATTTTTGAAGACGTTGTGGTGCAGAGCACAAGGGCGTGACTATAACGCGACGTTTGTGGGTTCGATCCCCGCTCGAGGGAAGGATTATTTATTAATATTTTCATTTCGTCGGTCTGGCACTAAAGCAAAAGCCCAACGTTGAGATCCGCCACTCAACACGAAATACCTCGAAAAATTCGGCGGAAAGTGGAGAACGGAGTGTCTTAACACTATAATCCCTCTACCCGATCTGCTGTGTCCGGGATACAGAGTGAAGCTGATTTATATTTAACAAATATAACACTATATTCGACTGCCTGATTATAGTATATTTTTTGTTCTTTTTATAAGTACCAATTACTTAATTTTATTTAATAAAATACCAAAGAATTTTTATTTTATTTGGACACTCGACGTACTCTTCAAAGGTTACCTCGTGAGTCATGAGTGGGCGGATAGTAGTTACATATTTCATATAAACCCTCTACTGCGCGTCGTTCCTGAAAGAGATGAAGTAGAGCCTCACGAGCCACTGCGCGAAAAATGGCGGAACGATTTGCAGTTGCTATCGGATTATCTCGATTTTAAGGTAAAATTTAATATATATATAAAGTGTTATTTTATGTACATGTAGACATAGTTTCGTTTAAAGCAATTTTCTTGTTTGACTCACTGTTGAGAATGCTTTTGAAATTTTTATGTCGCTCCTTGAGAAATATTTTTAAAATTTTTTGACGCATATCTTCCTACAGAGGTCGCATATTTTCTTATATATTTTAATTTAAGAATATATTCATTGTAAAAGTACAGTTGTGGCGTAGAGGCGACCCAGTCGAGAAAATGAGATATGTAATAATTTCATTTCTTCACTCTGGTGTCGAGGCAAATCACGGCGTTCAGTTCCGCCACTCAACACACAATGCCTCTAGAATTTGGCGGAAAGTGTCGCCTAACTCCGCTTACACTGCTACATGGGTAAAACTGAGAGAACTATGGAAATTACAATTTTTAGATGAAACTAGTAATTTAATCATGTATTTGCGATTTTTAAACGGTTTTAATTATACATTATTATTTATATATTTATATATAAGTACGCTGTTCTTAATAATGGAGTTTCATTAATATAAACATATATTTATCCAGAGCACGCGCTCGGCTGAAGGTGCTAGATACGTGACTGAAAATGGCGAATTATCTGGTGTGATTCGGGACTACCTCCAAGCCTTGCTGCTTCTCCGTCCTCATGACGCCTTACATTTCACCCGACATTATTTTGCATCAGCTTTCTCTTCATTAGACCTACCACATAATGAATATTTTGATCCATGTTCCAAGCACGTTAGATATTATTTTTTCGAGGAATAGCAATTATTAAATGTAATCTTTATATCTCTTTTTTATATTTCTTGAAATTTTAAATTAGTAAATTTTAATGAAAACGCTACGTCAATCTTGTTTTTATAAGGTTTCTAAACTAATTATCAACATCAATTTAAAGTGTTATTTCATACTCTACTCAGAGGCTGCTGAATTTTTCATTGCCTACCTCAATAATTAGCATCTGGCAAAAGTAATTTTATTTGATAGCATCAAAGACTACATCTTAACTCAATTAGCAACAAGAAAATAGTCTTAATAAATAATTATTTTGAGTAATTTCCTTAAAGATATAATTATTTTCGGCAATTGTTTTTATGTACTTAATAAATTTAATAAATAAATGTTGGGAATACAATCATTGATGAATTTATATTGATATTGATTGAACAGATTCTTTCATTGAAATGTTTATATTAAAAATTTAAGTAAATTTAATAAAAGTTTGTGATGTTTTATTTCTATGAAATATTTTTAATTTTTCACTATTTCATTATATGTGCAAAAGATATTACTTCGTAAGGAATTGACTTGAACAGAAACAGCAACCTTAGCTCAGCTCCATTGCATCAGCTGTGAATCTCATGCACGAGAACTGCTTATCAGAAACGAGCAGACTCCGCTCAAGCTCAAAGAAGTCGAAAAAATGATATATTTATCATTTCAATTTATGCTATAAGTACACTACGTATTACGTTAAGGTAATTTAATTTCATTATTTTTATTAAAAAAAGTAGCCGCTTGAAAAAATATGTGATTTTTGGCTATATAACTTATAAAATATAACTGCTACATAATTAATAAATCCTTTGGAACTTAACATTATTATACCACCACTTTGTTAATATTCATATATTATAATAATTTCATTTCAGTTAAAGGCAGGGACGCATATATTATATTCCTGTATAAATTGCTGAAGTAAAGCAAAAATATAAAAATTAATCGTTTTCATTTAATTTTATGTTAATTTGATTCATCAAAATTATATTATCATAAAAGCGTAGTTTCTTATTATTATAGGACAAGAGTATAACCAAAAAAAATATTATTTTTTCAACTTTATGCTGTATTCCAGATATAGTAAGTAGGGTAGGCAGAGGGAACTTGTGTAAAGTGGAAATAAGGTTACAACATTATGGAGAATAATCACTAAATTTAAATTCTAGCTCATCGTATTGTCTTTTAAAAACAAAAAATACATGTGAAAGAATTATTTTGATACGTCTATTAGTTTTTGAGATATTGTCCTTTAAAGTAAGCGCGCGACGCGAGATTCCGTCGGGCCGTAACCGACCCGCGTGACGTCACTGGTCTGACAGAACTAGCTCGCTCAGTTCGTTTTCGTTCACGCGCAGTTTGCGCTCTTCTGAAGCTGGCGTTTTTTTTTTCGTTTAATAAATAATATATAGGTAGATTTTTAAAATCTTTTTATTTTCACATACATAATGTAATAGTGGGTATTGAGTATTTAAGATATTTAAGTTTTCATTTTACTTTGTCAAAAAAACAGTTCTATCCTGCGGTTTCATGGCGTGTTGTACCAAAATCTTTAGCTTTCATTATTTTTATTGTAGTATCGATACCAGAAACCTTGATTTTTTTCCAACAACACTTGGTATGGCTTGGGCGTTACCACAAACTTAACCAGTACTTTAATGGAGAGACTACTCAGAACTTTGATGGAACTTTGACCTATTGTGAACAGGCATACAGGAAAAAAAAGGAGAAATCTGCATTAGATTTGCGGCCTTTTTAGTATTGCAGAAGGCCTTTAACTGTGTGCCTCGTCAATGTATTTGGAGGGCATTGTGATCCAAAGGGATCCCTGAGGCCTATATTGAGATTATCAGAGATGTACCACGATCCCGCTTAGCGATTCGCGATGGTTAGGACTGCTGTTGGCGACACAAAACCCTTTAGATGACAGTAAGGGGTTCACCAAGTCTCGGCTTTTAGTTCGTTCTTATTTAATGTAGGGTGCTGTCACGGCTCACATCCTGGACCAGCCTCCATGGCTGATGATGTATGCCGATGACATTGCACTCATTGAAGAGAACCAACTGATGCAGGAGCGTAAAGTGAACCTCTGGAAGGGTGCGCTTGAGAACGGCGGTCTTAAACAAAATGTGTCGAAGACCGAATACATAGCATGAGGGAGCCCGGACTCGAGCACTGTCCTTATAGGTCCTGAGCCAGCCGTTAAGTAGGAAAAGTTTCAAATACCTTGGATCCGTTATACATGAGTCTGGGAGGCATTTATCACGATGTCCATGGCTGGATAAGCGCTGCCTGGACCAAATGGTGGGGGGTTACTGGTGTGGTCTGTGACCGCAGCATACCACCCAAGTTCAAGGGGCTGATATATAAGAGCATCATCTGACTGGTTCTATTATACGGCAGCGAATATTGGCCAGCACTATCTCGGCACACTGAGGAGCTTCATGTCACGGAAATGACGATGCTGAGGTGAATGGGCGGCGTAACGCGGTCTGACGCATACGTAACACATTCATTCGAGGTAGTCTTGGAGTCCATGACGTAGCGGATAAGCTGGTATGGCAAAGTTGCGCGCCGGCGTAGGAACTATGTCGGATGCAAGTTACTTACTATGTCTGTCCTGTCCCTGGAGCTAGACCTCCGAATACCCAAGGATGCGGTGTTTGGATGTCGTGATGCAGGACATAAGTGCCAATGGTCGAACCACTCAGGATGTTACAGATCGTTTAAAGTGGAGTAGGTTAAGCAGGAAGGCAGACCCTGGCAACATACGCCGAGATTAATGCCAAGAGAAAGAAGACTTGGTTGCAGTTGATGAAGACTCGTCGCTTCGACGATGTAGCCCATTATAAATGCCATGGTATGTTTACAATCACCTCTGCTGGCGGCAAAATCTTCGCAGATCAGGTATAAACTTATTGCTTCTTTTCATTGCATTCTAAGCTGTAATATTATGGTTTAATACGTGCGCGGTGTTCTGCTGTAATCTACATTTGGCAATATATACAATAATAATATCATGCCCATAACTCTCTCTTGCCGATCTACAATAATCACAATAAAAATATTATTCAGATATACATATATAAAAATATTAACACTAGAAGCGCCCCCGTCAAATTTTTGTCCCATACGCAAGTTTGCTTGTATGTGACTTTTTTATTTGTTAATTTATGTTGATGAAACTTTTTGACTTTTATTAATTTTACACATTTATCTAATTTATAATATAATTCATTTTATAACAGTCATACTTTAAAAAAAAAATGATTTACCTAGAACTGCCGCTTGGTCTTTTTGTCTCGTCATTATTATTTCACTATTTGAGGGTATATTTTGACATATTTTCATGCCTTGGGGATGACGTGGAGTCGAAGGGGCGACGTGAGAGCGAAGAAAAAAAATAGAATACTAGGTTTAGCAGTCAATTTCTAAGTTTTTAGGGTTCCGTACATTTTAAGGAAAAAAGGAACCCTTATAAGATGACTTTGCTGTCCATCCGTCTGTCTATGCTGTGCTGTCTCAGGATTTCTTGGAGATATCGAGTATATAAATAAACAAAAATCCTTCTGAAAAAATGGTACTTAAAAAATGATATGACCATTTATATCGTAAGAAAACGTGTATTTCGACACTCTAAAGGAAATAATTTTAATAATGAATAATAAGGTACTCCTGGTTAACCTAGAATAATAAAATTTGTCAGCTAGCATCTACAGGTAGTACTAGTTCAGGAAAAAATCTGAAAACTAAACATTTGTGTTTAAATCTTAAAAAATAATACCCTGAAAAGTGAGGCAAAATTAGTCTCCTTACCAAATTTTGCCGCTAGTTCAAGTGAGGTATCAGAAAAGGACTCTGTCTAACCTAAGTTTGAATTTCAGAGAAACACTCGAGATCAAATATGGTCAAGGGTAGGGTAGGTAGAGGGACCCTGGGAACCTAGCTTTAAGTAATCTGCAGGCATTTTCCACCGAATTCTAGGGGCATTGCGTGTTGTGTGATGAAACTCAACGTCATAAGTAATATATTAGTAAGCTTAAAAATCTTCTGTGAAGGTATAACATGTAAAAAAAAATTGTCTGTAATAAATGCACTAATGAAGAATATTATTATTAATGCATTATATGGTCTAATGATAATATTAACTAATTTCAATAACTTGTAATTTTGTAAGAGTTTATCAATAAGTTGTCACGATCTTATAACGTTTTTTGAAATAATTGATTTTTACTTTGTGTTTACTTTTTTGCTCCTTTTGTGTTTGTTAAAGAATAAGAATTGATTTTAAATTGATTAATAAACGTGATCTGTATATTTTACAAATAATTTTAATAATAATTTTCTTGTCTTATTCCGACAATCAATATAATAAGTAGAATGGGACAAATTTGTCACGACGGCGCTTCGAGGAGGGTGTCAATCTTCAATCAATCTTCTAGTGTTAAACATCTACATTAAAAAAAATTGTGCATGCTCAACTTACTGCATGTGTTTAGTTATATTATTATTATATTATTTTCACTTATAAAACAATCTTCTTTGAACTTGAATAAAATGTTTGGTACCTGTAACGTAAAAAGCGTTACCTACAATAACTCGTTAAGTTAGGTTACATTACAGTTTTAAATAAATAATTTCAAATAAAATAACATAAGATAGTTATTATCTATACCACAAGTTGACATAATATTACTAGTTAGACAACAAAAATCATCTTCGCATTTTTACTCCTTGCATTTCTGCGGCGATGAAATCACTATTATTCGATAAATAATCGGCAACCTTATGGTTGCCATCTATCTATCTATCATATATATGGATCCATCTATTACGCGTAGGTTATCCGATTGCCCTTTTTCGAATCTCTCATCCATTTTAATTAATTAGATTGACACTTTAGCACAGGCAAGTAACAAACAAACATAGTATTGCGCGAGACCTAATATCACCGGCGACTAGCGAGTTGTAAGACCAGTGACGTCACCGCCGACCGCGGGACTGTTAGCGGCATTTGAAATTTTTGTTCAAATGTCTGTAAAATCATAACTACTTGGTTGTTTTTAATGAAACAAAAACTAGTGTGTATTTGTATACGTAAAAACTTTACTGTAACGAATTATTTCATACCTATTACTATTCCTCATTGCAAGAAGGAAATATGTAATTTAGTTGTCACTTAATCAGAATAATATGAAATTATTTACATATTACAATTCATGTCAATCATTATTAACTCGTGTGACCAATTAATATTTATGGTAGTTTAAAAAATAATATTAACGATAGTTGTGTTCTTTATTTTACGAACGTTCCTGTCATATATCAAAAGCTTAGTGTAGAGACATTTGCTAAGATTTCATGAAATCCTTACCCTTCGCGTGGGGACACCAACAGCATATGGAAGTGGTCGTACTTCGTCGCATATATCCCGTATAGTAATTTTAAGGTTAGCAATTTGTATGCAATGTGAGCGAACACGCCTCTTCTTGTTTGTAAACTGGATAGGATGAAAGGCCGCACGAGGGTTCCCAACAAGTTAATTTAAACTTCTAACGCTTATCCGACTTAGGTTTACGGAGCTTAATAATACTTTGTAAGTAAAATTTGAATTCATTACGTTAGCCCTCTCTCCTCGGCTGCGATAAATATCTCGCTTAACCTTATATTTTATTTAATTAATTTCTTGGTAACGCCAACTTTTACGTTGGTTTCTTTTTTGGGGTAAAATTGAAATGAACTGTGTGCAGTTTGTAACGTTAAGGTTATCTAGGATTTTCTTTATTGCTTTAAGGGCAAGGTTTAGATATATATTGTTTTCGAAAACATTATTTAACATGTTTCTAATACTGCTAATACATATGTCTGTGCTTTTAGTTACCAGTGTTGCCAGCCAAATTAAAATATTTAAACTTAATTTGGTTGATGATTTTTATTCTTTCGGTTTTGTAATATTATAATCACTTTCAACGTCAAGAGAGGATTATCCTATCCCACCATAGGTTTACGAGGGAGCGCCTTTAATCCAAGCGGAAAACATCACGTCCTAGCGCGAAGAAAATTAAAGGCGGGAGGTTCATCAAAATTCTTATTTGAAAGTGAGGTGAGATAAATTGGACTTGTCCTCGCCGTAATATCGTATGCTTATGATTCGGGAGCTAATAATAAATTCTTTTGTACCAAAAGACCAAAAAATTTAAATTCCTTTCATGTACCACGTATTCCAGTTTAGTCATTTTATTTGGGTTAGGTACCTACTTGGGTAACATACACAAATCCCTCGCGTGCAAATACTTGCTCATTTTATGTCTTTATAACTGTTCTGTGTTGTTATAAGAGTTTTGCAGAGGGCACACCATATTATAATATTTGTTATTGTACTGACATTTCGAGTCGAAGTTTTAATGAATCCTGTTAGCGTAACTATCAGTTGTATCAAAATTCCTATGTTCTCTACTTAAACAACAACAAGGAACAAGGAAAGGCGTGGAGTTCCGCCACTCCACAGGCAGTGCCTCGAGACTTAGGCTGAATGTGGCCAACGGAATGGCTTAATGGTTCTCTCTGTCTACCCAGCTATTTGTACGATACAGCGTTAAGCTGAAAAAAAAAACTGCTTTCGTATCCCGCACACAGCAGGGTAGGCAGAGGGAGCCTAGTGTTAAGACACTCCGTTGCCCACTTTCCGCTGAATTCTGGAGACATTCTGTGTTGAGAGGCGGAACTCAACGCCACGCTTTGCGCGACACCATAGCGAAGAAATTGAAATATAAATTTTAAATATTTATATTTCATTTCCTCGAGTGGGGATCGAACCCACAAACAGTCACGTTTACTCACTCATTACACATTGTACCCCTGCGCCAAGACTGACCTATATTATTCATCTTCAATAATTCAACTTAAGAATATTTTATTTATATTTGCAACGAAACGTTAAAGAGTTCTAGGTAGAAGTAGATAAAACAAAACAGATCCTATTCACGTCACCCTAAGCCGGTACTATGACCGCCACTCTGCCTACATTGCCATTTTACTTATCAATTATGTATTCCCTTTGTTTTCATAGTTTATTGAAAGTGAAAGTTTTCAGATACATTATAAATTATTCATATTTTTCCATTAGGGGCCCCTTTTTATCTTACACAGAAGGGATTTATCCATTTGTATTAAGGCTAAAGTTAAAAAGAAAATATTAGAACACTCCTGCATAAAATATTACTTTTACATTAAATCTATATTTCTGACATGTTGTACTCATATATACGGTATACCATGAACAAAGTTTCTTATAGAATATGATTGAGAACATTTATTTACGTTTACTTAGGTTACTTTGGTTATAATATTATACAAACAAATACATTTATATATGTTGCGAATTCATGTCGCGGCTGGTTTGCTTAGCATAGGTGAAATCCCAGTCCGCTCCTGCTCCCAGGCCGCAAGTCGTGGTTCGAGTCCCGCAGGGGGCGCCCTTACAGTCGTCGACTTCCTCACAGGCAGCCACATAGTGCTTACATTTCTTCAGGGACAGAGTACACTCTTCCTTACCCAACCGGTGTCGCTGTAAAAGCCAATAAGGCTAACAGCATTAACCTCATGTTCGAAAAAAAATACATTTATGCAAGTAAGAAAGAAAGATGTTAATAAATACTGGACTGGAATAATTCCAAAACTGCTTCGAAGAATGGTTTAGATATGGACCATGTAAACGACAAGATAGTGGATATGTGTACGTCAGTTGTAGTGTGAAGCTGAAAAATAGAAATATAAGTAATATTACTAAACAGATACAAAATATAATATTTGTTTGATATGTAGATAAACAAAAATATACAAAAACAAGTAAATTGTTTTATAAGGTAATTGTTTGAAATAAAATCTATCGTTTCTCAGCGGGATTACGGTCTGTGTCCATCAGACGGACAATAAATTACGTTAATTGTCAACGTTTTATTGGACAGGTGACGCCTACAGGGAAAACTAAATGAGGAGACTGGTCCCACTGAGATACAATTTGCTATTCTCGTAAATTAAATGAAATACAGAGCATTTATTTATCTGTATTCAGTTATTTTAATATTTAACAGTTTTATATAAATGCTATTTAATAATGTTCAATAATAGTTATAAGGAAGCGTTTTGAAAATATTTCAAATTGACATATATATTTAGCTAAGTTTGTAATGTAGACATATAATATTTTTTAACTAAATGTAAATATGTGTATGTATAGATGGTTGGTTATACATTAAATTAGGCTGTAACTTATACATATTTGTGTATGAAAAAAGTGGCAAGAAAAGGAGCATTATTAACTGAAGAAATCTCTGAAAAGTCTAAACGAAAACAAGGTGTTAACATAAATATATTTTTTGTTTGTATTGCTTTTTTTAAAAAGTGCTGAACCTATTTAAATTTATATGGAACCACCTCTGGTGTATATCCTTATGCTTTTATTTCAGGATTTTATGTCAACGGGAAGTTTAAATTACGTAGCAAATTTTACAACACAGCAAAAACATAGAAAAAAATATGTTGGTATCTTTTGATTGCATTGACTTAGATTTTTTTTTCTGTGCTCCAAAGGACTTGGATATTTGATATTAATTTCACCTAGTCTACTTGCTAACCTTCACTTGATATTGATATAAAGGAGGTTGACAGACGATACTACAGACAAACGGACATCAAATTGATCCTATAAGGGTTCTGTGTTTTCTTTTAAGCTAGGGTAATATACTAAGAAAATCTTTTTGAATATATACTCGTATTTTTCTATGATGTTGGTTGGTTCATTGTCGTTGGTTTAACGACGTATAAAATAAAACTAAATATATCATTTTAAGCAATATAATTATTAATAATAACGTTGATTTAAAATATACATCAGATATAAGTCTAAAAATTGTAAAACAGCTCGTATTTAAAATTAATCAGGCCCAAAAAAACCAGTGGCATATTCCTGTACTTTCATTTACCTTTTTTTATAGGCAGCCATAAATACAAGGCACGCGTATCCAAAATTATTTGACATCGCCGCCCCAACATAGCCATAAACAGCAAAAGTTTGTACGGTATAATAAAAAGTGAATACTTGGCGCAAACAGGGACGGGTTGGATTGCGCGTTACTTGCTACATTATAAACAAGCCTGGCTGTGACATCCCTCCTTTATGACCCCCCACTCGCTCGGGTGGCATGCATAATTAAATCTCCGCGGTCAAATTAGCAATTTGGACCCCAACAATAGGACATAGTTCAGTTTTAAGCGTCTTTATTGTCCAAACAAATTTATTCAACCATTACTGTGTTCAATTAGCGCCGAGTACACACTATTCAGGGCGTTTTATTTTGTCTTTGTTGGTACAGTCTCTCCCCGCTGTAATATAGAAATAAAAGGCCTTCAACGCTCTTCAGTTTTTCATATTAAAGAATGAAATAATTAGGTTTACATTCAAACTTGACTTTGCTATAGAGAGGGAATATGAAAAAAGTTTCTAGGGCAGCTTAATAATTATATACGAGGCCGCCATGAATATGGATTACCGACTTATTATATGCAATGAATAAAAATGTGCTGATGTACTGCTGACTCTCTGAATATGTGCTTTATTTTGCATTGATTGCAACTGGAACTCGAAAGGAAACAGCTCTTTAGTTATTGTTTACTTTTAACAAAAATTGTGGATTATATTTTATACTGATTTAAATATACTATCAGCATGCTATTAGCATTGGGGTAGGCCTATGTCCAGCATTGGACTTGAAAAGGGTGATGGATGGAAATATACTATCAATTTAATAGTTATATTAATAGGGTAAAGTTGATAGAAATATACGGATTTGTGAATAATAACATTATTATACTATGGCATGATGAGTAATAAAGTAGAAGTTTTGCATAATCCCCTAATATTTCTCATATTTCGGGATTTCCATCGGGTTTACTAATGCAGTAAGTTGATGAAAATGCAGCGAGTGGCAGCGTGCGGTGCGCTGATAAAGGACTGGAAGCTTTTTCAATTTATCCTTTCTGGAAATTGCAAATTATATTTGAATTTAATTTAAAATCAACTATGAATTTTGGGTGGTATTAATATTTTATAATTAATCACGACCGAGTCATGTCTTGATACTCTTTTATCCGAAACAGTATCTCCGCAAGGAACCTAGAATTAATTTAAACTTTGCATTTAATCTTGTTGGCTGGTGAAACTTTCGCAAAGTGAGATAAAATATCTCCTAAAATAGCAGAGTTTTCAACATTATCAAAGATAACGTGACTGTAGATACGATTACAAGGCGAGGCGAGTAGCGAGGCCAATAAAAAATATTTTTTATTTTTTTGTTCATTATTGTAGTGTTTTGTTTAAATACGTGTTTCCGAAAAATAATTATTTAATTTATATATTCAAATTACTATACAAGAGAAGGCGGAGGAGGAATTGAAGGCGTCGTGGCGTTGAAAGAAGAGCGGATTTTACACGTATTAAAATGCTTTCAAATTCCGCAATCAAACACGCAATGTGTCGTTAAATTGCACAGAAAGTGAGGTACGGAGTGTCCTAACACTAGATTTCCTATGCCTACTCAGTTATGCGGGAAAAAGCGTGAAGCTGTTATTATTTGACTATATGAGAATAAATTTCATAATTTTATACATTATACTTGTTGCAATATATGAGCCATGAATTCTAGCATGTTTCGTGATCGTTTGTCTTCTGCAGCAAATGGAATAAGCTAGAGTTAAGTGAAAATAAATACTAAAATACTTCCCATCTTCAACAGCAATCGATATACTTTAAAATAGACATTCGTATTCAATATTTACTATTACTTAGTATCTCGTTGCAGACGCTTGTTGTTTATATACATATTAATTAGACTTTATAATGAAAGAAAAATAGAATTGGAAAAGTAAATATGTATCACTTAGATTATTTTTTCTAACCGTTATCAGATAATAGTCATTTATTAATTGTAAAATACCAGTCAAGTGCGAGTCGGAATCACCCACCGAGGGTTCCGCATCAATTTCAGGATTGTAATCCACGGGAAGTACAAACTAAATTGACAAACTTAAGTTTGCATGAAATGAACTGCAAATATATTTCATTTTGTATGAAATGAACTGCAAATATAAGTTTGTAATGAATATTTTATGAAATGTCTATAAATTTTCATTTTTCGGAATTCTCACTTAGTGCTAATTTTTTTAAGGCCATGGTGATACCCTATATAGAATTTCATATATATTATTATAATTATATATTGTGACTCTAGGAATTTTATTCAAAAATGTAAGTAAAGGATAATAATACTACATACATTCCGGGTCACTCCAGTCAGTTACTCTATACATTGCCTAGATATCGTATAAAATATCTGAATTGTATAGATTGTCGGTACTATATATACATACAACAATGGACGATTAATGTAACATTAATGGACGGTTAAATTATCTTATTTTATAATATAAAATTTATTAATAAACCTGCATTGTATGCGAATAACTTATCCTTTAATGTTGGATTAGATATAATTGGGTATAGATATTCTCTCGCCTTCTCGCTTGTATATGTATAAACGTTTTACCTTAACTGCTTTGATATAGTGAGAAAGCAGAATTCGAGGCGCCAGACCGAGCGTAAAGTACTTTACTTTACTGAGTCTTATATTAATTAATATCTCTTTTTATTGTATATCAAAAGAAAAGTAAACATTCACAAAATAAAGTATTACTACAGAAAAATCCCACTTGAAAACTCTTATTATTTTTAATGGTGGCTCCACGCAGACAAGAGTGGATAAATTGGCTTCAAAATAACAAACTGCTATGTATGCATGATATGTGCTCCCAGTTCGTCGACTTCAAGTATACTTGATAAGGAATGTCGAATTAATTTTGAATTCTGGCTATATTATGTACTGCGGGTCCACGTGGAAAATTAAATAGACAGCCAACTGCATCTTGTGTAAAAAGTAACAAGGACTTTTCTTTCACCTGACTGTGCAACATAAAGGCTATACTCGTATGTCTGTCAATCGTAGTAGTAATAATCGTAGCATTGTAGAGATCAAATGAGTTTACTGGATTTGATGTTTCTTTTCTTTTGTAGTATCACTAAAGACACGGCGAGAGTCAAAACTCTCCACAGTGACAAACAGACGTCATTTTTTTAAAATAATAAAGGAAAATCGACGAATGACATCAAGTGGAGTGCTCTTGATATTGGAATATAAAGGTTAAGGTTCCTTTGATCCTTTCTCATTTTAAGTAACAGATTAGGATATATAACGATCAAAAGTTGTGTACTAATTTTCATTCGTATATATAAATACTTATATAAGTAAATAATTATATACTTTAGCTTCGTTCTGCTCTTAACACGCGGCGATAGTTGCAGTGGAATTTTTTTGTTTTCATAATAGTTTTATTAGGCAGAGGAAACCTGGGGAACATATATTAAGACACTCCGTTCCCATTAAGACACTTTCGTTGTCACCTCTCCGCCAAATTTTCCAGGCATTGCAGAGTGCATAGGCATGGCATTGTTGAGTGGCGAAACTCAACGCCGCGCTTTACCTGGTAACCAGATCGAGGAAAGTGAAAATATTACATGATTTCATTCCCCTGAGTGGGAATCGAATCTACAATGGTCGGGCTTACAGGAAAAATTCACTCTTAACTATCTAGGAAATAGCATCACCATAGCCGTGAAATGCAATAACTTTGAACTTAATGTAATCATATTATTACATATCATATCAACAAATTCAATCAATTTAACATATCGTTAAAATTAAGAGGATATTAAAATGCCATTGTCTCTCTAAATCTATTACGCTTATAAAGTCTTTGAGTCTCCTGTATAAGTTTGTAAACAAGAAAATAGAGAATACAGGTAAACCGTTCGATCCCCACTCGAAGGAGTGAAATATTTATTTACGTTTATATTTCTATTTCTTCGCTCTGGTGTCGAGGCGTTGAGTTTTGCCACTCAACGCGCAATGCCTCCAAAATTCGACTGAAAGTGGGGAACGGAGTGTCTTAACACTAGGTTCCCTCGGCCTACCCTGCTGTGTGCTGAAGCTACAGCGTGAAGCTGAATTTTGAATTTAAACATATTTATTTTTTTATACTGTTCAGTAAATAATCTATGTATAAAGAACTATTATTACAGTGAGTTGAATCTATCTACAAATATTTATAATGCATACCTGTTGCCTTGGCTATATGACAGTTAATTTGAATCTGAAGCGAGCTAGGCGTTATCACCGGCATGCAGCAAGCAGGCGTTCTTGGAGTATGTTTCAATGGATTTCTGCTAAGCTCAAAGATTTTAGCATTCGACAGTATGTTTGTATATTTATTAATATATATATATTTACATTTCAGATTGCATTTGAATTTACAGTTTATTTGCATATTCTGATACCGTCCGGTTCTGAATTTCGTAATATAATTTAGCTTAGGTTGTTTAGTTTCTCTTTTGCTGGAATTTAAATACAATATAGTAATTCGTTTAGATTTTAATGGAAATCAATATTTAGCTGTTCAAAAGTAATACATTTTTCGACTGACTTAACCCCGCGCTGTGACATAAAAAAAATGTGTCGAATATAGAACCTTCTCCTTTTGGGAAAAAGTCAGTTAATTAGTCATATATATCGTCATATTTAGTACAATAGTTAAACAGAACGAAAAGCTACAGACGTAAAACCCAGTATTATAAGGAAAACTTTGCCATTGTTACATTTGAGCCAGGGGTCGTTGCATTGTTCGAGTTATATTAAACCGGGAGTTTTATACCTCAAAGGATTATTGTAAATTGTGGCTGCGGGTAGCGGGCTGTGCGGGCTGGTAGCTATCTTATGTATAATATTCTGGAACGAATGTAGTTGCCCCTTATTCATTACTAATAAAATACGTTTTATTATAAGGTATATCCTTATATGAAATACTCGTAGTATACGATAAAACTTTATTTTTATATTTCTTAGATGGGCTATAAAAATGTATAAGATTTTTGTGTGTATAAAATAATATGTTGTTCTTGTACTAAAATATTTTTGTAAAAAGCACAAAAGCAGCTCTTAGAATTGCAGCAATTGTAAATTAATATAGAAACAGGACCAGAACCAATGAGCTATTGACTATTACAAAAAATATATATTAAGACTTGTAGTAATGTTATCTAATGTTCTAAATTAAGAACTCTATGATATTAATTTTAGTTCCTCTCTAGAATAAGCAAATAAATAATATAAGAAAAATAAACCGGAAATGAATGCATTTCGGTTCGCCTCCACTGTCAAAGCTCTTTTATCTACCAAAGCAAATCTTTGAAAAATAGTAAAATAAAATATTTCACGTAAACGCAAAAAAGAATATAATAAAAATAGTTGATTTCAAATACGTGTTAAATTATGAGCATTAGAGAGAATAGAATTTGTTTATTCAGGCTTTTGTTGCTGCACATATAATAATGCATAACATTATGTGGAATGCTATTTCCATACATTGCTCAAAGCAAGCGAATTCATGAGTTTCTAAGGCTCCAGTGAATTGGCCTCGGCTTTCAGGTGTGCAAATCTTGTAGCCAACAGACGGTAATTCCGATAATATTGATATTTATTTATTTAGCTTGCTATTGGAAGGGTTGAAGAAGCGCAACGATTTATTCATTTTTTTATACATTAACGCTGTACCCCGCATAAAGCAGGGTAGGCAGAGGGTATCTAGTGTTAAGACGCTCCGTTCCCCACTTTGGCGAACTTCCTTGATTGATTGATTATATTTTCTATTAAAACGAACTTCTAAATATTATATTAATTTCGCAATTATGATTTTATGTATTATATTCCGTCCCTCGTATAAAGTACTAAGGAAAATAGGTCGATATGAACAGGTTGACGTGGAGGTATCTCACGTTTGTTATTTATAGTTAAAAATATCCAACAAAATTTTGTCTCCGGGATGTGATATTGCAAATTGTACATTTTACGAGATCACTAATATTATTTTGTTTATTAAATTATTATTAAGATCTTCTTGGATTTGATTACATTTTTAATTATTTTATATAAGTTTATAATACCTAAAATACAAGAAAAGTTGTTTTTAGGCTTCTATAACTCGAAATTAATTAAAGGAGTCGAGAGTCATTTTTCTCAAGATTGGGTGGAGATATCAAGGTGAAATTTATATCAAATATCCAAGTTTAAGTTTAGTTCCTTGGGGTACAGAAACATTAAGCTTCTAAGCCAACGTTTTCCTAGAATTATAAAATTTGGCAATTAGTGAGAAATTACAGTACAAATCTGGACAAATATGTAAAAAATGTAAATAACTATATTTATATCATGAAAAAACTATTACAAACTTATACTTGTGCTTAATTTCATATAAAATGAGTGCATACTGAGTGCGTACTCCATATGAGTGTACACTGTTCACTCATATGGAGTGCACAGTGTACTCCGTTTGTATTCCAGACATTGTCGTATCGTGTTGTTTCGTTACCTCAACGCCATGCTTCATTTTACCAGAGCGGGGAAATGTTGATAATTTAAATACAATAATTTACCCGAGAGCGAGCAAAATTCCCAAACAATATAATGAACTGAAATGAATAAATTATTGAAATGATAAATTATTTGAACATAAATTAATTAAAAAAAAATAGAAATAGAAAAAGCCACACATGGAGTACTGTTCTCATCTCTGGGCTGGTGCACTTCAGTATCAGCTTCACCCATTTGATCGCATACGACGTAGAGCTGTTCGAATCATTAAGGATCCAGTAAGCTGTGAAAGGCTTGACACTTTGGCTCTGCGTAGAGACGTCTCCTCGCTGTGCGTTCTCTATCGCATTTATCATGGTGAGTGTTCTGAAGAACTGTTTGACCT
>JAAIXI010000248.1:11129812-11274029 GCA_013403645.1 Heliconius nattereri | reverse complement strand
TCCTTTGTGTATAAGAGACAGCGTGTATATAATAAAATTCCGCAGTGTATTCTTAGTTTGCCACTACAAAAATTTAAAATATCTGTAAAAAAAATTCTAACAAGTAAAGCGTATTACACTGTTCAAGAATATTTAGAGGATAAACATGTATGGAATTAATGTCTATTGAATGTCATGCAGGATAGCTGCCAGCTAATGTAATAGATTGTACCATTGATTTTGAAAAGAGCAACTGTTGAGTTTCTTGCCGGCTCTTCTCAGCAGAACTGCCTTCCGAACCGGTGGTAGCTTTTTGTTCATATGTTCATTCGACGATTCAAAAGTGCTTATAATAATTGCCTATTTGAGTAAAGAATATTTTGAATTTGAATTTTGAGTTTAAAATAATAATATATTATATACAAATTAATGAAATAATTAAAAAAAATAAATGCATGAGCCACACAAGGATATCGTAGCGAAGTGATATAACTTATCATTGTTAATACAATGATTATGGTTTCTTGCTTGGAAAATGAATTATTTCTATTTCCGCCTTTGACAAGACAATGCGCGGAGTTAAATTCTGCTATTCAATATGTAATGTCTCGAATTTGGGCGGAAAATGAAGTACGAGTGTCTAGATATTACATGGGTTCTCCCATATGAGGTTCTCGTATAATATTCTTCTCTGCCATGAGCGTTAAGCTGAGAAAACAAGCAGACAAGAATATTATTATTAATTTTGAGACATAATGAGAAATAATGTAATAAAATTTGAATGTATGAATAAAAGCCTTTTAAAATATTATCTAAATATTTAAAATGTATTTTAACTTAACATGCTCAACATCCGTAGTGCCACTTATAATTTGATTAAAAATATTTCAAATCTCAATGACTTATTCCGTAGCACTTTGCCGTAATTGCTTGCGAATTTAAATCATTAATATGAAAACTTTTAGGAGTTGATGACTCTTGGTTAGTCGAGGTTGTAAGTGGCCGTGTATGACATTTCAAAAAATTAAGTGTGCTTACTAGGGAGGGTCTTTGAGCTAGTGAGAGCGAAGCTTAGTGTAATTTACAAATCTGCTTTTAAAATATATGTTATTGCTGAATATTTTTCATATAAATTGAATGTATTTTTTAATCAGTACTTTGAAGTCGGATTTGTTAAATATATGTGGTCCATAGTGGTCGAAATTCGACCATAATTTATCAAAATTTTAAGTTTAAACGCTAGGTTAGTTTTGGCTATCGTCAAAGGCTCTGTAATGCTTAAAGTTTTATTTTGATTATATCAAGGATGTTACATTATATAGGTATTTCAAATTGTTCTGGATTATCGACGAAAACTCTAAAATCAAATCTACAGCTCGACAATGGCAAATTATTTGTAAAATATTTAAACAAGTTTGATATTTACTATTTGAAGTATTTTTAAGTTAATGCTTTAAATTGCGCAACTAAAACATTCCCGCTCGAGGGCGAACCGCGGCGTTGAGTTCCGCCACTTAGCATGCAATGCCTCCAGAATTCGGCGGAAAGTGGCGACGGAGTGTCTTAATACTAGGTTTCCTTTTCTCACCTTGCTGTTTACGGGATTCAGCGATCAGAAGCTGATTTTATATAAATAGCATCAATAGAGAATATATTATTTATAAGTTTTTGTTTAGTAATATGTATGTTATAAACACTTCAATTTCTTTGTTTATTACTAATTAATAATTAACTTAATGTGCTTTTATCAACAAAAATCACTTTTTCTTATTTTTTTAGGGTGCCATTTTAATCTACTGTTTTAGCCACAATTCCAATGATAAAGGGCAATTTGGGAATACTTAGCGGGTGACCTTTGAAGGTGCGAGGGGCAAAAGGACAAGCGACGCGTAGAACTCGTTATTAATACTTAATTATGTGGTTTACACTTTATTACATATATATTTTTTTTACTATGTGAATAAAAGCTACAATAATGTAATTAAATACTAGTCATCACCTGCGACCTGACTTGGACTTTTATATAAATTAAAATACAGTTTTTTACCGTTGCTTTTGGTATGTCGGGAAATCGTCTCGTGTGGGGCCTCTACAATCCTGATTTTTTCCTGAACAAGAACTACCCCTGTAGATGCTAGCTGCCAAATTTTATAATTCTAGGTCAACTGGAAGTACCCTATTTGATTCCATTGATAGTGTCAAAATACGCATTTTTGTGATATAAACGGCCATATCTTTTTTTAAGTGAATGTAGACATATTTTTTTTCTCAAGAAACCACGTTCTAGAACCACGAAGATCTGAGTATATGGTTTGAATTTCAACTCGATATGTCCAAGCGTTCCTGAGATAAAGGCTCTTGACAGGCAGACAGACAGACAACAAAGTGATCTTATAAGAGTTCGTTTTTTTAAAAAGGTACGGAACCCTAGAAAGAGGAGATTTTATATTCTTTTTCAATATAAGAAAAATTATACTTTCTGTTTTAATATTATGAGTATGCTACAGTCGAGAACAATGAAGAAGCCCTCTTAGCCTTTAGAGGAATGCTCTGCTATTGTTGTTCTAGCCAAGAACATTCACTCACCGCATTGTTTCAGCAGTCGTAAACTATCCTCAATGAATATTTGAATCATCAGTGACAACCAAAGACTAGATCGTAATAGATTAGATGTATTTATAAGGAAATTGTGGAAATAGGGAATCTAGTGTTAAAACACTCAGTTCCTCACTTTCCGCTCAATTCCATCCGTCAGATCCTGAGCGAAAAAGTGGAAATATTTCTATTTTTTTAGCTTCACGTTGTATCCCGGGTGGGATTGGGTGTATCGAGCTTTATGAACCGGCACTGACTGAAAGGACCATTCTTGTGTTGTCAAGGGTCTTAACTACTTACTCAAGATTGGTATCTTGATATACTTGTGTCGTTTTTAAGGGATTCGTACTTTTTAAGGAAAACATAAACCCTTACAAGATCACTCTGTTGTCTGTCCGTCTGTCTGTCTATAATATACTGACATAAAGAGTAACTTTATGTCATCATCTTTTTTGTTATATAACCAGGCAATCTTAATATTGCAACATATTACAGTCTATTTTTCTCGTGGCAACACTTGATGAATTATAGGTCTCTTACGGGCGTACGATCGCGAGTTTCATCTGTTATTGCGATGCTTGTTACTATATGAAAAATATCATAAACAGGATGTGATGGAAAAGTTTTAGTAGGCAGACATCGTTTATTACTTACGATTCAAAAGTTACGGCAACAACAGGAGTTGGTCCATGTTTAAATTACGTCTGTAGCATAATATGATTTTTTTGAAAGTAAACTTTTCAGTGACCAGTTAGTATAAAGTGATATAAAGTGTCAGTTGTTTATAACTATTAATGTTAAGACACTCCGCTCCCCATCGTCCGCCGATATTGAAGGCATTGCGTGTTGAGTGGCGGAACTCAGCGCTGCACTTTGCCTCGACACCAGAGCGAAAGAAATGAAAATATAAAATATTACATTTCCTCGAGTGGGATCGAAGTCACTCGCTTATGCAGAAAACTACACCAGCTTCTACTGAATTGTTTCTTTTCTCGTTTGCCTTTTCCATAAAAAAAATTATTATAAATTGTTTGTTAATGTTTCTCTTAGTTGTATGCCCTCTATTGGTACAGGTATCCCCTTCTAAGAGTGGTTCTCAGGGGATAAATATGCAAAAATGAATTGAAATTTAAGTGGTTGCCATGAGCGAAATCAACAGACAGGATTATTATCTATTTATTGTACATACTATTTTAGTAACCATATTAGGCTTTATTTTAGAATTAATTAATATTAAATACAGAAAATTGAAACGTAAAACAATTCATTTGAAAACCATAACAGAATATTGAAAATATCTGTAAAATTATTTTATATTTACAGAACAAAGTAAAATACAACAGCCGCGCGGTTTTAATCAACTCTACAATAGTTCCAACTGGATCGTTTTAATCATTGTTCACCTCACGAGGAGCACTGTATGCAAGCCCATTCAAAGGACTTTACTTCTACATACTGCAGGATATATATGTTCCTGTGGTTGGAGTCCAGTAACTAATAGCAGTTATGTAGAGAGTATTGTGTGGGATTTTTATATAAAAATCCCACACAATACTCTACTAATATAAATACTAAGTTTTACCTGTGGCTTTGTCCGTGGTCAAATGAGATTAAGAGTTGTATGCGTATGAAAGATTCTGTGTCTGGGATAACTATGATCGCGGGTGCATTGGGTTACATTGATATGGATAACGTGATGGTAATATAACCAATGGCCTACCTCCATAGAGGCCAGTCGTGGCGCGGGAACAAGCGTGAGCAAGGTTGAGCAAGCGTGAGTTCGATTCCTACTCGAGGAAATGAAATATTAAATATTTTCATTTACCAGAGAACTGAAAATATTAAAGAATTAGAGATGGCAAAGCACGGTCTTCAGAATTCAGCGGAAAATAGGAAACGGAGTGCTTTAACACTGGATTCTCTATGCCTTAAATAAAAAAAAACGTTGTTCGGTTTTCGGTTGTCGGTTGTTCGACCTTCTTGGTTGATCGATGCTCGAATATAAATCCTTATCAATTCAATTAAATGTTTTCTTGAATAAGGTTACTGCATAAATGTATTGTCAACTATGTCTATTGTTATTACTCGAGTGTAATAATCTGTGACGCCATTGCCTCAAGTTGTATTACGCCCTGAGCCAGCAACTTGTGGTATTCAGCAACTTGTGGTTTTCATCTCAGCCGCTTAGCTGGCTCTAAACACCACATATACATACACCATAAATTTGATATATTTACTTATTATTTTCTATAAAATATATTTCGTGCCAGTCGTGGCGTAGAAGTTTGTGACTGTAAACGCGACTGGTTGTGAGTTCGATATACAACAAAATGTGTCAAAAATGCTAGTAATTATAGTTTCTATAGTAAAAGAATTATAGATAACATAGCATTCCACTCGTTATTGCACTTGATAGCTTAATACATATAAAAAATCAGTTCAAATGATGCCATTTACCGCGAGGCTATCCACTACATGGCTTGGCAGGCAAACACCGATGCGACTGAGCCAAATAGGTCATTAATTATTTTAATATTTTGCATATAGCTCGCTAAAATTGTCACATTTTTTAAATTTAAACGAGTTCGCTAAAGTTATTTGTTTTATACGCCAAAATATCGTGAAAGTGTTTAAAATTGTTTTATTGTATAGGTATATATTAAATTATTTGGATATTAAAATAAAATAAAATATCTTATACAGATAATTAAGCTCATGTAAAATGTTGTTAATATGAAAATATCTCGTACTACAATATATATTATACACTAAGGTCATTTTTAGTTGCTTTCAGTATGATGAAAGTTGGTGCGGGGACTCCCATGAGACATGTAAGTCCATTAGGCAAATGGAAATAGGAATGGGAGCTCGTTTTTAATTTCGTCATGAAAATAATATTTATAATGTGTCCGTCGTTTCGCTCCCCTCATTAATTATAGCTTTCACCATATTAAAATTTCAATTTAAATATTACTATTAAGAGGTGGTGACAGTATACTATATTTACATTTGTTACAGAATATTTTTTCTCTGTGCAATATATTAACTTTGTCATGACATTAGAAATGTGGTAGTTTTCGTATATCTATTACAGGATTATATTTCTGGCATTTCTTTGTTTTTCATTTAAGAGGATCAGCTTTAATTTATATATAACTAGCGACCCGCTCGCGGCTTCGCCCGCCTTAACTACTAAATTATTCATATAATGTATGTTTGCAAAGCACTTAAGATAATGGGAAAATTAATTAAACCCTAATGCAACCTGCATTTTCGTAATTCCAAGAAGGATTTTCCAATTGTTTTAAATTAAACACAAATAAATAACACAAATAACAGAAAACTTAAGCGAAAGAAATTATAAACAACAGACCACCTACTATTCTCTGACTCAAAAATACTTAAACGAAAGATGTATCCAATTATGTCGCGTGGAAATACATTATAATTATTGGATAACTCCAAAATACGTGCAATCACTTCTAAATTTACTTTGCCAGGCGCAAAACATTCTCTCGGCCATCTCCGTACTAGCTCTGAACGACATCAGGGCCTTGGTTCTCTGACCGTGGTCTCAGGCGAAAACCTGCTTTAGAGCAGACACATGGAAGGGAATGCGGGAGGAGATTGGAATTGGTCAATGGTCAATGGTGGAAACCCTCGGTTTCTTGAGGGAGGCCTAGATTAAACGACCAAGGTGACTGCTCATGAGTCGGATTTGGAGGAGGATAGAAAGTCCCTCGGAAGAAGACGTCTGACCTCGGGCGGCCGGGTATGTGGAGTGGTGCTTCTTAGGTGCAGGTGACCCGATACACCGGCGCAACGGAATACGTTGGACGCGAGACGACCAATGTGTACCTCTAGGGTTTCTATTTTTAGACTGCGGTGAGTGGCGCGTGGTGTTCACGTAGTATGGTGCCTGCGTTACTCGCCGGAGGGTGAGGTTCCGTACTACCTACAGGATTCCTCGTTGAGTATTACTGGCTAGGGCATTGTGATGTCATCAATTATAGTGCATAGAGAGCAGGTGACAACATTCTGACTGGGGCAACGGAAGCGATCGGGTCGCTGCTAGACTTCGCACTCTCAACTCTCTCTTGGTTGATCACTGTTGCGTGGTTTACCCAGTGTGGTATACCTGCTCGCCAAACTGCTCGCTTTGTGGGTGGATTGGTGACTGAAGAAGTGAGAGGAATAACTTCTCGAAAAACTTGGCGACCGTGCTCAGGAGGATTATAGATCGGTATCCCTCAGCAGCATAATGAGCAGGCCTTTCTTCCATGCCCGGGGGAAAGATGCCAGGCGGGTGCGGCGGATCCACTATTATAAGCAAAATGTTTGCAAAAAAGGGCAAGGATTTTGCAAATCAATTCAGCAAATCTATGCTACTAATCTTTCAAGTACTTATTAAAATATATTTTAATTACTATTTTTAAACGGAAGAAATTATATACAAAAACCTACCTACTAATAACTACTACAAAAAATATAAAAACAAATATATCACGCTGAAATAATACATTCAACTAAAATTATCCAATACGTGAAACGCATCTAAATCTTCTTTGCCATAGAGGTAGGCGGGTTTTTTTCGGGCTTGTGGTTAATGCTGTTAAAACAACGACACTGGTTGGGTAGGGAAGAGGGTACTCTGTCCCTGATGAAAAGCAAGTACTACGTGGCTGCCTGTGTGGAAAATTAAATAGAATGCATCAGCCGGGAATCGAACCCGGGCCGCCCGCGTATCAGGCGATCATTCTACCACTGAACCACCGTTGCGTGTAAGGCAGGCGGGCGCGGCGGACGCGCTTGTACAAGCAAAACGTTGTCGGCGAGCCGTTTCGCAGCAAGGACTTTTTTATATTGTAGCAACTTCTAAAGTACTTATTAAAATGAAAAACAGTAAAAGTTACTTTTGATTTACATTAAATGGCCAACGTAACTAATATACCTACTTACCTATATGTTGAGTTACTCTGAGGGATAAGTAAAACATGACTCGATACAGTTGATGTGTCAACGGCGTAATCTGTCAACAATTAAATGCGTTTTTCTCTAAAACTATTCGCAATTATGAAATAGTGTAAAAAGAAAATTTTATCTTCGTTTAACGTAGAAAATTTATAAAGTATTTTAAAGGATAAGGATTAATACCATTATGGAAAAATATCCCTCACTATAAAAAATATATTGAAATTACAATTTTTAGACAGCAATATGATCACTACACGTTATCCTTAAAAGATACGAATATGCTGTCCTTGACTTTTTTGTAGATCTTATTAAGAGGAACAATTCTCCAACACATTATTTTCATGTAATACTTACCATTAAAGCAGCGCATGCGCGAAAGTGTCTCAACGGGTAGGACTTTATACACATTTATCGTATTTATGTTAACTTACATAAGAGAATGTACAAATAATAAACTATATATAAACCTTCCCTGAGAAATACTCGACCTAATGGTAAAAACCGCATCACAATTCGTTGGGTGGTTTAGAAGAAGAAGAGTTAGAAAGTTCAGACAGACACGAAAAGCGACTTTGTTTTATAAGATATAGGATAGGATAGGATAGTATAGGATAAAATAGGTTGTAAATAAGCTATCAATTTTTTTTTGTTTTATGATATAAAACAAAATAATTAAATAAGTAACACCCTTTAAATGTAAAAATGGTAAATTAAATTTTGTAAATATTTTTATTTAATTTTTTTTAAATATTTTAACACATAAGATAGATACTATTGGTTTTTCTTTTATTAATTACTAGTAGCTGCTTGCAACTTCATTTGCGTGGACTTTATCGCCTTTGCCATGCTACTTCCACATACCACCCGTTGTGAATGACACTTGCACTAAGTGGCCTTTCAAGACGCTTTCTGTTTTCCGTTTTCCACGAGTTTGAAGTTTCAGAAGATGTGTTTGTATAAACAGATACAAATATAAAAAAAAATGATTCATGTTATTAAATCACGTATTTGTATATTATTATTAAAATATTATAAATATTGGATATACACACATACCTCTTTTACTGTTTTATAATGAACAGTATATGTAGATAGAAGATTAAAATATTTTACATCGTATTTAAAATATGGCTGCCATTGATCTGACACTATTAATTTCATTAAAACTTAGAATGAAACTTTGAAAGTAATTCCAGAGCTTGTTAATGAACGAGACAGATTTTAATTAATAGCTCGGGCTTTCAGTGAACATTTTTATACAAAAAACCTTATTTTATAAACTTAAATTAAACATTATTGTAATATTGATATGTATACAAACATATCAATATTGACAGACACTAATGGGGAGACCTTGGTTGACCTTCGAAAACATAGTATCAAAGATGCTCGATGAAGGTCACCTAAAAAGCATGAGGACCCCCTGGAGGGCACGTATGATGAGGTTGATGACACTGGACGACGCGAAAGAGGTATGTAGACACCGTAGCATTTGGCGCTCCGTTCTCTCTGACTACCCCGCTGGAGGCCGTCGTGGCGCAGCGGCACAAGGGTGTGACTGTAACGCGACGGTTGTGGGTTCGATACCTACTCGAGGAATAGCTGATTTATTCATTGTCCTAGTTAAAGATGTAAATTTATGTTGACAGTTGAAAAGTGACATCCAGAGGATGTCCTGAGTAATATCTGTCCGATATTTGTTTGTGGACATACCGGATCCTCGAGCCGCCACTCTTATATCCTCATCCAGTCCGTAAGAATGGTCCCCCCCTTTCCCTCCTCCTTTCCTTAGCCACCTTCCATCTTCCTTCCTTCTTTTACCTATCCTGCCCCTTCTATTTTCCTCTCCCCTCGGTTTTTACCCACAAAGGGGTTTTGGAGGTCAGACGGCACGGTTGCTCCAGTTAAAAACCGCCAACCGCCACTTAAATGGACGACAATATAAAAGACTGGGTACGCCTAGGCACTCCGCAACTTGCAGTTATCACAAACTTAATCAGTGCCTATGCTCCTCAGGCGGGATGTAGCGCGGCCGAAAAGGAGACATTTTGGGAGCAGTATGAAGGGGTTTTACTTGCTGTACCGTCTACCGAAGTGGTCTTAGTTGGGGGGACTTGAACGGTCACGTTGGTAAGGCTGTTGAGCCGTATGAACGTGTTCACGGGGGTTTTGGGCACGGTCTTCGCAATGCAGAGGGAGAAAATATTCTGAGAACCTGTATTGCGTCTGATCTGGCCGTCGTGAATACGTTCTTCCAAAAGAATCCTCAGCACCTTATCACGTATAAGAGCGGGTCCCACTCAACTCAAATAGACTACTTATTGACCAGACGGTGTCATATGGGCAGGGTAACTAACTGTAAGGTCATTCCAGGCGAAAGCCTAACGGCCCAACATCGTCTTCTTGTCATGGACTTTAACGTCACTCCGAAGAAGAAAGTAGCCGAGAAACGTAGGCCTCGGATCAAGTGGTGGTTGCTGAATGGACCGATGCAGACCGACTTCCTGGCAGAGGTGAAAAGTCACGATCTTTCGACTAACACCGAGACTGCTCAGGATGCTTGGGATCGGGCTCAGTCGGCAATCATTGCGGCGGGCAGGCGAGTTCTTGGCCTTTCTAGGGGAGGACGTGTCATCGACAAGGAGACATGGTGGTGGAATGACGAGGTGCAGGAAGTGACTCGTGAAAAGAAGGCTGCCTTTAAGAAGTGGCAGGAATCCAACTCTCCTGAAGACAGACTGGAGTACACAGTAGCTAAACGTGCCTGTAAAAGAGCTGTAGCCAGAGCCCGCAGTGAAAGTTTGTCACCATTGTATGATAAACTTGAAACTGTGGAGGGGCAGAAGCTCATTTACAAACTGGCACGTTCCCGGGATAAAGTGACGCAAGATATCGCAAAATGTCTTTGCGTCAAAGATTCCCAGGGCACGCTGCTCTGTAGTCATGCCTCTGTGAAGGAGAGGTGGAGAAGCTACTTCCAGGAGTTGCTGAATACTCAGCACCCATGCAGTCTTCATCACGACCCACCGCCTAACCTCGGACTTATTGCCCCAATAACCCTTGACGAAACACGTAATTGCCTTCGACGCATGAAGAACGGAAAAGCGGTGGGACCTGACGACATTCCGATCGAAGCGTGGAAATCGTTGGGCTCTCTTGGTGTGCTCATGCTTACTGACCTTTTTAACCATATCTTGAACACTGGTAAGATGCCGCATCAGTGGCGGCTTAGCTTTATTACCCCTATTTACAAAGGAAGGGGCAGTGTTCAAGATTGTGGTAGTTATAGGGGCATTAAGCTTATGAGTCATACCATGAAGCTCTTCGAGCGCATGATCGACTTCAGGCTCCGCCGAGAGGGTACTGTCTCTGAGTCTCAATATGGATTTCAGCCAGGATCGGGCACCATGGACGCCATTTTCGCCCTCAGAACTTTGATGGAGGCATACAGGGAAAAAAGGAGAGCTCTGCACGTGGCCTTTTTAGATCTGCAGAAGGCCTTTGACTGTGTGCCTCGTCAGTGTATCTGGTGGGCATTGCGATCCAAAGGGATCCCTGAGGCCTATATTGAGATTATCAGAGACATGTACCACGATTCCGCTTCTATGGTTAGGACTGCTGTTGGCGACACTAGACCCTTCCCGATTACAGTAGGGGTTCACCAGGGCTCGGCTCTTAGTCCGATCTTATTCAATGTAGTGCTCGATACTGTCTCGGTTCACATCCAGGATCAGCCTCCATGGCTGATGATGTATGCCAACGACATAGCACTGACGAGAATGGACTGACGCTGAAGCGTAAAGTGAACCTCTGGAAGGGTTCGCTTGAGAACGGCGGTCTTAAACTAAATGTGTCGAAGACAGAGTACATGACCTGCGGGAGCCCGGACTCGAGCACCATCCTTATAGGTCCTGAGCCAGTCGTTCACGTCACGGAAATGAAGATGCTGAGGTGGATGTGCGGCGTAACGAGGTCTGACCGCATACGCAATATATTCATTCGAAGTAGTCTTGGGGTCCGTGACGTAGCGGATAAACTTTAAGAGCGTCGCCTGAGATGGTTTGGCCACGCTACACGCCGGCCTGAGAACTATGTCGGACCTTGTATAGTGCCTTGCTATACCAGTTCCTGGGGACCTCTTGGACGCCCAAGGAAGCGCTGGTTGGATGTCGTGATGCAGGACATGAGGGCCAATGGTCTAACCACCGAGGACGCAAAAGATCGTGCAAAGTGTAGTAGGTTGAGTAGGAAGGCAGACCCTGGTAAAAGCCGGGATTAATGCCAGAAAAAAAAAAGTTTTAAAGTGATATATAATAAAATATAGACTTTTATTGTAATGAGTACTAAAAGAATTGAAAACACTGTTTGTTTTACATTGCATTACCATTTCATATTGTATTTATAGCGTGAAGAAATATAGATTCTATTAATAGCTGAACATATTACTTTTATAGAATATAAACGGACAAAACCAAAAACTTTTGAAGTTTCAATCAATTAAAATTAAATATTGAATTTAAAAGTCAAAAAATCCTAAATGCTGTCAAGTGGATAAAAAGTAGTTCTATGCAATAAAGTATAAATAAAGCTATTTGCGATTCAATTCCATTTCAATTCGTAATTGATTTGAATCTTAAACAGCTGAACGTTTTCAGTGAAGAACGTATATTTCTCAATAATTTAAATACGAATAATACTATTTTAGAACTACAAATCAAATCTATAAGATTTTTATACGTTGTCTTAACAAGCATGTTTCTTTCCTAAGCGTGGAATACTACTTTAAAAATGTTAAAAATACGTACAAATATTTTAGAATTTGCTTCACAAATAACAATTTCTCATCAAATAATCGGTGTGAAATATTCATAATTTACAAAATTCACATGCTCAATTTGTACCATTCGCAGCATTTGGAATGAATACATGCGTGACAAATGAACGGGACCGAAATTAGTGCAGCGTCTACACACCGACATGTTTCATCACGTTTGGTGGCTTATTTCAACACTGCCAACAAAGAGTTGGAGTCAATTAGCCATTGAACATACTACGCGTTGATATTTAGACGTAGGGCGGGCGCTATTTGTCATTAATTTGGGGAACTAGGTGACAGGAACAGGGGCGCGGTCCGGGGCCAATTAGAACATCTATTACGTGGTAATGTGTGTAATGGTTTTGACAATTACATGTTATTTACTTGTCGTTAATGTAGCCTTATATAAGATTTATTGTCTTTTTCCCTTCGATCATTTCTTTTATATAAAGAAATGATATACTATAATTGCTCTATAGGTAAATTATGTACAAATAATATATGATAAATAAATAAAGTCAGCTTTACGCTGTAACCCGCTGTACTGCAGGGTAGGCAGAGGGAACGTAGTGTCAAGACACTCCCCACTTTCCGCCGAATTCTGGATGCATTGCGCATTGAGCGGCAGTTTTATTTTTTTTCATATTAGTAGTCTCTTTGAGTATATACTCGTAACTCTACAGAAATATAAAAACACAAATGCTTTGAATATTTTGCGATATTTTTGATATATTCGGCGTGCAGATCCACAGTATTTGTATATAGTGTCATTGCACAACGAGCCAAAGTGCCATCTAATAACGCACACTAACAATAACGCGCCCGTTGATTGTATACCAGGCTAATATCATATTGTTCATTTCGTATTCTGTTTTCAATTAAGCGCTTTAAAACGGCGTTTTAATGAATGAATAAATTTTAAGTTATGTCTGCTTTATTGTGATATATAGTTATTGGTTGTTGTACGACTGTGAACGTTTGCTTTATGGGTGGAATATGTTAAGTCAATTGCTATTTTATACATTTATAATTCATTTTATATAATAATATATGTGTTAAATATTAAGTTGTCTTGTGTTCCCCACTTGCCGCCAAATTCTAGAGGCATTGTGTGTTCAGTGGCGGAAGATGATACCGACTGGCTTCAGGGCGGAGTACGGAGTGTCTTAGTACTACGTTCTCAGGTTCTGTCTACCTTACTGTCTGCGGCATATACGTATATGCACATATTAACTATGCTTTTAGTACATGTCTAAAGTCAAACTTACAATTATTTTAATATTTTAGCGAAATTTTAGTTCTTCAATAGTGATAGTTTGTTCGTCACCATTTTACTATTAGACAACAATAGTCGGTTGGTAGTCTCAACTGGCTATTACTTTTGTCGTCGTTATCTCCTAATTGTTATTGTACCATGTTTTGTCTATATATCAGGGATAACATAAGGGTAGGATAAATTAGGAAGACTCGTTCTTCGTCACTGCAATTCTAGACACTTGTTAATTGTACAACGCCGCATTTCATTTTCAAGGGCGTAGCGTTGTAATTTGTATAATAGTACATTTGTTATCATATTTAATAAAAAGAGTCTTTGGAAACGTAGATAGAACGTAAACGTAGATATGTTATAGTCTACGAACAGTAATGGCCTACTTATTTGCACAAAGGGGATACTCGGCGGCTATCTAACCAGTCTTTAAGCTTCAACTCATTTTTATGGTTCCGTACCTCAAAAGGTAAAAACGGTACCCTTCTAGGATCATTTTGTTGACCGTCTGCCCGTTTGTCAAAATCATTTATCTCGAGATCGCGTAGCTAAAATTAATATCAAATTTTATAATATGTTAAGACATTCAATTAAGACTATTTTACTGTATGACTTTTATGTTACTTTAATTTACAATTACAATTTTTTATTCTGGTAATCTATATGTTATTACCATTTGTAATTTTATTAGTAGATACATGCTGTGATTGTCGTTAATTGGAAAAACATTTAGTTTATAAATAGATCTCGATGTAATTTGGTCATGTTGTAATGTTTCTTCTGTTGACGATCCTAAATAAAGAAATAAATGAATATTTAAGTCAAAAAGCCTTTGTAGCACAGAAAAATATAACAATGTAATCAAAATATACGTGCATTTAAACATATTTGTTGCATTTTGTATGAAATTGGTCTTGAACGTCAAGACTTATAGGATACTTTCCGTTACCCTACACTTATAAAATTGGGCACAATATAAGAATTAACAGTAAAAATAAAGAAAAAAAATCCGAAAAGTCAAAATTTATATTTGTATTTCATCTTATACAAATATGCCTGCAAACTTAAGTTTGTAAATTTTTAAAAGATATACCCATTGATCTACAATCCTGAAATTCGTACAGAATCCTCGGTGGGTTAATCCAACTCGCACTTAGCCGATTTTTTTAAAACAATAAATTCAATTATTAAAAGGACAAATCCAATGGTTTTAACTATTAACACACCAGTATAATATATGTATACATTATTACAGAAAGTAAAGACGAAACAAAGACCCAGCGTCGCGATGTGATACAATCTCCTTAGTAACATTAATAACATAATGACGACAAAGCGTAAAATACGAGCTAGTACCTTTGTAGCGATGATGCAATAATAAAATAACGTCAAATAAAATCAGGAAAGACGAGAAAAAGCTCCATCTTTTATACCAAAAGACTTTCCGCAGACGTGCAAATTGTTCTTTGTAATACCCATCGCCAGTATCCCCTAGTGACTGCTGTAATTATGAAATACTCTCGTAACGAGCCGGCGCACCTGCCTCTAATATTAATTTAACGTTACTTTGAAAAATTTCAAAATTAGCTTTATTACAGCATTTTTTTTATTATCGCTTATTATAAATTAACGTGAAAAAATTGGTTTTTACTAAAATTAATGAGCAGTTTAATAAAATTGCTTCTAAATTTCTGATGCCATCGTTTTTTTTTATATTAAGCAAAATTTTCATAGTGAAATATAATTTAAAACAATATTAATTATTTAACATTATGTAGGTACATTTGTATAATGATAGTGTTGATTTATATCAGTTAATTCTTTGTTACACGACAATGTAAGTTATATTAAATTTTAATCGTAGTCATATAAATATAACTAAAATAATATGAATATTATATAAAAATATAGTTTAAGAGCAATATTTATAAACTAGTTAAGTTTCGAGCTTTGAAGAGTGTTTTTAAAAAGAGTTCGCCTTTGTTAGGTGCCCGAAGATTTCACCTTTTAATTTTTTTTAGGAAATATATTAATCTAATATAATTGACATTTAATTTATTTTTATTGTCACGTTCGTCTTAAATTCATGCGAAGCGAATCTTGGCTTGGTTAGGTTGTCTTCTTCTATTTTTCTGTACGGGAAAAAGTGTAGAGCTAAAAAAAATATACAAGAACATAATATATTGCTTTATAGTTTTAAACAGATAATATCGTAAATTTATTCAAAGTACAAAAAGATTTAGAGTTTGAAACAAATATCAGTAAACTACATTTATTCTACTTTAGAAGACTCGCAAAAGTATGAAGAATAGTTCAATACAAAAAGTATTTACGACCTCCCTGAGTGTATCGATGTTCCCTACTAATAAATATATTGATGAATATTGAAAATACATACATATATAAAACCTTTTAAAATGTAATTCATGTTTAGTAACTGATAAGATTTTTTTATGAATATAAAAACATAGGCACGTTACGTTTTTTCTCCTTGTCCTGGTTATTCTGGTAAGAATATCTTATGCTATTAATATTTTGTACTGTCGTCGATAGATAGATATGCAGGGGAATATGTGCTAACAAAAATATGTTGAAAATATATAAAGGTTATAAATTGTTACAATTTGTGTGAACTTTAAAAGCAAGTAGCAATTATATTTCTTTTACTCTAGCCTATTTTATTTTATTTCGTTGTTCGACTTAGGTTATAATTTATTAACCTTAATTTCCAAAGTATGCATTTTGCCTTTAAATAATGTTATTAGAACACTAAAGTAATTCAGATTAGTAGACTAATAATTGCATAGTTCAACCGGGCAAAGCCGCGAGCGGGTCGCTAGTATGAATAAGGATATGTTTTTTTGTAATCAAATTTAAATCTAATTAAATTAAAGATTAAATCAATTTTAGAACTAAATATTTTAATAACAATAATGGTGATGTATGGATTTGACATTAACAGACGTCAGGTACTTACATATAATGCAAATGTGCAACGGTGGCACTATATAGGATATTATATAAAATAACTAACTAAAATAATTTAAAATGGAAGCTATCGGCTTTATAACAGCTAGGGCTGCCGTAGTGATAATTGTAAGTTCAATCCCTACTAATTATATTGAAATTGTTTCTTCGCTTTGGTTAAACAAAGAGTGGCGTTGTGATAGCACTCAACATGGAATGTTTCGAATTTGGGCGGTAGCCGGAGAACGCAGTTTTCTGATTCCAGGGTCTACTAACCTACCTGATGTACGATTCAAAGAAAACGGTTGGTAAATCGAAATAGCATGGTCGTGAAGTCCATGTAATCGAAGGTGTGGGCAGCAATTACTAGCGCCAAATATTTTGCTTTAAATGTATATAATTTTATTATTGTTTCTTGGAAGCCTTATATTTAAATCTATTATATCGGGACGACAGGAGCTAAGTATACTTATTATATTCTTGTAATGAAATACAACAGTTATAATTTTCAATGTAAAGTGAAGAAAGCTTGGTAGGGGCTTCAGAAGTTACAGTTAAAAACTATTTTATTGCTACGTAGTTAGACAGCTTCGAAGCAAATTTTTAAATTCATAAATCATGTTATGTTCACATCGAGGCGTTGAAGAACTTTTGTGGGGAAATACAGTTATTTGAGTTAAGACTTGTAGCGGATACAGAATGCAGAAGAATCTTCGAAGAAAATCTAAGAATAAATTGTGTGCATAAAATGCATTCATGTATTCAAAGTTTATGATTTGGAATTCATAAGCTGTATATGTTCTTTATTGATTAATAAATAATCTATTTACTATAGTTTGACGTAAATACGCATAAAAGTAAGTATATTTATATTTAAATGGAAGCACTAACTTGACCAGAATGCTAAATTTGATTATTCTTATAATATAAAAAGCTGCTTTGAGAGTTTACACCTAATAGTGGAAGCTATGTAATACAATTTTTATAGATCCCTCATATTTCTGCAGTGCGAATAGTGTTGGCAGAAAGCCCGGAAGTTGGATTTACACCAAACTGCTCATATCTTTTTCAGGGGTTAGTTCAATTGCAAAAATTTGCAAGTCACGCCAATAAAAATACAAATTCACGAAAAATATTATGTGATTGTGTGGTTTTTGATTGTATTCCGAAAATATATGACGACTTTATATAACTGAAATTTAGATTTATATTTATCGACTTTTGCAGGGTGTAATATTATTTTTAAAAATTGTAATTAGTAATGAATTTCAGTATACTAAAAACAAACTTTATACGTATACAATATTATGTACGATATACAAACCTTTCTATTTTCAGTACTTTAAGTTTTTACTAAGTTGTAAAAAAATAGATATCCAATTTTAAAGCTATGTATAAATATAATAGCTCTTAGCTGCGGCTTCGTCCGAGTGGGAGACAACTAAGAACTGTGGCATGACACATAAGTAACATAAGTGCCCGAGGGTATCTAGACCGCATGTACGTACAATGTAGTACATCACAATGATTAACATGATATAATATAAGCCTATACAGCCTTCTTCGATAAATGGAATATATAGTAAATGATTTTTCAATTCGTAACAGTAGTTCCTGGTTAAGCTTTATAATATTAGAATAGATAGATATATAATTTTAGTTGTATTTACATGTATAGTTAATTTTCTTTTGTAAGTAAAATATCGTAATTTTCTTTTAAACATTAATGTATATTATACATAAGAGGCTGTCGTGGCGACGGTTTTGGGTTTGATTCCCACTCAGGGAAATTAATAATTTAATTAATAAATTAAAAAAAATTAAAATTATGGAAAATTAATAAATTAAATATTTAATATTTTCGTTTTCTCGCTCTGGTAACGATGCAAAGCGCGACGTTGAGTTCCGCCACATAACACACAATGCTCCGAGAATCTCTCTCACAGCAGAAAGTGGGGACATTTTTATGTTTTCTAAATAAGTATTTTTTTCCTAGGTATAATGTATAATAGCACTTCAAAAACGTCAAAAATACAATAAGTATTTTTCATATACAAACAAAAAAATATATTTTCCGTTTAAAAAGCAAGATATTTTATTTTTTTATGTAAAAACTGTGCAAATGAAATAAAATTCCTTCATAATAAATTGCCCTACTGCTATTTTCGCTTTATAAATTAAATGGGAATTCTATTTTGATTGAGCCGAACATAAAAAGAGCAATGTTCATAGACTATTTTTATTTTCATATATTTATTGGGGAGGACGTTTCTTAAAACAATAGGTTCACTTATTGTTTTAAAAAGTACTCAGGAAATGAAGAAATGCTCAGAAAGTTAAGATGACATTGAAGGAAATTGCATTTTTTTATTATAATAAAATGCTCCTAAGCATTTCCCCGATCTGAGATCTTACTGTCGCTTGTATTGTCGTTTTTAAATTGTAAAAGCTTAACTCAAAAACCAAGAAATATTTGTGTATTATACGATTGTTTCGAAAATAATATATATTATATAAAGGAACAAGTGCAGTTCTAGATTCCGCACTAACTCCGCTCTTAGCCGTAATGTCTTTGTGTGAAAAGTTGTTGTATAAGAATACCAATAACAAACTTACATTATTGCCAGCAAAGAAACACTACCGTTACAAATAGAAGTCAAGAGAATCTTTTTAGTTTCGTATTAGAAAAGGCTATTTCTTGTTGTGTTTGTTTTGTTCTTCATATAAAAGTTCACTTTTATATATGCATGTAATAAATATACTTAGTTTTAATACTTATTATGGATTATGGTTATAAAAAATTGTATTTATATAAAAAAAAAACACTTCAAAGTATAATAATAATTAAAAACCACCGACACAGATAGCTTTAAAGTGTAAACTAACGATTAGAAAAGAGTTAATAATTTACAAATGGCTGATTATATATTCTCGAATCATGGCTAAAAAAAGCGGACAAGCGCGAGTCGGGCTCGCCCACCGAGGGTTCCGTACCAAAAATGGAACTCTCAAGCTTTTTCTGAAATTCATGCTTAGCTTAGCCAGAGCCCTTTCATATGATACCTCACTTGTCCTAGCGGCTGTAATACCAAATTTATCCCCCTCCTTAAAGGGAGCTTCTCTGCCTGCTCCCTAACCCCCTGACTTGGCTCACAGTGATCAAGAAATAAAATGAAAATAATAAATCGCCGCAACTATATTTGGGCGTGAATTTACTTTAAGAACAAATGCCTCGACAACACTTAAAACAGTCAATAGTTTTATATAGTAGAAAGACATAGATATATTTGAAATCCACATAGATCTATGCAAAAGTAAAATTATGAAAGATTTACATAGATAAGTTGCGTAGGTATTTATATAAAGCATAGCAACGACCATATAGGATACCAAATAGGTCAAACCAATTAGGTTTGAATGGTATTGGTTTGTGTGTTATAATTTAATCTATGTTTAGGCACTATTTTAAAAATATATAAGCATTATTCACTCCTCTATATAAACTAGGTGTCCTCTATGTAAAAAGGTATACAAAATGTATGCTTCACGTATTAATTTATATATAATTTGTTCGATTATGCGTCACATTACGTTTCTCGGTCCCCATAACCTATTTTCGCTGAAGGTTCCCATCATTAATAATAATAATTGCTATTAGATAGTGTGTCGGCAATATACTGTGAGTGGTTCGTTCTAGTTTGTAAAGGAAGAATTTCGTGTACAAAGGTGTTGAATTAATGTGACTGCATTATACACGAGAGTTAGTAGCTATTTCAAGAAAATAATTTATTATTTTTATATAGATAATTTTATTTGGAAGCAATTCCAGGGGATGGATACAAGGGTGTGTCTATAATGTGATGATTGTGGGTTCGATCCCCACTCGCGAGAATGAATTAATATTTATTAATGTTTTAATTTCTTTGCTCTAGCACCAAGGCAAAAAGCCCAGCCTCGACACTCAACACGGAATACCTCAAAAAAGTGGGAAACGGAGTGTCTTCCCTTTGCCTGCCTACCAGATGTATATAAGGAAGCGTGAAGCTGGTTTTGATTTATATCACTTTGTTAGTTATTAATAAGTATAGATGACGATAACTTTGTTTTTTAATTATAAATACAAACCTTTTTTTTAATTTTGATATTTTTTCATGTTTTCTAGCTGATGGTAAAATATTTATAAAATTGTTTGCTTTTATTATTCGGTTATTTTTGTAATTTCCATTCGCAAAGAAGCGAAAAGAGAAGTAGGTATAATGTATTTTCTGCTCTAACATATAGAGAAGATATATAAAAAAATAATGTACATTTATTAGAAAAAGTAATATCTTCATATTAATATAAGTACATATTACGCATAAATAAATGTATTTTTTTATATGAAAGCAATAGAAACTGTATATTTAATACACACGGTATAATGACCACTTGTGGTATAGGCTGAAATTAAATTACACCATGAAAGCGAAGACTTTTCGTCAATAGGTTATTGATATGGGAGCGCCGATACTGCGTCATCAATACAGTATTATCGCACCCGCGTTGGTCAGCGGCGAACAAAAGACTTTATATAACATGTCAAGATCGCATTAGTTAGATGAAGCCGGAATTTAAAATTTTAGCGGTAACGCTTTAAACTGGTATATGAAATACTTTTTTTTTTATTTTTCTCATCATGTCAGTAATAGAGGCTATAGAGGATGTCTTGGTGGCGTGACTGTAACTCGTCGGGTGTGGGTTCCATCTCCACTCGAGAAGTGAAATATTTATTTCCATTTGTATTTCCATTTCTTCGCTCTGGTGATAAGGCAAACCGCGGCGTTGAATTTAGCCACCCAATACGCGATGCCTCCAGAATTCGGCAGAAAGTGGGGAACGGAGTGTCTTAACACTAGGTTCCCTCTGCCTACCCTGCTGTGTGCAAGATACAGCGTGAAGCTGATTTGATTTCCTTTTAAATTAATATAATAAAGTACTAGAACAAATAACAATAAGTAACAACGCGCTCCCGACGTACTAACATTCTCCTAAGCAGATATTTTTGACAAAAACAATCAACAAACTAATACATTGTATTGTATAATAAAATAAAAGCAATCTAATAACGAATCTCATAAAGGCCCAAATGTTCAATCAAGTGTGTCCTGCGAAAGCACTGCGACTAAGAATTCCGTTGGAGCCGATTTTCTGCCGGCTTACAGTAAATAAGAAAATTCATCCGAATCGCATTCGCCGTTAAACGTAATCGAGCGTCGTGGGAAGTATTAAAGGAGCAGACGCTATATTGCATAAGTTGAGATGTAACTATGGAAACTTTGGTGTAGTACCGAACGTACAGCGTCCTTCTCTCTCCGTTTTTAGCAAAATAATACTATATTGTGATAGAAATACTGTGTCTGTTTTGATGCTCTTTTTTGTATTACGCCATGTCTTTATGAAACATGGGGGAGGGGTTGTGGTTTACCTAGTGTTAAAACTCTCCGTTTTCTATTCGGAAATCGATGGAAATCGAACACGCAACCATCGCGCTTAGTCGCTGTGTGAGCTACTGCACGAATTGATGTGATCTTAAATTTACGTTCGTTCATGTTATAATGATATTAGATATTCTTAAGCTTACTCAAAACAGAGTCTTAGCATTGTTTAAATTTTATTTCCACAATTCGTTGCGAGACTTGCGAGGGAAACATCAAACAGACGGCGATGTCAAGTCGCTGTACAGAGTACGTATTTTGTTACTTTAATATTTTATTAAAACAAAGGAACGGCGGGGAACCTCGTTCTAAGTTAAGACACATCTTACAGTCAAAATCTTTGTTTTTGTTGTTGATGCTTTTTGAACTGTGATTGTGTACGCTCATTCCACTACATTTAGGGAGAGAAGAGAATTTCATTAGTGCCCTCCGATCTCTACAATATTGCTTATTGCTTCAACGTATTTTAATTAAATTACATTATTGAGTTTAACTAGGATTTACGTTGCCTGGGGTAGCTGAAATAAATTTAATTGATTTAAATTTTCAACTGTTTATCTAAATTATTAAAATGTAAAATATATATTTATCATACTTATCAGAGTAAGACTAACTGACAGGGGAGTGATAGTAGATAACCTGAAGGTAAATTGCAGTTAACTGCGAGTAAGACAAAAATTTTGGTATTTGAAAGTGATTTGGGCACGTTGAGAGTGATGGTAAAAGAATCAGAGGGAGACTTCAGTTGGCCTTCGGAAACAGTACCGATGATACTGGACGAAGGTCACGCGAAAAGCATGAGGCCCGGAAGGCATGTATCAAGCAGGTGATGACAGTGGACGAGACGTTAGATATATGCAGAGACCGTAGTGTTTGGCGCTCCGCTCTCTCTGGCTACCGGCTAAAATAACCCGTGAAGTTAAAAAAATGATCATATTTTGACAATTTCTTAATAGAAGTAATAATTAACTTGCTTATTTGTAATGAATGGTGGTTTTGTAAATATGAAAATCATGACAAAATGACAAGGAAAGTCATTATAAATAACTCGACGTACACATGTTCGAACAAGCCAACTAGTTCAATTGCTGCTTCAACGCTCGCACATATAATATTGAGAGAGTAAAGCGCGAATTCCGGGGGAAAATATTAAAATATGACTGTATTTGTTACATATATTTTTTGTATGGAAGTATAAATACTATTGCAATGTGTTTGTTATAAGAATATTTTGACGTTTTTCATCGTTTTATCAAACTAGCTTTTAGTGTGGTTTTCTCACTCGTGCTCAAATAGAGAGCTCTGTGTTAGGACCTAGTGTTAAGATACTCCGCTTCCCATTTGATGCCGAACTCAGGAGGTATTGCGTGTGCAGTGGCAGATCAAAGAGCATAATCGGCAGAGCAAAGAGATAAAAATATTAAATATATCATTTCCTCGAGTGAGGATCAAAACTATAACCTGTCGCGCTTGTGCCACTGTGAACGACTGTCCTCAAGGCCTCTGATCTTTTATGACTTTTATTATGACACATTCTAAGTGCCCCATGTAACTTTTACCGCAGGACATTGGGTCATATTCATTTGAAGTATTAGTTGCTGCTCCCAGATAAGCAGGTTCTACCAAACAAGTTCTTATCCTATATCTTATAAAACAAAGTCGCTTTTCGTGTCTGTCTGAACTTTCTATCTCTTCTTTTTCTAAACGACCCAACGGATTTTGATGCGGTTTTCACCATTAGGTCGAGTATTTCTCAGGGAAGGTATATATATAGTGTATTATTTGTACATTCTTATGTAAATTAACATAAATACGATAAATGTGTATAAAGTCCTACCCGTTGATACACTTTCGCGCATGCGCTGCTTTAATGGTAAGTACTACATGAAAATAATGTACTGGAGTATTATTTCTCTTAATAAGATCTACAAAAAAGTCCGCGACAGCATATTCGTATCTTTTAAGGATAACGTGTAGTGATCATATTTCTGTCTAAAAAATAATAATTTCAATATATTTTTTAATGTGAGGGATATTTTTCCATAATGGTATTAATCTTTATCCTTTAAAATACTTTATTATTTTTTAACGTTAAACGAAGATACAATTTGCTTTTTACACTATTTCGAAGCTGCGAATAGTTTTAGAGAAAAACGCAATTAATTGTTGACACATCACGCCGTTGACACATCAGCTATGTTTCACTTATCCCTTGCTCTCAGCATATAAATAAGTATATTAGTTACGTTGGCCATTTAATGTAGATCAAAACTGTCTTTTACTGTTTTTCATTTTAATAAGTACTTTAGAAGTTGTTACAATATCAAAAAATCCTTGCTGCGAAACGGCTCGCCACTCGCCATGCGTCCCGCGACGTTTTGCTTATACAAGCGCGTCCGCCGCGCCCGCCTGCCTTACACGCATCGGTGGTTCAGTGGTAGAATGCTCGCCTGCCACGCGGGCGGCCCGGGTTCGATTCCCGGCCGATGCATTCTATTTAATTTTCCTCACAGGCAGCCACGTAGTGCTTGCTTTTCATCAGGGACAGAATACCCTCTTCAGCATTAACCACAAGCTCGAAAAAAAAACCCGCCTGCTTTTATAGCAACGAAGATGTAGATGCGTTTCACGTATTGGATAATTGGAGTTGAATGTATTATTTCAGCGCGATATATTTGGTTTCATATTTTTTGTATTAATTATTAGTAGGTAGGTTTTTGCTTATAATTTCTTCCGTTTAAAAATAGTCATTTAAGTATCTAAAAATAGCCATTTAAACATACATATTTTATAAGTACTTGAAAAGATTAGTAGCACAGATTTAAAATTACGGTACCTACTAAAAAATCCTTGCTGTGTAAAACAATTGGAAAATCCTTATTAAAACTACGAAAATGCGGGTTGAATTAGGGTTTAATTAATTTTCACATTATCTTAAGTGCTTTGGAAACATACATTATATGAATAATCCAGCAGTTAAAGCGGGCGAAGCCGCAAGAGGGTCGCTAGTGTATAATATAATAGAATATTAATATCAATCATCAATTAGTTATGAAATTCTTCTCATATATTTTTTTAATATCTTGGGCTAACTCTCGAGCTATCAAAGAATAAATATATAATTTCACGGCTGATTGCGAATAAACTAAACTTATACCGAAATCAACCACGGAACTCTTTGGTTGATTTTGATGAAGGCATTATGGACTTTGAATCGGCTTATGTATTAATGAGGAGAGTCAAAATCGCCTATTAATCAAGTTAAAGCATCTGGTTGACAACCGACTGTCAGCCTAAGTAGCGTTTAGTTTACGACTTTATGATTCGAGTATGCTCATAGTTAAGACTGCAATATTGTATTATTTCATATCGTTGGCGTATCTAGTTAGATATATTTTATGGGGTCGGCCTTGACTTGACTTTTGTTTTGAACAGACGTTTTTCTCTGAAGGAATTTTCTAAATTTTCTTTAACATTTTAAGTTTAATTTTTTGCAAGTACAGAATTCTGGGGTGGGCACGGACCACCCCCCTTTCCTACACCCATGTGTATTTGATAAAGATTGGCCCGTGTAAAGTCATTATAACGATATCTGTATATTTATATTAGAAAATACATATTAATATACCTATTCAATAGATTATCGATCTATCCAAATATTTTAAGTCTGCATTTCTGATAATACATACCTACATAATGTGACTAGAAATCATTTAATTATATTTTTAATCGCTTTAGTGTATTCAGTTAAACGAATCACTGACATTTAATAACATTTAGAAAATATAAAAAAAAATATCTGTGGTACAAAGAAAACAATGAGATTAATAATAACAATATAATAATTCTCTGTAAAATATTCCGTCATGTCTCATGTGTACGCAGCTCTGAATTGTAAACAATCATTTGTGGATGGCTTGTCGTGTTTGAATACCTTTATTGTTTAACTGTTTTGGTTCCAGTGACAGCATTAAGGAATTTATGTTTAATTACAATTATATAATGTAATAGAAACTGTTTAATTAATATTAATCCTTCATTTTATCTTCATCATTTTTTTAACATACTACAAATGTAAGTATTTTTTGCAGTAAGCAGAAGGAACCTAGTGTTAAAGACACTCCGTTCCCCGCTTTCTGCAAAATTATGGAGGCATTGTGTGTTGAGTGACAGAACTCGACACCAGAGCGAAGAAATGGAAATATAAACGTAAATAAATATTTCACTTCTACGAGTGAAATATTTATTGTTTCACGTCCATTTCATATTGATAATTTGTACAATTTTGTTGTACGATTGCAAAACGAATTTAAAATTTATTTATTTTTGAATACGCTTATACATGTAATTATACACACACCTATAAATAATTTCATGCTAGTAGTCAACTCAATTAAACAACGTAATTACAACTTAATTACATATGAGCGTAAAACAAAAAAAAATATCAGCGAGCGTTCGTAAGTGGTAAGCTGTTAGTGAGAGAAATAAAATGTATTCCGTCTACCGTATCAACAATATCATTAACCCCCGTAGTGTGGCAATCATGGAGTAAGTGGGAATTTCCGCGTCGTTTGGTACAGCTCCCGGCCCAGCTAAATGTTAAGAGCCCGGTGGAACTGCCGACCCCACGAGGGGACACACCGTTTGAATAAAAAGTGGTCGTTACCAGTGGTAGGGATATCTTTGTTTTGTGGATTTATTACAACCATTTCAAGGTGGTAGGTCCAACTAAAGGTCAAAAATTTAAATATATTATTTTTAATATTTTTTTTAGTAGACAGTCGTATCGGCACAAGCGTGCAACTGTACTCGCCACACGCTGTGGGTACGATTCTCACTGGAAGTTTAATATTTTCATTCGCTCTGGTAAGGCGAGGCGTTCAGTTTCGATTTTCCAGAGTTTGGCGGAGTGTAAGGAAAGGAAGTTTTTAATGAGAACAGAGAGTTTTACACTAGGTTCCCAGGTTCCCTCTACCTATCCAACTATATGCTGGACACGGCGTGAAGCTAATTTACAAAACTTGATTATTATTTTTTAAAATGTCTCCAAACTTTTTAAATCTTAAATATAAAAAAAATGTCGAAGCTAATATAATTTGGCAACTATCATTTTAAAGGTACGTGTGTAACGAGTAAATACATGGAACGATAGGTCTGTTTCTATTAATTAAATGCTTCTGTATTGTTGAACCCAGACGGCGGAGATAGTTTTTAGAATCCCGTAGAATATCATTATGAAATGAAACCGCAAAATCCTCTTCTTTATGCACTCGGTTATTTATTTTAAATTAATATTTCTATTGACGTATTCTACGTATCGTTTTTGCAGATAAAGGTTGACAGTTAGTATGGAATTAAGTGTCTTTACACTAAGTTTCATCTGCCTGCTTCTACTCTGAAAAGCCTGCTGCTTTACTCTCTTCTCAAAGATCTAAGAATGATTAACAGAAACTCGGTATTTGGGAAGTTTAACTCGATATTTGAATGCTTGCATGGGGGCGCAGGTCTTGCAAGGACCTCCCTTAGAGAATATAAAAAATGTTTTACTGTGACGTTTCGATTATTGCGAGACGAATCTCTGAGTAAACACAATTAATTAGGAGATGGTTGAAATTTTAATGTGTAGGTACCGTATAAAAAAGTGAAAATAAAAAATGGATGGAAAAATGGAATAAAACTAACGGAAGACGATCTATTTCAAAATTTTCAATTGAATAATTGGCTGACAGTAACTGAACTTCAACTACTCAGTGTGCACCGGTTTCATTATCACGAAGAACAGAATTAGCACTTCCACCCTTTCAAGCATATACCTCTTGACCTTCACTCCCCTGGCCCTTAAAGGAAAGTCAAAGGGGAACTATTTACAGATTCTTTCTGTAGGCCTCTGGTCACAACTGCCCTGCGGGCCTGTCATATTAACATAAAAAGTTAATGTTTGTTTTTAAACATTTTGATACGTTATAGAGTCGTTGTATGATAATTTACTTTTTATTTTTACATTGTGGAATGGCAAATCCCATAGGATTTACCTAAAGGCACATAGGTATCCCTTTAGTTGAATTCTTCTTTTTTCGTTTTTTATTTGTAAAATAATTACATCTTACGATAGTACACAGTGAGCGTTTTTCACATATTTACATTTTACATTTTTCTTAATAGTTATTAAATATTATCTTTTCCTTATAAAGAAAATGTGTTTAAAGATAAATATTTCAAATATATCGTTTGTCGCAGCTGGATATGGAACACTCAGATTGTATAAAACCCTCACAAAGGTTTTCTCAGGTCAGTTAGATTCTCAGTCCACTGGCGTGCAGGTTATAAGAATATTTGCGAGCACTCGACTGAGAATATTCAAGCGTCTTGTGAGCGGTCCGCTCCTTTCTACCGTTTGCCGTCTTGTGGCTAAATTGAATATCAATTTCTATAACACAATATTTTTGGTGAAAAGCTAAGTGAGTGCTCCTTTTACCATTATATATTTTAAGAGCATTTTTACTTTAGTCAGCAATGTATGGTTATATAAATGTGATATGGTAATCCATAAGTATTATGTTTGTTTTGTATTATCAATATATAATATAATTAAATATAATATAACATATAATTTAATTGTTTGCTTCCTTTGTATATGAAAGGAAAAACAACCCCAATATACCAAGAGATTTTTGAAATGTAATTTTAATGGCGTAATAATTAATAAACTTGAGTTAAATCAATAAGGATTAAATTTGTTGTTTCGCGTTAACACTGATATTAATTACCGGCTTAATAACAAATGGAAATGGCGTGCAACGGCATGCGTGGCTTTTCATCGCCGGAACAAAGTCGCCGCGCAACAAGTGACGTTACGTCGACCTTCACTAAGCATTGCTCAAGACATTAGTTTTTCTTCACACACATTTCTTATCTGTAAATTATTTTAAGACCCAACAAGTCTTATTTCTTGATAATTTACTTAAAAAATATTTAATTTAACGTATATAGATTTTTTTCATTTATTAATAATGTTTAGTGTGAAACACATCTTATACGAATTTATTTACTTTACGCGACTTTTGAAAGAGAATGAGGGAGCGTGCGCATGCGCGTCTCGCGAGGGAGAAGGAGACAAGGAGGCGAGCGGGACAGAGGACAGTTGTATTCGCTCCGACCAATCGATTAGTCGCATAACGAAGCGGCTTCTTAAATGCAGATGTGTCGTGTACACCAACGTCAGTCGGTGAACAAAAACCGTCTCGACCATACGACTATGGCTTCACGGAGTCGTTGTCGCCTCATTCGCGTTGTCCTTTGTAGTGAACGTATTGTTAAACCCGTCTAAATGACACCCCGTATGTGGCTGGAACTGTAGAGCTATTTAAAATTAACAACGTACGAATGAACTGAAATTTTAATTAAAGTTTACAATTAAAACTTTGCTTAATGCCGGAACACTTGTTAGGTGTAAAGATGAAATGTATTGTAAAATAAAGTGAACAAAGGAGACTGTGAGGCTGAAAGGTAATTTTACTGATTTTATTTATAGATTGTATTTCGTTTAGAATGCATTAAAGATTTATAAGGTGCCGGCAAATTGTCGATACTTATAGTCCCTCGGGTTATCGTGTTTATTGAATGGAATCCAACGTAAGATTGTATTGTTTGTAAAAATATTTTCATAACAATACATTTTGTCATTATCTATTTACAATACTATACATTTGTTTAAATTGAAACATATTATTATTATACTATTAAATTTCATAATTAATCTGTAATACGTGTGACATATTGTCACGAAAACAATATTAAATATTGTCTGTTGTAAACAATGTTTAACAAATATTTGTAATTGTTTTAAGCTTCTAAGAATCCGTTTTCATAGTCAGCACAATTATTGAAATAATTTGCTATTATCCAATTTATTCATCTCTATCTCTATAAAAAATATAATCACGTAGCGCCGCTTAAATTGATATCTGTAGCGGTCTCGTAGCACAGCGCTCGTAGCAGATGATAATATAGAATATTATATATTATAGAATTTCACATATAATTTAATGAAATCCTCTATATTGGAAGGAGTCGGGCACATACTTGTCACCCAATCACCATTCCACCGTCTTTTACGGCTCCAATGATATTGAACATTTTATTTAACGACGGGCACGTGGTATCGTGTGGGTATAAGACGCATACTAATGACATTATTGGTAATACGAGTATGTTTTTATTGCTGAAAAATTATATTTATATGCTATCTAATATTTGTGCGTTTCCCACGAATTCGAGAGGTGATGTTTACGGCCGGAAGTCCTGACGATTGGGTTTTTTATCAGAACTACGTAGATAAATAAAATATGTTTGTATTGTCTGTTTGCTTTTTTTATTATTTTATATGACTACTGAATGGTAAAGGTAGACGTGAAAAGGATTATGGTGCTATTACTTTAATAACAGGATTTATTTATGTATTGAAAGAAAATCTATGGGAAAAACTGAATAGATGTAATTACATGCAGTTACGACGAATTTAAAAATCGGTTTTTTATTAATAAAAATTAAAAAATAATTATTAAAAAAAAATATAAAAAAATTGTATATAATTAACGAATTAGACATTATTTATCAATGAAATTTTGTTTTTTGTTTATTATTATTTTGTTTGAAGTTTCTCGTATCCTAGCGCGTAGACCACAATGTACACAGTCTTACTTGGCATTATTTACCAATTTATACAGGTAAAATTATTATTAATCTGTTACTTAGATGTTAATTTAGTCTTATCTACTTATTTATTGGTACATAGTATTTTTATAATTGATTGAGGTGATATTTATAAATATTTACCTTTGCCGCACATCTGAATGTAGATTGTACCTTATAATGCTTAACATTTATTTTTTATCAGCTTCACGCTGTATCCCGCACAAAGCAGGTAGAGGGAACCTAGTGTTAAGACACCCCGTTCTCCACTTCCGACCGACTTCTGAAGGCAGTGCGTGTTGAGTGGCGGAACGCAACACCGTGGTTTGCTCCGACACCAGTGCGATGAAATGAAAATATCAATTAAAATAAATATTTCATTTTCTTGAGTGGTAATCGAACCCACAACCAGTCGCGCTTACAGTCAAACTTTGTTCCCCTGCGCCACGACTGGCCTCATTTATTGATAAAAGATATAGTACTGAAAATAAAAATATAAAAAATAAATAATAATATTCAGTGCTATAAACATACTTCTTCTCTTCTCAATTGAAATGAATAATAGTTCAAAGTAAAGTGGTATATTTTACTTTTTAATGTATATTTTACGCAGTGGGACGGCGGCGTGTTAATATATCCACAATATTTGTGAGTTTGATATCCGCTTAGGGTTTAATACATCGACATCATTCTTGTTATTAAATTAACATAGTACTTATAAAATAAAGACATTGACATTCTAGACGATATTAGTAATGTTAAATGCGAGGGTAAAGCGGTCGCAGCGTTGGGTCACAGCATCCGTCGCATGTAGCAGCTGCAGTTTACGCACACGGAGCCACGAGCTATACGAGCTTTTTTTTTATAGAAAAAGCTTTTTTTCCGAATCTAGTACTATTTCTGATATGTATCATAGTTGTATAAGGATCTTTTATTGATTGTACTTCACATGAAACGTGATATACGCTTAGTTAAAAGGTCCTTCCATGCCATCTTTATAGTAGCTTACGACAAAAATATTAAAAATATTGATAATAGTATCTGGAAGGAGCTAAATAATATTACGTTATTAACAATATAATGTTATTTTAAATAGATATATTTCATAATCGGATAACAATCCATTCAATTTAAAAAAAAATCCGTCTAATTGAGAACCTTCTTTTTTGATAGTCGGTTAAAAAAGAGAGCAAAATTATGGATTTTTAATAGTATAAAAATATTGTATAAAATAAAAATAAGTAAGGCCTACAAAGAAATGGCAAGATTGCTTAGGCATTTGTATGATCGCGCTTAGCAAGGTCTTCAAAGCTCGAGTAAAACAGACTAATCTATGTGCTTAGCCGTATCTAACCTTTATCTCTTAACCCGTTGGAGTTCTACGAACTAATTTCCGATAAATTTCTGCGTTCCCGTGGAGCAACGAGCCATCGAAATTTATAGCCTTTGAAGTGCCGTTTACCTAAGAATTGGGCGCTAATCTTGTGTGAAAGAGTTGCGCCGCCGCCGATATATTTGTGATTTTGATACGTTATTTAACGATTTCCCGTTGAACCTCGATTTCGTATTATAAACGGAAAATTGTACTTAATATTTGATTTTCTGGGGAGTTCACTGTTTATATTAAAGAACGTTTAGAATATATGAGTTATATAAAATCAAATACATAAAACAAGATTGCTTTGAGCTTTTTACTACGCCATAAAATATAATTTAATAGTTAGTTATATACTTTAACAAAAGACGTTCAAATGTATTAAGAAGAAGAAAAAAACTACAACGTGTGCTCACAGTGGAGTGCTATTTCTAATGATAAATATTTTGCAGAATTCCATCATAATATATGGTTGGACTTTGGTCACAAGCTCCATTTGAAACTTTAGCTTATGTTTTATAATTAAATTGCATAATTCTGGAGCGAGTGTGGGTAAGCACGACTGTTTTCATTTCGGTCGTTTCGAGCCAACCTTAGAGTTAATCGTAGAAATGCTTCCTCTGCCCAAGTCATGCGGAATTATTTACCTGTATCTGATTCTTTGTCTATTTTCGGTCAACTAAGTTTGTTTGTTCTAACTGATTGGTTCATTCTACCATTGCCAATATTACTGAGATATTCCACATTGCTCGGTTTTGGTTTTCCATTGTTTAACATTTGTCATTAAGTCTATTTATTATTTAATATATTAGTATGTATTTTTCGATTTTTTCAATGTTGTCCCTTAAATAATGAAATAATCGATAATAATCTAATATTATCTATATATATAAAAAGATTTCTCCTCACTGACTGAGGCAAGACGCACGCATAGCCGTAACCGCTGATGGTAGAAACGCGAAATTTGGACAGATGTTTGCTTTCGTAGTCTGAACGTCCACTGAGAAGGGACGTTGAAAAATTTTAACCCTAAAGGGGCGAAATAGGGGTTGAAAGTTTGTATGGTTTTTTTTTTGAATCGGCCCCGATTTTTTATAAAATTGTAAATTCAGACTCTTAAAAATATTTAATTGAATACGTGTTTCACAGTTTTTTAGAATTTACCCCCTAGGGGAGCAAATAAGGGGCTGAAAGTTAGTATGGAAAAATCTTTAAATCGCCACCGATTTTTATAAAAATCGAAACTTAGAATTCTTAAAAATATTTCATTGAATACATGTTTCGTGGTTTATCTTAATTCATCCCCTCGGGGTACAAATAAGGGGTTGAAAGTTCATATGGAAAAATCTTTAAATCGCCACAAATTTTTATAAAATTTGAAACTTAGACTCTTAGAAATATGTCATTGAACATTTGTTCCGTGGTTTATTTTAATTCATCCCCTAGGGGTGTAAAAAAGGGGTTGAGAGTTGGTATGGAAAAATCTTTAAGTCATCACCGATTTTAATGAAATTTAAACTCTTAAAATTATTTCATTGAACACGTGTTTCATGGTATATTAGAATTCACCCGTAAATAAGCAAGCGAAGTTGCGCGCGTCCGCTAGTAATATAATATAATTTAAAAATAAATTTAAAACTAATATTATGCAACAATCAAATATATTATAGTTTAAAGAACGACTCGATCTCGTACCGGATGCAGTCAGCACATAAATCTTGTTAACGTGATAACTTTTGTTCCAGTAGCGAACGACCGGAGACGCGAGACAGACATGCTATCGTGAAAAATGTTCGAATAAGACCTTCTATGTGCTTTAAAACCACATTCGTTATTTAATACATTCTGAAAATTGAAAAACCTTTAAGTAATGAAGTCGAAGCGAAACGTAAATCTGTGTAATGTGACGACGTGAAAAATGTTCCCAATGCGTACTACAGAATCACTTATTTAGAGAGATTGAAAACGAATTAAATTTAGACGTTTCTGAGCGTTCTCGAGAATGAATAGTGGGATGCAATAAATATTGTTTAAGAGGAATAGTTATGAGGTCGTACTACGAGTATCTAGGCTATCTAGGAATATCTAGAAGCCATTATTTCATCTCTCTACATAATTTTGTATAGTTCCGTTAGAATCAACATTGAGTTAAGATATTTTTATCTGATCGTTTTATGTGACAGGGTTAATTCTGATTATAATCAGAAATTGTATTCTTATCTAGAATATGGAAAAATGGTCATTTAATATACTGTTCCATGGAAAACCATTATGTCTCTGTCTACCCTGGTCTGTGAGCTTAATAAACTGGTTAGAACAAATAAAACGAAATCTGTGATGCGAACACATACAAAGAATCAGATACAGGTAAATAATCCCACACTAGTTGGACGCAGGAAGCATTTCTTCTATTATCTTCAGGATTGGCTCGGGACGACCTGAGCGAAAACAGGCATGTTTCTTACCCAGCAACAGAATTCTGCAATTTAATTATATCTAGAGAAAACTTATGTTTTCATTTTCAAAAAGTGATAGATTATTATTACGACCTTACGATTATTATAGACTTAAGATTGCGGCTAAGAACTTAATTAGCAAAATTTGTTATTGTTTTCAATAAAAATATGTTAATGTGCGACTGAATACTGATGATAACTCACACATATGCAAAGCTCAGCTTAAGCCTGGCGAACGGTTCATGACATATTTTAAGTAGCCAACCCACCTACCAACCTAAAACTACAATATTAGTACAGAAGTAAATCCTTTATTAGGGTTCCGTACCTCTAAAGGACAAAACTAAAAGAATTACTTCGTGGCTTGTCTGTCCGTCTGTCATTTTGTGTGGCGGCGTATTTAATTTGAAATTAGACACCAAGCGACTTACAGTCGACCGGTTTTTAATATTTTGTATAGTACTCCGTACACTTTAAGCACTTAATAAACTAAAAGAGAAATAAATTATAGATTTCGAAAACCATAAAATGAAAATAATGTTTATAATATCTGGATAACAATTGTAAGACAATTGTCAGTGTGAGGGTATTTTATAGAATATAAAATAATAATGCCCACATAATTATTTATAAAAGAGGAAGGGAACGGCTATAAAAAGTGACGTTTTTGATGGATTGAGTCAGTACGTCGTTATTCTGCCTCCCGTAAGGTGTAAAATTGAGACAGTGTTCAAGTATTTAAAATCAGTGTCATTGTTGGAACTATGCGTTTTAAAACGTGTATAAGTGTAAAGTGTTATATAGAAACAGTGTTAAGTGTGCTGTGTAAAGCGTTAGAAGTGTGTATATGTAAAAGAGGAACAGTAAATTATATTATTATTAAGTATTTTCTTATACTTATTACCTGACATTTTTACACAATATTGGTTTTGTTCTAGGGATGAAAGCGCTGATGTAGCGAACGTCACAATGGATCACTGGGTGACAGCGGCCAGCGTGCTGCTGGCGATACTTCTGTATTACAACACTCTAGACGCCGGCTTTGTCTACGATGACAGGTAATTTAAGTATTTTTATGTAAAGATTTCGTATAATTTGGCTATAATATAAAAGCTTGGGTCGCTAGCATTTTGTAGAACTACTTACTAAGTACAGCGTTGCCATGCTTTGTCTCGGAGAAAAGCGAGATCTTTAAACGTTTTAAATTTTAATATTTTAAATTAAGTTTTTTTTTATAAAAACATAACACGTTCCCATTAAGACTTCTAATTCCCTCTTTCCGCCAAATTCTGAAAGCATCGCGTATTAATTAGGTGGCGAAACTCAACGCCACGCTATTTTAAAACTGTAATTTTGACCTGCATAAGGCGCACAAAGATCTAACGTTTTATTTGAATAATAAATAATAGTGTATTGTTCAAAATACATTAAAATATATCCCTATATTTTTTGTAATTTTGTAAATAAAAAAACCGTTACCGGGGGTTATTCATAGAAGATAGAAATGTGCTGCTGCCGACATTTTTTTAACTTTTGAATGAGAACAATTTCGTCATACACGATTTTTGGGTAACTTTAACCGTAGTGCGCTGCGTGCAGCTCGGAAGCTCTCGAGCTTTTCATTTTTTTTTTGCAAAATTTTTAATTGAAATTTCACTGTATTGGTATTATTGTGATAAATTAAATATGCAACACAAAAGTAGTTTAGCGAGTTCAACCATACAAACACTTACCCTTTATTATATTAAATATAGATTTAAAAGACTTCATGTCCATTATTTGTATATTCTTTATTTATTTATTAAATATAGTGCACATTTTCGTACTATTTGTATTTGGATTGTAGATTTGAATATTTATTTATGTTATACTTTTCTAGTAAAGTTCTGCTTTTTAAGGCCGCTGACAGCATCTGACTCTCAACATGGCGTTTGTGGGTTCGATTCTCAATCGGGGAATAATTTTTATTCATTTCCTCGTTATAAATTACAAGGCGCAGCGTAGAAGTAGTGAATATTCCGAAAATTGGGCGGAGAGTTGTATTTCCCAAGAGAGGTACTTATCACTCGTACTCTACAATATGCGGGAAAAGGCGTGAATCTGATTTTATTTGAGGTTAGGCCAAGCTCAAACTACTTTTAAACATATTAAATAATATTTAAAACAAATAAAGCTGAGTTCTTTGTGTTTTTCGTGGTTGAATGATTCGTACGATTGCCGTGAAATTTCATGTTCAGGTTTTTTGTAACATGAATATAGAAGCGGGTTTTTCACGTTTATATTTGATTAACAAAGCAGCGCCTGTGGAAAATCGGTTATTTTTTATAAAAAGTCTCATGAACATACGACATAAGTCAAACGGATATCTAATATTAGTATATTTAATTTAATTCTGAACAAAAACAATTAGTTCAAATAATTTGGCGAAACTCGAAAGGCGAGGCAAGTAATTACACGTAAAATAATTAAGGGAATCGTTATAATAAAGTTGATCTATAAGGGGATGGGAATGTTTGGATGATCTCTCTAGTGCCTCGCAACGTTAAATTACTCCAGTTAACAGCGGGGAAAAGAGCCGAAAACGTGATGGAATAACGAATAACGATCATTGGAGAAAATTTTAATATTCAACAAATTTTTCATTTGCTTAAGATTCAAAGTTGTATAATATTTTTTTTTGATTGTATAGTTGTTTATAGATTATTATTGTTATTGTAATTTAATTGTGTCTTTAAGAAACAGGATTTTTTTTTATTGTTTCACGTTGTATCCTGCTCATACAATTTTCCTCACATTACGCCGAATTCTTGGGGTATTGCGGACTGAGCGAGAAACATATTAAATATTTCATTTTATCGAATAGGGAATTCAGCAGAAAGTGGGGAACGGAGTGTCTTAACACTAGGTTCCCTTTGCCTACCCTGCTGTGTGCGGGTTACACCGTGAAACTGATTATTGATTATCGAATGGGAAACCTTTTAGTGGCCTAACGGCTTTACGGTCTACGACACGGACAACGGTCTTGTTAAGTTTTTAACTAAAGTTTTTTTTATTGCGGCACATCATATTATCTTATTAGTATCTACACTAATAGTATTCCTCCTGATTTCCCCTGCATACACTGTATAATAGAAGCCTATATATAATTATATATAATTAGGCCTATATATAATTAGGTGCGTAAAAAGTTAGTTATTTAACATTATCTTTCAATGGAAAAAATAATAGATACAAAATCCTATTTGCCGATAGTTTTATTGTCTACAATAGTCGATTTTCTATTGTGAACCAACATACTATGTCACAATAATAATCCATTTTTTTTTTCATGTCTTAATTGAATAATAAATGAAACACTTTTTATATAAAGCATAAATTCATTAACGAAATGTGTTCGATAAGACTCTATTAAAAATCTTTAACTTCGGGAACCGGGGAGCCTCGGAGCCCCAGATACTGTAGGACGTAATTAATAGCCTTTCTAGGGTCGTTTAATATCTAGAGATATCGAACTTCACATTTTATGAGTCGTTTCTAAAACGAATTTTAATACGTACCTATGTGTATATAAAACAAGTTTTTTACTGAATAAATATTGTTATGAGACTTTTTTCGTGTATCACAAAAAAAAATGTGAAATAACTAAATAGCAAAAACAATTTAATTTTATAATAACAAAGAGAAACTTCAATAGTTTATTTTACAATTGTTAATTAAGCCTTTTGAAATGTTTTTATGTCGTCTAGCCTATTAAGTGAGGCTTTATTTATACAATAATAGAAAACTCGACTTTAATTTTATTCTTGTTGTGTATAATAAAATGTTCTACGAATACAATATATTTATAACGTAGAAAATAAACTGATTTATCAACGAAAGGGAGAAAGGAACTATTTATAAATTGAAATAAGAAGAAAATAGTAAAAAAACCGACGATGACGCTTAAGAGATTGTTTTCTCCCACCGGATTCAAATACGTGTGCAAATTTTAAAAAAAATCGGACGAAAATGTGTACTTATTTAATAGCTCAATTTTTTTTACGAAGATTGATAAGATACATAGAGATATAATTAATAAAAGTATTTTAAAATATAAGCCACAATTTTTCTAAGACTATTGTGAAAATTTGTACCTAACTAATTAAGATTTTTTTCTAATATCCAAGCTTGTAAATTTTATGTACATATTTCGTTTCATTAATACGTTACAAAATTACTGCGGTTTTAATTGTTTTAGCATTAAACTGTAGCCCTCTTCCTCCTCTACTTCTGCCAGTATGTTGCCAGGGTCTGCCTTTCAAACTCTAGCCCATACGTAGCAGGGTAACCAAAAGGCAACGTAGTCTTAAGACACTCCGTTCTCATTAAGATATTTCCGTTCCGCACTTTGCGCTGAATTCTGGGGGCATTGCGTATTGAGTTGCGGAATTTAACGCCACGACTGGCCTTAAGTCATAAACTTCCCTAATCCTATATTCATTAATGACTTGGTAAATTCACATAAGTGACGTTTCACCCCATTTAAAGTTTAGGGTGCTGTTTGACGGAGTGAGGAGTGAAAGCCAATTTTTGTTCCTTTCAAGAGGGAGATTATTTACCTAAAATTACACTTAGATATATATATATATATAAAAAGTCGTCGTTGCGTTTATTTATATTTCAAAAAAACGAAACCTAAGCTCGTATTGTTAAAGGATCATGTCGAGGACATCAAAATTGATTACGATTTAGCTTTGCACATAAAATCCACTTTCAGAGACAGTCTTCTTGAAATGCTAATATAAACATACTTTTAAAATATCTATCATAAAACTGTGTATGTAAAGTTACTATCGTTATATACTCAGTGGAGTAAAGGCAGGTTTCATATTTATGGCATCAAAATCACGTTCAGTCAAAACTTTTATATAATATACTTGCTACCCGCCCGCGGGTTCGCCCGCTTGAATTACATAATTATTTATTAATTAATAATAATATAATTAATAATAATAGCATTTTTCAAACTACAGCTATTGAAAAGCAAAATTGCAGCCAATTCAATAAAACAGTTATTTATAGCAATTTTGTCAAACAACATTCTTTAAAAATGGTATAACTGTATTATTTAAAAACCGATTGAAAAAACAAACAATAAATGTTATGGAAATCTTGCAAAAATACAACTAGGAAAACTGCACTTAAATTGGTTAAGCCGTTTCTGAGATTAACGTGAACAAATACACATAGGTACAAACAGACAAAAAAATCATAAATAATTGTTTTTGGTTCTATTACGTTATTAAATACATTATATTATATCTTCCATATAAAGACGGCAATCCGTTACAATTTTATGATAAGTATAGAAATATACATATATATGTATATATAAGAGCAGCCTTCGGAACTAAATCACTTAATGTAGTTCGTAAAAGGCTCCATCTGTGCGTTGATATGTGCCGCTCTCAGGTCTACCACGCTGTGTCTCTGCTTCATAATCCGCTTTACTTGCGAGCGTCGGAATTAGTATTTAATTCAACAATGCTTTCGTTGCTTTTATCTCGATGAGATATTTTCAGTATGAGGTGTTTATTTTAGTTCTTGGTTATACTCGTATTTTCTTGTAAGCGTATATTTTTGTAGTTTTCATTAAAATGACAATTGAATATGTTGATTCAATGACTAGTTTATTTGTCAAAAGTATAATCAAATTGGCTGAACGTGGCCCGTGAATGAAATTTTAATAACCATATATCCTATACTAAATAAATATTTTAATCCTATACTAAATAGTGAATCAGCTTCACGCTATATCCCGCACACTGCAGGTTAGGTAGAGGGAACCTAGTGTTAAGACATACACTTTCTGCCGAATTCTGGAGGCATGCGTGTCGAGTGGTAGAACTCAACGAAGAAATGGAGATATACATTTAAATAAATATTTCATCTCTTCGAGTGGGGATTGAACCTACAACCAGCCGCGCTTACAGTCAAACTTGCACCTGCGACACGACTGGCCTTATATTATACGAGTATTAGGCACAATAATTGGAATTTCATAATTTCCATCAACAGAAGTTATAATATTAACATTCATATCAGGTTCCAAACTAAGAGAGGGACAGCAAGTTATGGTAATGCGGCCGACAATCTCGGGGTAATCTCAACCTAATTCAGAACAAACAACGCTAATAGAAACGTATCTTTGTTCTCGTGTAGTCCTCCATATGTTCATATACGTGTGTGTATATATGTGTAACTAATGTATTCTTTTTGTCTTTCTAATAAAATAAACATATATTTATGTCTTAAATTTTTAATTTGTACAACGGAATAGCCGAATTATATAACGGAATACACGGTTGAGCATAATATCTATATCTTGAATACAACATGGCAGACAAAGGGAAGCTAGAGTTGAGATACTTCGTTCTCCACTTTCTACCGAATCTTCGAGGCATTTTGAGTGGTGGAATGGGAATCTTGTTACCAGACCGAAGAAATGAAAATTTTAATTAATGATAATTCACTCCCACTATTAGGAATCGAACTCACAACTGCCACGTTACAGTCACACGCTTGTGCCCCTGCGCTACGACGGCCTTTGGTAAAGATAGTTAAAGAATAATATAAAATTACACTTAATATAATGTAAATATTGTAAAACTTTATAAAATAATAATAAGCGATAAATTCACATTGAAATCCAGAATAAATATAGAATTCATTCGACGAAAGAAATTGTAGCATATTCGCTCAATAATGAATTTCTTTTCCTCGCAAACGCTACGAACGATAATGATGATAGAATCGACGAACTTTGTTCTGGATCGCTGCAAACCACTCCAGTGTTTCGTAATTGAGGGCTTACGTGACGGCTCTACGCCACAGCTGCCCCCAACTTTAGCAGCAAAGAGTTCCATACTATCTTCAACTTTATCTCAATCTAAGTTTTGGCACGGCTAGAAGTGGAAATAGTTTTTGTTGAAACTTGCCCACAATCATAAAACCTGTTTCTATGTTTCATTACTATGTAATTGGTGAATTTTTGTAGCTTAATGCCAAAAAGAGAAAATAAACGGGAAATCCGTTTATTTTAGAATCACTTTTTTCAGAAAAAGTACTTTTTCTTTTTAAGAATATAAATAATATGATATATCCAATTCCTAGAATGTGACTGTAAAATCTGGTTGTAGGTTTGATCCCCACTCGAGGAGATGAAAAAAATATTTAAATTTATATTTCTATTTTTTAATGGCGTTGAGTTCCGCGTATCAATCTCTCAATATGCAATGCTTCCTGAATTCGACGTAATCTGGGGAATGGAGTGTCGTAACACTCACTGCCTACCCTACTGTGAGCGGGAAACACAGTGTGTGTGCGTGAAGCTAAAAAAAATAAGTTATTCATAGTTTACTACCGGTTCATGTTCAATTAATTTATAACGAAATATTTATTATAGTATTTGTCTGATATTATAAAGTGGATACATGTGTACGTACTCGTTCCTTTATTGTAAAGTCCAATATTGGTTTGAAGCTTCAAGAACACACTTCAATTTTATGAAGTTTATATAGATATATGGCTTTCATGAAATTGAAGTTCAGGAACAATGGCAAACATAAAATATCTTGTAGATCATCAAATCAAAAGGAACATAGGAAAATAAATCTATGAAACTTATAAATAAATCAATTTTTAACAAAAATAAAAACCGACTTCTAACAACGAACTAAAAAGTGAAAAATAATTTGACAAAGATTTTATAATGTTGAAGTCGGTGCCAAGTAAAACAAACAGGCTTAGTTGTTAGATATTGTAGTAAAGGTGTTGTAGCATTAGCTTGACACCGACATCAAAATTATAAAATCTTTGTATAATTATTTTTCACTTTTTAGTTCGTTTTTAGAAGTCGGTTTTTCTTTTTGTTAAAAATTAATTTATTTTACGATTTTAACTGATGGGTAGATCTCTTTAACGTATGGGTAGATCTTAGTGGTTGTCAGCGAGTGGTTGTTTTTGTCCTATGTAAAACTTCATTTAATTAGATATTATTTTTGTGCAAAGTTACATTTTGGTATATTGACAAGAACATACATAAAAAGTATTCGGGCGAATTGGGAATCTCCTTTTTTTGAAGTTGGTTGATAATGAGAACATCCTTTTTTTTGAGGTTGGTTGAAAAGAAATGCAACGATCAGGAATCTCACTTCTGACATCAATTTTAAAAGTATTTGCTTGTAACTATTACAGTATAATAATTATTTTTTGAAAAAAAAAAACAAACTTTCTCAATTTTCACCGGATTCCATAATCGGAGCCTAACCAAACTTTCACCAAATTATCCTTCAAGTATATCCTTGTGTATATATACGTTTAAAAAAGAATCATCAAAATCGGTTGGCGTGACATTGAGTTATTCGTCTATTTGTCGCGCACATACCTAATGAAAATTTAAGACTTATGTGATTTTCTCATATACATATACCATTGTCAGACATGGACCAAAAAAAAAATGGGACGATTCGGAAAGCTTCAAAACAAACCTTTCAAATAAAAAAAAATCAAAATCGGTCCACCCAGCCAAAAGTTATGAGGTAACAAAAAAAAAATATAGTCCAATTGATAACCTCCTTTTCTTACAGTCGTCGGAAGTCGGTTAATAAAATAAATATTTACTGCTTTTCAATTCACTTAAGTTAGTTTATTTTTAAAATATTCAATTTTAGACCAAAATATACATAAAAAAACATTACGATTTAGTTATTTTCGTACCCCACACTCGCAATGTCGCACTTCACTCCTGTTGCAAAGTTAAAGAAAAAAAAAATACTGAATCGGTTTATGTTTTTGTTTACTACTCCATTATTCTTTATTGTAGCGGGTTATAGCGTCCAAACTATACGTGAACCATAAAGGTGCTCCGGCCATAGATGCGCTCGTAAATATATTGCACTGCGTGCTGTGGAATTCCACATGGAATCGTTGCTATAAACTTAAAAAGTAAACCCAATAATATAGTTTCCAAACTCGTAACTTTATATGTGATATTTGATTTTATTTTATACTAGTGGACCCGAACGCGGCTACGCCCGCTTGAACTATACGAATATTTATTAAATATATATATTCATGAAATTATTTTCACTTTTCATTAAAGATGCGTTAAGCAAGCTCATTTTGGGTGACGTTTTCTAACAATAAACTTTGCAAATCGTTGCTTAGCAACGGTCGCATAGCGACGGTTGTTATTAAATTGGTGGAATAAATTGAATGTCAAATTAATAAGTATTTTAATATATTGGTATATATCGGTAATGTTACAAATATGAGAAAAAAAAGTATCCTATGTTCATCCCGAGACCCTCAAGTATCTCTATATGAGTATTTTAACATAATTAAATTAGCAGTTTGGCCCTGATTGCGTAAAAGACAGACAGACATACAGACAGACAGAGTTACTTTCGAATTTATAATATAGGTATGGATGTCGGTAATGGAATATATGAATATGATGTTGATTCGTTTACTATATTTTTGTGTACTGGCTGTTTAAAACGAAGTTATGTACACTTTCAGAGTCACAAGTAAAGCATTATTTTAGGGCTCCGTACCTCGAAAGGAAAAACGGAACACAAACAGACGGACAACAAATTGATCCTATAAATCACTTCGTCCGTCTGTTCGTCTGTCAAGACCATCTACCTCGAGATGGGCTCCAACCCAATTATAGCTTGATACCTCCAGATATGAAGCTAAAATTACTATCAATTTAAGTCTACGGAAAGTTAAGGTCCAGAAAAAGTCAAGCTTTTAATGCATAGTTTTTGCTATATATTGTATGAAATTCACCGCGTCATCATATCTATGGAGTACTTTCCATGGAGCTACAGTTTTGAAATTGGGCACGAAGTGAGAACTTACAATACAAATTAAAGAAAAAAATATTTCAAATTTTGTTTTATTACTTGCTATCAAAATTAAAGGTACAAATTTCGTTGCTATTATCAAAAATGTACTTTAAGTATATTTTCTAACCCTTTTCTCGTTAATTGTCTCTCAGATATTTATTTCAAGCTACTTTATTTCCTTTATAGTAAATGTATCTCTAATGCCACCATTTGCAGTAAATAGGGCTTAAATGTTTTTAATGAAGGAACTGTTTTAGTACAACCGCAACCTCGAATCTATTTGTTTATTACTATAGGTCCCTCGAACGAAATAAAAGTCATTTTCTCCAAAAAGTTTTTATGTAAATAAGTAAAGGGAAAGGCGTCTTACTCACAATTTGCAATACAATGGCCGAATTTTAGAGATGATTTTTCCTTCTTTCGTATAGTAAGCACGGCTTGGCCCTATAAAAATATATTATTCAATCGCCTATTTTACTGGCTTTCCACTTCAAATCCGAGACGTGGGCTAAAATGTATGAGGATCAATAGACAGAGGTAGGAATTAGGTACGCAGGTTGCTAAAACGGTATTGTGAGAGAAAATCAATTCAACTTATAAGAGATTAAAAGAAATATTTTAGGTACTTGTTATAATTGGAAAAGTTTAAACATTTTTGTTATTGGCAAAAATATATTTTTGTTCTAATGAGGTCGTGAACTTATCGATTTTGAGGTTTTTGCAGAGCTAATACTGCTTTATCTGGAAGAGATAATTAGTATAAAAATATATATATTGTGAAACAATACTAAAACAGTTCACGATGGTATTTATAACATTAGTTAGAAACGGTTTCTTGGGGTTATATAAGATTTTTTTCAATTCATTGTTATTTTTTACGCATTTATTCGTCTAGAAATGTATATGATTGTATATATTTTTGTCATTTTTAAAGTGTTATTCCACACTCAGGAAAGAAAAAAATACTTATTTAGAAAAACATAAAATAAATTAAACATTTTATAAAAAAATATAGTTTTTTTTTGTATATATGCATATTATATAATCTATTCTTAAAATACAAAACTAGTTTTTATTATAAAACAGAGAATATCATATTATTTTCCATTTTTTATTGAATTAAGTAAATTTTTCAAGAATGCCACCTAAAGAAATAAAAGTTGACACACCGCGCTGGTAGGTTGAAAAACTTTTAGATGTCTACCGAACACGCGATCGAAACTATTGTAATTATCTTAAGCATTAAATCGATGGCTATTATCAGTTGTTCCTACTTACTAGAAAGCTGTTTCGAAGTAAAATTTGAGGATAGTATCCAGGTGTACCCTTTTAATATACTGCAACTGCTTGTATATTTACTATCATGGTGTAGATGGCATATGATAACTGTAGAAACAAATAAAATCGATCTGGAAGTGGAGAATGATTTCAAAGATTTCTTGTCATTGGGTTTCCTTATTAATCGTGCGTAACCCTCTTTTAATATATTATGATATATTTGAAAATATAGAGCATTACCACGTAATTTAAACACAATTATTTTTTAATAAATATTACTTTCGTATTATTGTTTGTAGACTATTTTATTATTATCTATTAGCTGCCCGATTAAATCTCCTTCACCCACTTGAATATTTAAATCAAAATTACATATATTCCTGCTCATTTTGTTTGTAAAACTATAAATTTATTTAATTTTGACTTAATTATCCAAAAAGCATTCAAAACAGAAGAAAATAAATACGAAATTATTAAGTACGTTAACATTATATAATTATAAGTAAACCATAGTATTATAAAGAATGGCATATTAAACAATTTCAATGAAGAATAAATAAAGAAAATCACTGAGCGACATTTCATAAGTTACATAAAAGTCAACAAGATTTAATAGCAACATTTTAATACCCGTCCATCTTCTGTGCTTACAATTATTACAATAACAACTCTGTATTTCGTTTCTTGTCATTGTGTCAGGGAAACAGGTACGTTGCCTTCCGGGAAAATATTAATAGAAATTTCAACTGTAGCTCACTCTAATAAAGACGATCTAAAGAATGGCGGAGGGTGGAATATGAAATCCAATAAGCGTCAAATACACGCTTCAAGAAATGAATCTTGAAAGAATGATGCTAAACGTTTTCCATTATTTAGGTGGTATTGTGCTCGGTGTAGGGCCTGGCCGGGGATATAAACTGGTGGTCGTGGAAAAACATTTCGATACATTTAAGCCTGATTACCGAATGACGATGCTATAAGTTTGTCATCCGTGTAATAGAGTTTTCGGTAAGCTCGGGTAAGGTCAGAGCTTAATACTTATATTGGAATATCATTATAGTTTCTATTAAAAACCTTATATGGGTCACAAAAATAATTATTATTTATACATATAATAAATTGCATTTATTTATTTATTTATACGAAATACCAGCCGGCGAAGCCGCGGTTAAGCCGCTAGTTTGAAATATGCGTTTGGTATTGTTATCGGTCCTGGGATTTAATTCGAATAATTAACATAGGTATATATGAAAATGTTTACTTGTTATAGGATAATTTGCGAAAGTTTTTAAGTTTTAATGGATGAAAAAACCGAAGAAGGTTCTCAATTCGACAACGACCAAAATAAATTTGAAAGTGATGTTATGAAAAAGAAAACACAAAAAACTAAAAGGGTCGTCTATGTAATCACAAGAAAATTAACTATGAATCACCAATTCTTCACCGTAATTACCATACACGCACAACAGTAAAGTCCACCGCCGCTAATTATATGAATGTGACCTTTTCAAATACCCACAAATTATAACGTCTATCTATCTATATTTCATAATTATTGTCAGCGATAAAAAAATAACAGGTTAATTACCTTCGATTGATCTATTTATAAAAATGTTTTATTTTTGTACAAAATTATCGATTCTCTCAAACAAAAGATGTAGGGGCAAAGCGCGGCGTTGAGTTTCCCCACTAATGAATTAATGCACACTAAATGCCTTCAAAATGCCTCCAGAATTCGGTGGAAAATGTAGAATTGAAGTATCGTAGTAGATTTCCAGGTTCCCCTTGTCTACAATGCTATGCGTGGGATACAGTGTGTACCTAAAACGAGGTGTTAGTGGGACTTAGCTATATATTCAATGAAATATTTGTATAAAAGTGGTAAATCCTTTAACGAGCATAACACCAAATTATTAAGTTGAGTATTAAGTACTGATATAATTAAGTTGTTTATACATGTAAATGAAGGAAACATTTTTTTTCTTCTATTAGTAATTTTTTTTTCATTGCTGGAAACTATTAGATTAGATATCTTATATATTTAAATGTTTCTTATATATTTACTAGTAAGGGTAGTAGATACTAAGATATGTTCAGTTAGGAAATTGGAGTATTTCTACTTTTCAAAGAATTACTATAATATCGTCGTCGAAACATTTCAAAGGCTATCATGATTAGAGTTGCTCGGGCATCGCAATCAAACTTGAAAATAATTTTGATTCGCTTCACTTTGAAGCAAACTTATTAAATTTGAGTATTTTTAAATTTTTTATATAATTCATTAAGTTTAGAGGAATTTATGTTATCTTTATTTACCAATTTTATGAATATTTACAAAAGAATATTTTTGATCAAAATCTGTTAAAGTTGTAAGAAATAAATACATCATTTTTGCTATCATGTTTTTTATAAGTGAATCAACTAAAAAAATATTTACGAGATTAAATATTTTATTTACAATTATAATTTTTAATTAAGAAATCTCTAATTTAACATTATTTGAATTTATATAAAATTTGACAAATATGTTTTTATTCCACAGACGGGCGATTCTGTCTAACTCAGATGTCATCGGGCACACACCAATCAGAGCATTATTCGAAAATGATTTTTGGGGAACAAAACTAACTGACCCCGGTTCCCACGGCTCCTACCGACCTATATGTGTACTCACATATCGCTTGAACTACATGTTCAGTGGATTTAAGCCGTGGAGCTATCATTTTCTTAATATCCTGCTCCATTCTGCAGCGACGGCCCTAGTAGTGACGACTGCACGACGTCTCTTACCCCCACATTGTATAAAAGTCGGTACCGCGGTCGCCGGGTTAAGTTTCGCCGCACACCCTATACACACAGAGGCAGTGGCCGGAGTCGTCGGTAGAGCTGATCTGGCAGCATGCAATTTTTTTCTACTCAGTTTTTTACTCTATAGTGAGCACGTACGACTAAGAATAGACAGTCAGAAGAAACAATACCATCATATTGTCAAAAGTAAAGTTCTACGTCACCAATTGGCTACGAGCGACCAAAATTTTCGATTAAGTTGCCACGGTCTTGTACAGCAAATTATGATGAACGTCCGAAGACTCCTAAAAGCAGGCAAAGCGGGACCCTTGAGAATGTTGAACGTATGTGAAGTAGAAACTGGAGCAGTGAAACTTAATCAGTGTCAGTGTAGCGGTAGTGTTAGTGGAGATTCAGGTGAACTCTTACAATGGTGTACGTTAGCGGGGACACTTCTATTTGCGACGGCAGCCACTCTTTCCAAAGAGCCCGCTATAATGGTGGTGCCCCTGTGTATATTTTTCGACTTTTTGAAGGATACGCGTCAAGAAGAACCTTATTCCAAGGTAAGAAGTTCTATTTTACTATCTTTGTTTAAATTGAAAGTAAAGCTATATAATACATGAAAAAGGTAAAGTATCATAAAGTTATGAGAGATCGTATTCGGAAGAGTTCGAGATTGAAGGGTTTTTGTTCGGAGCTTTAGGAGCGGTCGAATAAAATAGATATCGCTTCATATTCGTACGTAACCCTTGTTATGTAAAATTTCAAAATCATTTTTTTATTTTATTGCTTGATCTGTAGCGATATGAAAGCAAGCAAGTACTAAGCTCTCTAAGCAGGCAATCAGTCTTAGGCCAGTAACTTCTAATCCAATTTGTATCCCTGAACGTCTGGATTGTTTTGAAGTCGTGATTAGGAGTTTGATAAGATGATTCAATCTTTTCTTATTCGTGGGACCATTATATGAGTTACAAATGTGTGATTAACGACGAGCTTATATTATATTAGTAAACAAAGTATATATTAGTAAACAAAGAAATTTAATTAAACAATTGTATTCAAAAATTGTTTTTGTAGAGAAAGGTCTGAATGCTTCATTATGTGCCAACGATTCTTTTATTGTTTCTTCCTTTATGCCAAATGTAACAAAGCGCGCATGGAGCTTCCGTGTCAACTAAGCTTTTTATTTCATTGTAATACTCCATTTCGATAATGAATTATTTTTTAGCTTCACTCTGTATTCTGCATGTAGCAGGGTAGGCCGAGGGAGTCCAGTGCTAAGACTCTAGTTGAGTGGCGGAACTGACTGTGCTCAACTAATATTCAAAGTCAAAGTCAAAGTCAAAACATCTTTATTCCATAAAAATGCTTAACATTTACTTGGACATGTCATAAAAGTAGAAAAAAAATGCAAAACAAAATAACCCAAAAAAAAATGTGCAATTTTGACTTGAAAAAAGCCCGTTCAAATGGTTGAGCTCATGAGAAGACACATAGATATTAAGATTTTAACATAGTAACTTATTACTTTATATCAAATATGTAGGATATTTGATATTAATTTAATACCTCTACGCGATTTCGAGGTAATGACAATGGACAAACAAGTGATCCTATAAAGATTCCGTTTTTACTTTCGAGGTACGTAACTCTTAAGGGGTTCTAAAGTCAGATAGGTTCATTAACCGGCATGAAATCTAAATTTTAGAATTTACAAAAAAATGTACTCAGCGCTATCTATATCATTCTAAAATAACTTGTTGAAAACCCAAAAGGCAGAGATTTTACCTTATGACAAATGATTATGTTAACAATGATATTTCGTATTAAAAGGGAAACATTGTATCTACAGACTTTATAATAAAACGGTGTCTCTAATGGTCCAATAAATTTTTCTGTTTATAGAGTGAAGATATATCCTAATGTTAGGTGGATTTTTTTACGAGGTTGAGTTACGACCTCAATATTTATTTTTACTTTGGTTCGTTTCAAGTACGGTTTGCGTAATAATCTTAACGGCTATTTTATTATCTTGAATTTTAACATATATACACGCAGATAGTTTCTTTATTAGACGACTGCGAGACCCAGAAGTATGTATGTCAGTCAGTCAAAATAAAAAAAAAACTTATTGAGACATTTAGAGGGGCACAACATAAACGCGATAGACCGCGAACCAAAAAATTTCTCTAAACGAGAACAAAAGTTACTTCTGACCTTACGAAGTCAGCGTAATATGGAATTATCCTTATAGTAGCGTTTTATTACCGCTGCCTTTGGAAGTTTATGTGATCTCATGCAATATAGTGATAAAACAGTTAGCTCGCACAACGTTACCAACTCGCCTTAGATATATTGACGCGAACAAATAAAACAGCCGTTAAAAGCGCAAAACTTATCCAATGTATAGCTTTCTATATGAAAAAAAAAACAAAAGGAATTCGAATTAGTCAACTTTTTTATATGTAATGATTATGACTTATGTACTATTTCACGCCCAGTCGACAATGAATATTATCTAAATTATTACTAAGTGAAAGTCATTATAATAAGGCTAAATTAAACGGTGTAAATTTTCACGGACCCTTTATTTACATGATATCCCTTTCAGCTATAATAAATGTACGTTTAGTTAAATGAATATCGATTAACCGTCGCCTTGTCCCGAGCTCATTTACCCTGCATAAAATTAGTATCTGGACCTTTTCGCGGACGGCAGCTAATATTTCTCCTATCTTGAAGACTAAAGCAATTTTGTGTAGCGCTTAACATTAAATTAACATTTGGGCTTTTTCAGCCCTCACTTGCCCTCCGTTCTTTAACATCGCTAGCCCAGTATATTTCAGCGGTCGCGTAATTTGTGGCTCGTAAATGTTCTGAAATTGGTCATCCCTTTGGTTGAGGTGAATTTATGGCCTTCTCGGTCGGCCTGTCGAAAGGGGAATTAATAAGACCCCCTCTAATGGTGAAACGTACCCTTACAATCAATTTGAATGTCCCAAGATCGCCGCCGACCAACGAAACGAGCATCTGGATCCGAAATATCTCACTTATAGATTTTTTCATTTTTCCTCTCACCCTATAAATTGGATTCGCGATATTGCCTCTTTCTGTTATCGTTAAAAAGATCTCCTCCAAATAAATTGAGATTTTAAATTGATAATACACTCCATTTATTATTATATACCGTATCCGTATGTATCTTGATTTAAATAGACAGAGGTTTTACAAACAGCCGTGGCAAAAAATATTTTTTTGTACTAAAAATGTTTATTTTCTATTGTGGCTCCACACTTTCCACTGAGTTCTGGAGATTACCTCCCTTCGAGTGGGAATCAAACCTACAATCTGTCACCTTAGTTTAGTCACACGCTTGTGCCCCCGCGCTATTACTGGAATGATTAATAGAATTTTATGATTTTGCTGTTGTCCAATGGTGGTTAGATACCTAATAATAGATTTTCAAGAATTTAAATTCATTCTGTTTATCATTGTAATTTGAAATTGAATTTGTAAATTGATAACGATTTTGAAAGTTATACACGTTCCTTTCCAAGTCGCCTTTTTAACCGACGAAAATCCCGGCGGGGGTTCTCTATTTGATGCGTACTTTTTTTTAATTTCTTTGGCGCCAAACAATAAATGATCGAAGATCAATAAAATCTCTTAAAGTAAAATAAGTAACCAACTTAGCTATTAATTAATATTTAAAAGGTTAGATTATTTTATAAATAAATATGAATTATTTTATCTTTTCAGTTATGTGGCCGTTTTATTATTCTTATTATTAAAAAAGTTTTTATGCAAGTAGTTGTTTTTTCAAGTATTTTGAACACTGGTAACACAATATAATGGAAATTTACTTATAAAGAACATAATAATAAATAATAACAATCATATATTTTTTTCATAGATCTGAAAAGATTTTATTTGCAAAAGGGAAAACGTTAATAAATTTGTAAAACTAATATTGTTTATTTTTCCTTTTTGTTGTTAAGCCCTTGCTATTTTAGTGCTTGCCACTGCTTTATATTTCCAGTGAGAGAAACAAATCTAGTAGTAAATAATAGCGCTTAAACGCCTCCTTGTCTCGTGCAAAAGAATAATGGTATCTTCTATTTCGTTAGGCTGGCGATGTATAGTTGCTTCCGCTCGGATGGTTGCCAGCTGCGACTTTGTCCGTTACAGATCTAAAGTTAAGTGTTGCTAGAAATGTCCACAATTTATGTCCCCTTCACGAGACTTGACATCCAAGTGCCACTCTGGACACAGGAAAGAAGCGCTCACGCTATACTGAAAAAGATAAATATTTACAATCTATTTAGTGTCATGGGTGATAGAATGAAATATGTATGTCGGATTAAATAATAGTCGCTCTTTGGCTTAATTTGATATAAATGTTTTATTTTTTTTTAACGAAATGTCCATGGATTTTTATATAAGGTTAATAAGTTTTTGTATATAGTATCTGTCATATTATATTTAACTAAACTTCTCGATTGCGTATATTCCTCAATGTTATGTATGCATACTCGTATGTATTTATAAAAGCTTTCTATAGGCTCATTAATTTTAATGATACTTTATTATTAAGTATAATTAATTAAGTTTTTAATATATACGTATAAATAATTGGTCTGAACTTGTTTAATTCGATGTGATTTTAAAACCATCAGCTTTTCCCCCATAATATACCTAATAACTAATTATGAATTATAAAAAATAATATTCATATAAAAATAACAAGCATATAGTAATTGATTAATGTAAATTTATTTGATTATTATTTAATATTTACTTCTTTAAGTAGCAGTTTGTAAAGTAATTATCCGTCATAGATTGCGTTGCTGATCCAGTTCCCATACTGTTAAAAATTTACTTACCTACATGTACGAGTACATTTGTGATAAAACTGCTTAGCAATTTTATAAACCTGGGTGTAATTTGAAACTGTAAAATGATATAAACCAGAGGCCAGTCGCGGCGCAGGGGCACTCTAAATATGACGGTTTGTGGGTTCGATTCTCACTCGAGGAAATTAAATATTTAATATTTTCATTTATTCGCTCTGGTAACGAGGCAAAGTGCGGTGTTGAGTATTCAGAATAAAACGAACACATGAAATATCCTAAGGGAAACAGAATATCTAAACACTAGGTTTCCGAGTTCCCTCTGTTTAGTATGGATACAGCGCGAAGCTAAAATTATATGAACATAATATGGGAGCTAATAATATGCCATATCTATATTTTGCTCTCAGAGGATGCTCTAAATCAAAAATCTCTTCCTACTTCCACATTTTCACACCCCACAATGTCGTTTAATAGCTATTGAGCAAATTTATCGACTTTCATGTCATATTTCCATCTTTATGTGCCTCTTAGATTGGTTTAACATTAGAGGTCAAAATGTGCACAGAATGTTTAAAAGTATTTTCTTCTGGTTTTTTTGATCTGTATAATAAAATTCTTAGAAATTATTTTTATTTAGTAAAGAATGTTACTTTTAATGAACCTAACTTTTTACGTAGCTGTTTAATTTTTTTTAATATTTATTTCAACTAAACGCTACAGACACGTGGTCCGTACTGTCACTCGCTGTTTCTGTTTAAATTTAGATATTTTTACTTTTAATCTCTTTACCTTTTATATTTTTTGTAGCTTAGAAATAACTTGAAAGCGATTATTTTTGTACTTATTTGTTTATTCTTATGTTTAGTAGTTACTATACACTCGAAAAGTATTGCTGATATTACCCATATAATCTAAAATTGAGGTAGAAATTAGCCCTTTGCTCTAAATAATGTAATAAAAACTATTACATTAATTGTTATAAGCCTATTACTTAGACTAATTAAACGTTCAAATAATAATGTTAATTACAAACAAATATACGGTGTCGTTTAGCGTAAGCTACAAAGGAATCTTGTTAACTCTATCCTCATGGGTGACAACAAAGTTTTTCAAGTAAATGAAAGCAGCTTGCATGAGATCAGAGTGCCACAAAAACGCCTTAATACTTTGAAAAGTTGTTCACTCACGTATGCGGCCTATTCACGGGGCTGGGTAACTGGCGTGAGCAATCACAAAAGAGCGGAAACGAGCAGCGCAGAAACATAGCCGTTAATAAACGTCCTTCCCGATGTCGTACGCCATCGGGTTTTCAAAGAAACGTTTTTGTTTCATACAAAAATCAAGCTTCACATCGGTTGCGTAACTATTTTTTGTCATTTTCGTTTTATATCAAACTCATAATTAAATCTCAATTTCGTAATGGTTTATATTGAACACCCACAGAATTATACTATAATTAATTAAATTTATATGTTTAAATCTTAGTGTTGAGTAGGGAGGCAGACCCTGGCGATAGCTGGGGTTAATGCCAGGAGGAAGAAGAAGTGCGATGATTGTACGACGATATCGATTGATCTGTTGATTTAGTGGAAAACGATTTAGATTACCGGGCTAATTTTAAATACGATCCCCGCCAGCTTGCGCTGTCGATGAGTGTTTGTCTATAATTAAATATTAATTAATTAAATAAATTATTTGTTCATCAATTTCATTTTACAAACATTTATTTCTAGTTAAGCAAAACCTTGTAGATTCTCCTAACATTGCATTTAAGGAAGATCTGTGTCCCCAACAATAAGTTAGCAGTATTCCAAACAAACTCTTGCGAAGTGAGAAATGAAAAAGTCTAAAGTGAATTCACAAACAAGACGACATGTGAACGTTGCTCGTTCTGAACTTTTCAATATTAGAAACCATTTGAATTTATGGTAGTTATTGAATACTGACAGTTACTTATATACGACTAAATAGTTGGAATTTGGTATTTAGATGTGTTTCCTCAACCGCTTTTCGATCTCTCTCTCTCTCTCTCTCTCCAGTGCATTATCTGATGGTGGGGTCTGCTTACCATAAAATATTTTTTTCACATTTATTGAGTTTTCGTAATCACTCGCGAGGAAAAACGAGCGTACATCCTCACGCCTCTCTATCCTTTAAAATAATACTTGACACGCTATAAAACTTCTCACCTCTTTCCTATGTACTAAAATGTAATACAGAGAGCAAAGTAATTGATCGACAACATGTTTCTTATTGACGGTTGACGTACCCTAGTAGAGTAACAAATAAATACGGGAATTGTCGTATTCCCTATTGTCAATTTTCGACTTCACTTTTTGTTATGTTTGTTCGTAAACCAATTTCCTGCATAGAAGTTGATTTATACTACCTCGTTGTTTTAGCGGTACTAGTAATTGGATGTGCGCGCTTTGAGCACCATCAAATATGCAGAAGTGAAACTCGTACGCTTCATCGACAAGTCTGCACAATTGTTGTGCCGAAGCCAACTACTGCGAAATAAAAAATTGAGAGGGTAAGTTGAAATGTCGACAGCGCCATGGATAAAGCCAGTTTCGCATGCCTCGTAACGGTGAATATTTAATAGTAAACAAAGCCAATATTCCATTTTATTTTCAATCGATAGCGTAACTAAATTTTCAATGCGTACAAATTGAATTAAACCTTAAAAATTATGTGTAAAAAATCGTGTCCTACATAAATGGAGTCGAGGAAATTTATTATGGAATGTTTTTTACTGGCGTTCGAAGTTCCTTAATCTAAAATCGATAGGAACGACGTTGAACCAACTTGTGAATAGTACCTTAAGTCGGGAATGGAAGAAAGTCGGTCCTTTCGCTCAACACCTGTGTAACGATACGGTCGGTTGATAATGCTGGTAGTTCCAGAGCTAACATCGAATAAGATAAAACCAAATGTTTTCTGTGTAATTTATTGACTTTTCTTTTGTTGTTTTAGATAAAAAAAAATGTTCGAAGCTTGGTATATTTTCATACTTTTATTTATCTATTTAATCAAACCACTATTTTCAATATAATTTTGTGGTAATTGTCCGAAAATATCTTGTTATTTATAGTTTTGATCGGAATAAATAATGAAGAGTTTTTTAATGTTTTGTCTGTGTGTTTGTTTATTTATGATATACGAATAAAACACGCACATCGTCATAATTACTGCATGAATTTTAATGATTTTTCGTACAGCCATTACTTAGGCTTGAGAAGGTGGTTTCGATTTTGAAATTTGGCACACCTGAGCTATAAAACGAGAAAAAGTAATAAGGAAGTGAGTCTATTATGGCGCAATGGGATAGGATTTGACTGTAAATACGATGGTTTTAGAGCTTCGCTTTTGTAAGTGAAATGTGCTGTAAAGGCACTTGAAAATAGTATGGTAAATGTCATTGGACTGCGAAACGAAGTTGCAGGTGACTACTAGCTTCAAAATATATTTTTAATGGACTCATAATGTAATATCAAATAATAAATCACATAAAATGTTACAACAACCAGTCAAGTCAACATACTAAACATACACAGGCCTAAAAACTAAACTTATTTTCACTAAAACAAAAAAAACTATAAAATATATAGAATAAGAAATGTGGTAATGGTATACAAACTATGAAACTACCTACTACTGATTAATAAATCGACTGCCCAATTATTATAATTACACATGATTTTATACAAGTTTATTTGTAGAGTTCTTGAAATAAATTTTAGCTATTTTATATTGAAATAAATTTTCTATTCAGTGTCAATTTGTTTTATATAAATATAATTCTAGTGTTCTCATGTCAATGTTCAACTTCAAAGTAAGAAGTTATAAAATACAAAATATTGTTTAAGAATTTGAATGGCAAACGTAACCATATGAACTTCCAAAAGCACAATTTCAATAGCAGGAAAATAAATACATACTATTTTCAGTTACTTGTTCAATATAAGAAATGTATACAAAAGAAGGTAAGAAATTGAATGAAACTAGTTATGCCAAATTTAAATAAATATATATTTTTTTTAATATGTAAACATTTATGAAATTGGCGTTTTGTCGTACTGGCCATTTTAATCACAAATTTCTCCTCTTTTGATAGGCATTCCAAATTCAAATTTGTATAGCTATTTACACATGTATTTTGTGTTTGTTTTTATTTTCTTCTATTTGCATCACTCACATAATTATAACAAAAGCTCATTGCATTTGCATTAAATCCCTCAGTGTCGAATATTTAAAAAATAAACGGAAAATAAAAACGAAATGACTTAGTACAAACATAGTTAAATATTCATACTATCAAAAACAAATGAATTCCTTTTTGAATACCCCGCTATCCATTGCTGTTCCCTGAAACAAAAATTTATTGTCCTTTTATATCCATATATAAATCACCCCTTTTCACTTTTAAATTTCTGGCAGAATTTTTTTTTTCATTTCACACATAAAGTCAGGCATGATGTTTTTTTTTCATTGATTGATAACAAATTTATCCGTAACGTTTTATGAAAACAATAGAATGGGACGAAATGGTCATTTAGAAGGAAAATTATTTTATGTTATGAGATACATTAACTAGAAACAATCGTAACTATCGCTTAGAAGTAAATATAGCGCTTTTATTTCAGTAAGGCAGTCCTATTTTTTATCTTGTTGGTCCAGCAACAGCTAAAATGTAACCTAGTAAAAATAAATGTTACACAGAATTACTTGTCGCACTTATGCATTCAGATAAACTAATATCCGTATAATTAATTGTATATAAATTTGTATAAAGCAAACACTGAAAATATAAACTGAAAGATATATAATATTATTATTTTCATAGATGAAGCAAAAATAGATAGATAAGTAGTGGATTCTCTTAATACGTGGTTATTTGTACTTTACCTGACCCCGAGTGACTATTATTATCCTTCCGTCTGGGCTAATATTTGAAACCACTCACCCAAATGACAGTTAAGGTACTTTTTACTGTACGAAGATTATATTTATTGTCTAGATAACAGATTCGTTAAATAAAAAAATAATAATTAAAAACTAATTAATATTATGGCCCTAATGACATATATTATGTCATTACATAATTAATTAATCGATTGACTTTATGAACTGTGCTTAATTGTTTTGCTTATTTCATTTTCAAGATTTTACATATGACCTAGTTAGTTAAATATTTCCGTTAAGTTGTAAAATTTAGCTTGTTATATTATACAACTTTATGCCGATTATTTTAAATACAATTGATGTAGTAGACGGTGTAGTATGATACTTTTCATACTTATAAAAATACTTATGAAAATAAACAGAATTTATTTCAGATTTATATTCGTATAGCAGTAACAATTTTTCTTATATATTTTTTTTTAGCTTACTCTGTATCCCGCATATAGTAGGGTAGCCAGAGGGAACCCAGCGTTAAAACACACCACACTACACCTTCCCCACTTCGCTCCATTGTCCTTTCCATCTTCGATATGGCCTCGTGGACTTGGAGGTAAAACCCCATATCTGTTCTTGTAAAATAGCTGTTCTTTCTTCCTGCTTCTGGATCTCCAATTTATATACAAACGAAACGAATTCTCAAAATATTTACTGTAAGTTAATACTTCCATATCGAGATAGCTTTTGCCCAGAGGTTGTACACGAAAAATATTTTAACAATCTATCATTTTATTATTTGCTATGCGAACAAAATTTCTTTTAATGAGGATCCATAACATGAATCATTATTTTTGTAACAACGTTGAGCTTAGAAATATGTTCTGTATTTTTAATGTATCGTTATTTTATTTTTATTAAAAGCGTAGATACCTTAGTTAAAGTAGAATTGGAACTGGTTTATTTTACCTTTTAATACTATTTCATTTAATGTTCATGTTTTTTTATTTCCACATATCATCTTAGCGTTATATGAAATGTACCTAAGTGAATGGGGGGCGGAATCCAGGTTTTTTTCTCAATTCTAGGTTCTTTACTCTGCCAAAAGAGAGAACTTAAAGAGAAATATTATATTATGTACAATATATGTTTATTATACATGTATTGTATTTAAGTTGAGTTACTTATATCTCTACATTACTTACTAATTTTTAATCAATTATTTCTTTAGTTCCACATTTCACCAATTTAGAAATAAAAAAAATAATAAAACAAAATTAAAATCAAGGGCTGCCACCAAAGAAAGAAGCAACATTAAATATTTTATATATATTTTTTGAAGTAAAAAACGAGAAGATAACTTGAAGATCTTTTGGTCACTCTAGCGTATGAAAGTTAGCTCTACACTTCACTGTCTTCGCAATGGTACCGCCCCTTCCCCCACCCAACCAGGATCGACGCCAACAACAATGACGTCGTATTTCAGAGGAAATTGCTCTAACATGGAACAGAAAACGTGGAATAGCTGAGGGGTTTTGTAATGTACGCACGTCACATTGCACACCTCAGACCACTATATCATATGGTCTCGGAAAATAAAGATTAGGCTCATATCTTGTTTTATCTTTTTATTATCTTTATTTCCTTGTTTAAGATTTATTTTTTATTGTTTTATGATTTTGATATATGTGTGTACGTGTGAAAATAGCTGTGAGATATGCACACAGCAGGGTAGGCAGGGGGAACCTAGTGTTAAGACACTCCGTTCCCCATTTTCGACATTCTCGAGGCATTGCGTGTTGTGAGGCGAAATTCAACGCCACGTTCCCCCTTGACACTAGAGCGAAGAAATGGAATTGTAAAATTAAATAAATATTTCATTTCCTCGATTAGGGATCGAACCCACCACCGACGAGTTACAACAAATAATTGCTATAAATGCGCCATATCGAAACGTATTCTTGGGCACACATTATTTATATGTAAGCTTGGTCTCTAAAATTTGAGAAATTGGCTTGCCTCATTGTATTTTAATGCACAAATATTGTTTACGTCTGGCAATAGGTAACCGTGAAAGTTTATTGGAAAAGTTACTTTTATGGTATTTCAACTAAAGTCGATTGAGCTCCAATAGTCTCAGCGTAAGCTACTTTTCAACTAATACCTATAAAACTTACCCACAAATGGAATGAAGACAAATAGGTAAATAAAAAGTATTGCTTCTTAAATTTCTGAACGAGAAAGTAAATGGAGGATTTTTATATGAAATTATCAATAATATCAGTAACAGTTCCGAATATAACGTAGAAGTAATACATGAAACAATATGAAAATATTTTAAAGTTGAATTCGTTGACATTATTTTGATAAAAATTTTACTTGCTTAGTTGTTACCACCAAACCAGATATTAACCTAATGGAATAAGTCCAGTACAAGCAAACAAACTTGCGAATGAAGGGCAGTACACAAAGTTGCAAATATAATAAGGATTGTACGTAAATTTGTCGAGTAAAATTTATTAGTTTGGACTGTGCGTTTTCCTACATGTTTTATTAAAGATATAAAATTGTATTTTTTTCTAAAATTGCCTTCATGCAGATACTTTTCGGTGAATAGTCGAATATACAGTGATTCACAGTGCTTTTAATTCATCCAATAGTTTTTTTTCATTTAGTTAGGTATATCTAATATAGCATTTTGTGTAATTTTTCAGTAAGCCTCTATCTTCAATAAGGAACTCCCACTTGTTATGTTTACTTAAGTCGACAAATAATGAATAACAGTCTGCGTGACAAATGCATATATAATTGGATTTCTACCGACTAGGTCGCTATGAAATAATTATGCCTCAGAAATTTGAGGCTTATTTACGGAATTGTCTGACGTTGCGACAAAATAATTTACATATTTTGCCGGAGGTTACCAATTCGAATAATTTTGTGGTTTAAATATTTTACCTATGTATAGGAAGAAATGTACATGTACAAGTATTTCACATACGGCTGTAGTGTTGTTTTTTCATCTGCATATTATAGGGGTAATATTAATAAAGACAAAGACTAGAGTTTATTTGCATAGACACAATTAAGTAGCCAAGATAATACACCAGCAACTTGCTCTTCAATATGGCCTTGTAGAATTGGAGGTGCCTTACTACAGGTACAATCCCATGTCTGTTCTTGAAAAAAGCTGTGCTTTGCTCTACTGGGATCGGTCTATTATTACTGACAGGTATATTGTTGCCAATAGACCTGATTTACTACTAGTAGACCGAGTGGCGCGCCGCGCAGTGCTTGTTGACGTTACTATCCCACATGATGACAATCTCGTGAAGGCCGAAAAAGAAAAACTATCTAAATATTTGGACCTAGCCTATGAGATTACCGCCATGTGGGATGTTAATGCGACTATCATTGTGCCGATAGTGGTTTCGGTTAACGGTTTAATAGCGAAAAGCCTCGACCGACACCTTAAGAGGCTATCGCTTAGCTGTTGGATCAAGAACAGGATACAGAAGGCAGTGGTACTTGAGACGGCGCGTATTGTGCGGAGGTTCCGTTCTCTGGAGCCCTAGCCACCGATGGCTTGGACTCTTGTCCCGCCCTCGGAAGAGTGGTTTTTTATATTTCTAAATGTATTTTTTTTATAATAATTTATATTTAAAAATGTAAAATTGATTCACTAGTTTAATAAGAGTATAAAAAATAAAGACAAGTTGTCTTTGTTAAAATTTGATTTTATAATTTAAAAATGGAACAAAAAATACTTTTATATTATAAAAGTAATATAAAAAAAAGTATAAGAAGTTAATGAACAATAAGTAAGCATACAATTTATTTCTGGCCACATTCCTTCACGGCCCTAACGATGGATCTATTCAATGTGAAATGTAACTTGGTCTATAAGTATTAACGTAGAACGTCGCACTGGATCTACGTGAAAGCATTCGTTCATTCCCTTCGTTCGCCCTTTCTTAAATATTTCTTTAAGAAATTCCCCTCCGTCACATTGAACATTATTCTTTACATTCAATAATAAAAATAAATAGAGAACCTCATTTCGGAAGAGAAATTAAGATTTTTTTTCAAGATTATTAAAATAAACGTACATGTTAACAGTTACTAAGCACGAAACACCTTATCGATCTTAGACACATTAACGTTGCAATAATACAGTTACAACTGTAAGGAATAAACAGAACTAAGATGTATTTATTCTATTAATAATATACCTATAGAACGAGCAATATTTTAGGGCTACGAAATGAAAATAATTAATTCCCCCGAGTGGGGACGAAACCCACAGCCGTTGCGTTTACTTTCAGAGGCTTTGCCGCTGCGCTGCCACGATCTCTACTACTAATACTATGCTAACTAACTATATTAAACTATATAACACGAATTTATTATCATTATGACAAATTTTGTGATTTTTGACGCTTTAAGAAAGGTAATGAAATTTTACGGAATGTGGGCAACGAACAAACAAATGGTGACGAAGAGGCTTAACACTTGTTTATCCAGGTTCCATCTGCCTACCCCGCTATGCGTGGGACACAGCGTGAAGCTGAGAGAGAGAGAGAGAGGGAAATAAAATTTGCTTTGCACTTAAGAACGACGGAGGAAATTTCTAAGTTTGCAAATTGCGAATCTGTAGCTGACTTGAAAACTTTTTGCAATCCTTTTTAGTTTTGTATTTATTTATAAAATATGGTAAGGTATATTTGGCCAAAGTTCGATTTTTTATTTGAAATGAGTTCTCGCTTGCAACTTCCTCGACGTGGACTTTATTATTTCGGTCTTCTGTAGATTGCTTGTAAATATAATAGTTTTTACCCTTTCCATTCAAGTTTCCAGAAATTTTCTGTTTTAGTATGAGAGTAGTAAGAGCCCTGCAGAGAATTTTATTTCCAAAAAACATGCCTAATGTAGCTTCCCATGCGCAGTAGTTTTAGCTGTGCATTTGTCAGTTAGTTAGCAACGTTACACATAAATAAAATGTTCATTAAAATATTTTTTTAAAAACAAACTATTATTCAAAAAGTAAAAAAAAACGTGAAGTCAATGATAATTTTGTGAAATTGTAAGAGCTTACATATATCGCGCAAATTTTTAGTTTTAATTTTCTTTTCTTTTTTATATACGCTTTTGCAATTTCATAACATAATATGTAATTATTTTCATTTTAGTAACTTACCTTTTGAATAAAAGTTTGTTTTTAAAATGAGCTATTTTAATAAAGAAAATTTCAATATTTTTTATGATTTGTATATTAAGACTGAAATGAAATATATTTTTTATAATAAATATTGTTATTAAACCTAATCAAAGTTGTCTAATAATAAGATGTAGGTGTATAATATCAAAACTCGACAGTTTTACAATAATTCGAGAATAGTCTAAAATAAAAAAAAGTCTTAAAGCGCTAAAACTGTGAATGATTTTTTAAAAATAGCCAGTTCTAGCCCAAAAGCCTGTTGAATAGATTAAAATTTTAAATATGCGGGTTGTATAAGCCTGAATATATTTTTGTTTCTTTTTTTTTCGAAATAAACATGAATATGAATAGGTGGACACATAAGAATACTCTTCATCCAAAAATCAACAGCTAGATAAATTTCCTTCTTTTTCTTCAATGAAAGAAGTGCCCACCGTTAAATAAATTAGAGCCAATTTAAGCTTTTTTTCTTGATCTTTATACCAAATACGCTGAATACAAACTTAAGTTTGTGTTTTAAATTATTGGTGGGGTCGTTGGTTTAATAACTTACTGAACATGCAACAGTAATTTGTTATAAATATTTTTATGTATAAAGTTGTAGCGAGGTTAATTTAAGCTTTTTTAATTCTATACAAAAAAAATATTTTAAGCACTTAGACGTTTTAGGGCGGAACTCAACACGACATTTTGTTTAAATCTTTAAAAACCTGCCTGATACAAGGCTCAAGTATCCGTAAGTCCAGAAATTTGTTTCTGGACTTACGGATACTCGACCCTAGTTCCTTGAGCCAACACTATAAGTCACTCCATTATAAAATCATTATTCGACACTAATGAAACGATATGAGATAAGATTATGGACTTCTAGGGTGTCGCCGCTAAATGACGCTCAGGCTCATCGTCCTACACCTGCGACAAGTGGGAAACGGCTGCCGTGTCAAGTGAGGGCACGGTTTAACCGCCCGGGTGGGCCAGGCGATAATTTCGCTTTGCAACCTGGAATATTGACTCTTTCACTCGACTGGGAAGTCATTAGACTTTGGGTTCAGCGTGCTTTCAGGAAACTCAATGAAAGGACAATAAATCCCTAACATGATTCCAGTTTTTCCATTTATATACTGGAACACCTTCAAATAAAATCAATGTAGGTCACCTTCGTAGCAAAAATTAACACGAATGGGAATCGGACGATCATCGCGATTACAGTCATGCGTCTTGCCGATGTGCTACGACAGCCTCCTCTAAAGTTTCACACTGTATCCCGCACATAGCAGGGTAAGTAGAGGGAACCTGGGATTTCCATTCTCCACTTTTCACCGAATTCTGGAGACATTGCATGTTCTTTTTTTTTTTATTTTGAAAGCTACATCCACGGATAGTTGCCCGTGCCTTTTTTTATTTTAAGAAAGTTCTTTTAATGTGGCGTACTTAATTTTGGGACAATTTAAACCGTACTTATATCTAGAGTTTATACTAGAGGGGTTGGGTGAGACCCCTACCGACAGTCTTTTTTTGTTTTTTTTTTTTAACATATATTATTATAGAACATTGCATGTTCTATAATAATATATGTTAAAAAAAAAAAACAAAAAAGCATGTTCAGTGGTGGAACTTAACACCTTGCTGCCGACCGAGTGGACCGAAATTAAATATGTAATACTTTTATTATTCACCCTGCACCACTACAGGCCTCAGCAGCAATATATATTATAAGCTTCGATATCGATATTATAGGCTATGGAAGTAGACCTTCTGACTGCCACGAACCGGCAAGTCAATTATGAAATAATCCGATAATACCGATAAAGTGACTGTAATACAGATTGATGCATTTCCATTTCGTATGTATTATTAAGTTTTATTTTAACGATTATAATTATTGGTTATAATTACATGAACAGTAATACTTTTTACACTTGTATATATTCACACATGCGTTATAAATAATAATTAGCGTCGTAGATAGATTCGTGGGCGGGTCTTCGTGGTTAGCACTGTGTGTACTCGTATTTCTCATATTTCTTACACATATAGTGTATTTTTTATATCTTATAGTGTAATTGTGTATCTCTACAGGTGAGACTTATTTTGGAGATATTTTAGTTAAATTAAGATTTAATCCTACAAATTCTATAAGCTTATTCATTAAAATATTCCTTTCTGTTCATTATAATTGGATTACAGTCTTTGAGGAGATTCAAAGACGAGACAAAAAACCGGTCAAATACGAGTTGGACTCGCATACTAAGCGATCTATAGCAAATTAAGGATTGTATGTCAACGCGAAGTACAATTTAATTAAGTTGACAAACTTAAGTATGCGGAAGTATGCATTCATATAAAATTTTAACGTAGCAGGATTTTAACCGTTGCAAATTACCTTTTAGAATTTTTATATGTTTTCTAAATTAGTATTTAAAAAAAACAGCTTCACACTGTATCCCGCACAGAGCAGGGTAGGCGGAAAAAACATTTTAAAAACATGTTAAGATTCTCCGTACTCCACTTTTCTCCGAATTCTGAAGACATTGCGTATTGAGTGGCGGAACTCAATGTCGAGCTTTGCCTCGACACCAGAGCAGAAGAATGGAAATATACATTTAAATAACTATTTCATATCCTCGAGTGGGGATCGAACCGATCGAGTCGAGTTTAAAGTTTCACTTTGTGCTCCTGCATAAAATAAAAAAAATAAGTAGTTTTGACTCATTTTCATTTAATTTAATAAATTAACATAATTAATTATTCTTATATAATGTTTTTCATTATAATATCAATTATGAAAATAAAGTTTAAATTTACATAAATAACTTCCGCTTCATTGCAAATTGTGAATTTATTTCCTAAGAAATAGAATATTTTATAATTGGTGATCTGAAACATAAATTTTATAAAAACCTACGTAAAAAATAAAATTCATATGAAACTATAATCTAAATTTACATTTTACAACTGTCTTTACGTCAAGGAAATTTCTGAAACTCACGGCTTTTACGTCATTATACTGTGGAAACTTGTTTAGATGCTGTTCCTTTGTCATAGCTGGTAGGAATTGTAACTTTCATTTCGTATCTAAAACTGATTTATATGAACTATTAATTCAACATAGATGTTACATAATATGCTGTATGCTGTACATTAGCGCGAATATTAAATATATATATAAAAAAAAGAATTTACTTGCTAATAAATTATTAAAACATTACAGAATTAAAGGTGTACCCGTTTTTGTATAATCCTCCTCATATGACAAACGTTTGTATTTGACAGGCTTTTAATCAGAAGAGCCTATCCCGGATTTAGTGACATCTCCGCCTCATCGCATTACATGTATACATTAGCTTCAGTTTATATCATGGAAGTGAAAATATTGTTTTGGGGTCTTACAGTAAACACTTTGTCCTTAATTGAGTACACACAGAAATCAAAATATTGTTATTTTTATTCATTATTTCTGGTCATAAGAGAGTCATTTTAGGAAGATTATATTTATTATCCTTTGCTTTTAAAATATTTTTTATCTTCACTTAGCGTACGTATCTACTAAATCTATTGCGAAAATTATTATGACAACATTTTTATTTTTCCTGAAGCAGCATGAATATATATTGAAATTGTTTATTACTATAAATAATGTTTGAATATTCATAGATACCGCAAATATACTGTAAAGTTTAAAGAGCACGGTGATACTCAGAAAGACAGCGATTTAACAGGTCGAGAGTCGACGCTAAAATTAAAAACGGTCTTTGTCATAGAGATTTTGCCTCATACGTCGGTGTGAGAGCATTAAACTTAATGGACTCTTTGAAACTTTATGAGTTCACGGAAGCTTCTTTACTTTATTCGAGATATTCACTTAGAGGCTTCAACGTAAACGTAAAAATATCATCGACATATTCCAAAAGGCAGTAACCTTTTACATGGGGGGAGCCGGGTGGTCCGTGCCCACCCCAGAACACCCCAGTAGTTTGGAGGAACTTCTGGAACCAGAAATTTCTGGGATGGGCAGCCCAGAAATTTTACTAAAAACAAAACTGGCCCCGAAAAATAAACAACATTTACACGAACATATTTGTTTAAACCTAAAGTACGCCCCCCCCCCCCAGAAATTATCTGTAGATACGCAAATGCCCTTTAAGAATTGGACCTGTGAGATAGTGGGCATTTCAAATGTACATTTATTACTTGTTAATGCTGTTGGTTTTTCAAACGGACTGGCAAATGAGCCGGCATTTGTGAGGCGAGGATGGTAATGTCAGCCACCCAGTAAATTTTCCAGATAAGCACCCCTCTGACGTCTAGGCCGGGCTCGCCCGCTTATTTCATTAGCTGTTTGCTTTGACTTGGACTTCAATTTTGTTGAATAGACAGTGCGCGCTAATTTAATTATAACTTTATTCGGGATGGCCGCTTGTGTTGATTTCTTTTATTTTTGTGGTCTCTCAGGTTTTTTTTATTAGTAAAGAATATAGTAATTGTAAGTTCTATTATAACATAACGTTATAAAAACGTTATGAAATATTGTTGTAATACAATAATAATATAGTTAGCTATTGCGTGTCTCGCGTAAGTGACGTTGTTTATGTTACACGATTATACGTATTTAAATAGGTACTTCAAATCATTTCAGTTTAATTATATTATTAGCCTTTTGGATAATATACAAAACTACAAAACAATAAAAATAAGTTGTTATTATTTTTTATACTTGCATTGCAATGAATCTGTTAATAGCTTTATATGTTATTTAAAGATTTATTGGAAGCATAAAAAATAATTATGATTAACCCATTCTCGGCGGCTGTGGGATTTGGGAATAAGTATATGTATCTATAAAAATGGTTTAAGAGTATTTTAAAAACATCTATTGTTTACGTTGCGGTGTTCACTCGTTAATGAATCGATTTTGAGTAAACCAACTTGGTCACAGTGGCTTTTACCTCAAATTTTTACAACAAAAATATACTGGTTTTAGATGAAAACGTCAAGGATGAGCTAGTTGCAAGAGCTAGATTTATATTATTTATATAAACAAATATAAATGTTCATGCTACGTATCAAAAATACATTTTCATGAAAATTCCTGTACCATTATCTCACTCCGATATGCGGCCATTGTGCCAATTTGGGAACGCCCCTGTAATTTTCTGAAAGTTACTATGATTTTTTTCATGGTTTTTTTTTTTCATTTTGACATACTAACTTTAGTTGTATAAGGAAATATTGGAAATCTTTATTGCCCGTTGGTTAGTTAGGGTTATGGTTGGCTCATAATGGGTTAAAAATAAATACCTTTATAAAAGTTCGCATTTGTGATATTTAACTTAATAGGGATGACTGAATGAATTAAAAATCGTACTACTCGTAAACGTAGTAACTCGCCAGATAACAATCGGCTCCAGATAGGAAATGTCCAAATAAATAAGCACTAGAAGTTTTTCTTTCATATTTCTACAAGTGATTTTTTTTTATAAATAAATTTATTGATTTGCAGTAATAAAACTCTTTGAATAAAATACGGGTCAAGTGGTGACGGGCTTGGAACCATTTTTGTTATGAATACACAAAACCAATTTTCAACCGATTTCCTATCAATAATTTGATTATTCCACAGTCCTTCGCAAATTGTTTAGCGAATATTTTTTTTACGCTGAATAGATATGATTGAAAATTATATATAAACTTGTATTGCTTTTAAGAGCCATTGTGATATTTAATTGGCTTGGTTTGCTGTAACTGGAGCATTAACATACATTCACCAATATTTATTTACTTCGACGAACGTTTTTTTTATTATTTCACTTCAAATTGTGCATCAAATTCGTGAAAAAAATGCGAATTTAAAATTTAAAAGTATGAATGAGGCTTAGAGGCTAGGCCAGGCGCAAAAACACTAGCGTTAACGCGACAGATTGTGAGTTCGATTCCCACTCGAAGAAAAGAAATATTTAATATTTTCATTTAATCGCTCTGGCAACGAGGCAAAAGGCGGCGTTGAGTTCCGCCACTCAACACTCAATGCCTTTAGAAACTAGGAAATGAAAGTGCCTTTATGGGGACAGAGTTTCTAAATCTAAGGTAACTGGGGGATACAGCGTGAAGCTTAAAAAAATTTAAGCTTGAACGAAGAAGGAGAATTCAGCTTATGAAAGAATGAACTTTAAGTGTAAAATTACGAATGTAGTGCATAAAAGTTTTTAAAATTTGGAGCGAAAAAACTATAGACAAATTTTATATATCTAAAAATAAATATAATGACAAATACATACGATATAGACGTAAAGCACTATTAATTTATTATACACATTAATTTACCCGGAATTTCCTTTCACACGTACACGGCCTCACCTCGCCGTGTAAATTGCGCTGGAAATCTTACACGGCGTCGTTTGTTCTACAGAGGTTTCCCAAGGGCCAGGTCGGAAAGGGGACGCGGTAGTTACCTTCATAAATCTTTTCTCCGGTTCCCCGCAACTAACAAGCCAACGGGAGCTACAGCCTTCTATCCAGCCCTATGCCTCTAAGAAATTATCGGAGTTTTCATTCTCCGTCGTGTTGTATTGGCATAGCGTGTGCCTGTTCTGGGTTCGTTTCGAGTTAAGGGGATTCAGAATTCATGGGAGAGAATTCAATTCGTCGATCTATTAATAAAACATTGCCTACCTGAGGGGAGAAATGAAAATCATTCCATAGGATGGGAATCGGACCGATAGTTAAAGGAAATGGAATGTGGCATGTAATCGCAGATATTAAAAAATTATAAAATTTCAAACAGTAATTACGGGAACAAAGTAATAAAATACATTTTAGCTACAATATATAATTTTTTGCAACCTAAAAATATGTTCAAATTGTACATTTTATATTATTGTTTAAATGTGTTGATTTATTTCATACAGATTTAATCCTTTAAAATATTTGAGATTGCTACGTTGTTGTTATATGAAAAAGTAAAAAAAAAGCCAAATTTTTTTTCTAATCTTCCTATATTGTTGTGTAATTTCTATTTGACAGATATTAACGAATTCTTTCCGAGTGGTGATCCATCAAAGTTGGCGAAGTTTTTGCATTAATCCTCGATATTTAAAAATACAGTCACTGTATCGTGTGAGTTTTTTTTTACATATAAATTAAATTACTTGACAATATTGTGAGAGGCCAGCTGTGGCTCAGGGGCTCAAAGTGTGACTGTAAACGCGACTGGTTGTAGGTTCGATCCCCACTCGAGGAAAAGAAATATTTATTTTAATTTATATTATCATTTCTTTGCTCTGGTGTCGAGGCGTGAAAAGCGTGGCGCTAAGTTCCACCACTCAACACGCAATCCCTCCAGAATTCGGCGAGAAGTAGGGGACGGTGTCTTAACAATCTGCCTTGACAGCCTGCTGCTGACAGGCCGCCTGCCATTTTTAATTTGATTTGATATTGACAATATTGTTTATTTTTATTACGACGGAGTATCTAAGCCTACTTTATATTCCATTAAAATATTATCAACACGTATGACAACAAAATGTATTGCGGCAGAATTAATTTACGTCAATGGAGATGATACTTCGATATATTTTAATACATAATAATGTAATTTATTCGTTGATGTTTTTAGGATTTATTTGTTTTTTATTAAAAAAATCATTACAATAAATCTGTAAGTTTGTTTATTTTAATTTATTAAGTTAATAAAAGACATTTTAGACAAGACAATTTAGACAATTAGTAAAATTAAATAATTCACAATATAGATAATTATATTCTATTTCAAAATTTATTTAAACAAGTGAATTATAAACGAAACTACGAAAACGTACGCGCTAAAAACATAACCCTCGATTTGAGCTTCGCCACATTAGCCTAAAAACATCACAAAGTAAAATTTTTAGATGTTAGAAAAATATTTAAAATATAATTATCCTATGAATGACGATAATTGTTTTATTGTATTGTATTAGTTAAATAACATTTAATTCAACGTATCCCGTTGACGGAGGGTAATGTCGTTCCCATGCAAGCGACACGCGAACTAAATCTATTATAATCAGTTTACACAAACGAATAGGGTAATTATTCAGAACGCTTTCTTTGTATAAAAGCAATTTGTAGCTTAAAGACATTTTTATTACCTTTTTGATGAAAGTCGAAACAGTAGATACGCGGTTATTGAGGTTAGCTGGCTTCCTTGGAAAACTGATCGAGATATTATTCATTCACTTGAAACTCGATGTTCGCAGCTATTGCTTTAAAATAGAGTAGACATTTTCGAATTCTATTGTTATAAAGTAAGTCCTGTTCAACTATTTATTTGGTTTATAAAGTAAGATTTACGAGGTTTATGATATTGTTATGCCATATACAATAGACAGTACATTGTACACATATGCTGTTATTCGTCTCTTTTTCTTATAATTGCAACATGTATATTTGTCGCTTTTGTTTAAAAATAAAATATATAAAAAATATCTATCTCATGAAATTCTTTACTTTTTAGTCAAAGGTTGATTTTAAGAAATTTACTATAGTCCTATATCTAGTAGGTATTCGTACTTTTAAAATTATATATATATATATATATACACACAAGCCTCATGTTTTCTCCAATTAAAGTTAACAGTTACGAGAAACTAGAGATGATATATTTCTATTTCCGTTGTGGATTTCAATTTATTTATTCAATAACATATTAGTGTACTATTCTCCAAATTAAAGTTTCTTCTTATGTGTAATAAAACTTAATTAGGTTCTTAGTAAAAAATAGGGTGAAAACTATGTTTAAAAATAGTTGTAAAGATATTAATATCAATAATAACATACTTAAAAGAAAATATATGGTACATAAGTATTAAATTATTCTTTTTTTTGTTTCAGTATCGATGGAGAAGTATATGCGCGCTAAGCACTGGTGGCTTTGTGTTGCTGTGCTGGAGACTAAGGCTGGCGGGTGCACCCTCTCCTTTTGCTTCCGCTGACAACCCTACTTCCAGAGATCCTTCGCTACTAACAAGATTTTATACCTTTACCTACCTCCCAGTTTTTAATTTTTACCTTCTAATCTACCCTTTCCAACTAAGCTTTGATTGGTCAATGGATTCGATTCCTAGAATAACGACAATATTCGATATAAGAAATGTATACTCATTAGTGTTCTACGCTGTTATATCGAAAGTAACATGGAAAGCTCTAACATATGAGCTGCTAAAGCAACAAGAAAAGAGAGAGAAATATTATAAGAAAAATAATAAAATTAAACACAAATGGAATTATAATTGCAAACATAATAACAGAAGACAGGACAGTGAAAGGAAGAGTATAATATCTCATAAAGAGAACGCATCCTCGAAAAGAGTCATGTGTCCTTGCAACGGCTGTAAGCACACGCTTACCGACGAACATACGAATGTGTGTCGCGCTATCAACAACAATAATACCATAACGCAGTATTCCACTTGCGTTTGCCCGGCGACCCAGGGGAAAGTGAAAACGCAAAATAACCAAAAGTACGTGAACAGAAGTCCTCAGGTCGCCATGCTATTATTCACGGCATTTATGGTCCTGCCGTTCGTGCCGGCCAGTAATATTCTCTTTTACGTCGGCTTCGTGGTGGCGGAGCGTGTGCTGTATTTACCCAGCGTTGGTTTTTGCTTCTTGCTGGGCCTGGGGGCGGGCTCGCTGACGAGGAATTGGCGCCGATGTGAAATGCGCAGTCGTATATTCATGCTGGTTCTATTGACTAGTTTATTGGCTATGAGCGCGGCAACTTTGCGAAGAAATTTAGATTGGCGTGACGAAGAAAGCCTATTCAAAAGTGCATTATACGTCAATCCGCCTAAAGGTAGGTCAAACGTTTTTGATTAAAGTAAGCTTAGTTTTACAGTTTTATTACATCGAGGTATTGGTTAATTGTGTTTATTTATATCACGGAACACTGAATAATTTAAATTAATAATAGACTTTGCATAAATATTTGATTTGGAATGCTATCGGATATCATATATTTGTTATGTCAGTATTTTATATTATTTGCTGATTGTTTTATTGATATCATTAACTAATATTTATATTATGTCTGTATTTCCTAAATTAAACTGAAAATATCATAACTAAAGATATTATTAAATTCCTAATATCAATTATATTAACTTGAAGCGCTTTCATGTTTCTTTATCAACTTATGTACAATACCTTAATGTTTGAAGAGTTTTTGAAATATCTTAACAAGAACAAAACATATTAAAATGATTAGTGTTAGCGTCACGCTGTATCCCGCACTTAACAGATTAGACAGAGGGAACCTGGCAATCTAGTGTTAAGACACTCTGTTTCCCACTTTCCGTCGAATCACTAGAGGTATAGAGTGTTAAGTGATGGAACTCAACCCCGCTTGCTTGCTTTATTTAAAAAAAAAATCTGAATTAATCCACAGTTTGAACAGCAAATGACAATATCACGAGTATTTACCGTCAGCGTCAATGTGTAAATACAAGTTGACGCGAGATAAACTATTGTTGTATTTATTTTTATAACGTAAAAAATAAATACAACATTTTATTTAAATATCCAATGGTTTAATTAATAACAAGTAAATACTCATTATTCTTACACATTTATTATCAGTGACCTAATAACCTATATATACAAATATTACAAAAAAATATTAAGAAGTATCAAGCCCCGAATGAAATAAATGAAAATAAATCTGAATAGGAATTGAACCCACCACCAGCGCTTAGAGTCGGACGCTGCCTTACTACGCTACGATGGCTTCAAATTTATTTCATCATACAATCTACAAGCTATTATAATTGTTGTAAAATTTAATGTTAACAAGTCAATGTTATACATAAACATAATTAAAATTAAATATGCTATTCTAACATTTCCAGATAACTTGTCAAATTCACTTCGAGAAGTTAATGCTATATTTCAAAGTTCGGTGTAGCGGAAACCATTCTGTACCTCACTCAGAAGTTCAGGGTATTCTCTCGTCATTCGAAACTAAGATACAATTAATTTATTTAAGAGACAGCTACAAAGCTCCTGTCCACGAAGTGTTAGTTCTTCAAAGTTATAAAAGAGGCTGTCACAGGCCACCTACTGAGTATTACTTGAGAGGTTGTAATATATTCACTGCCTTTTCCGTACTAACTCTTGACCTTTCTAGGACGCCATTAAACATGCAAGCGCTGCCCCAGGGGAACACCCGGCCCTGTGTTCGCGTCTAAACTTTCACCCAAGGAGAAGTTTGGCCCGATGGTTCTCATTTGAACTCATTCCATTCATAAAATGTTGTCCCATAGCCCTCGTATTGAATTACCTTTATATTGAAATCGTTTCATATGAAAATTGAATAGGAATGAGTTTGTCGAGCTGAATATTCGTTTTTGATTAGCCCTTAGAATTTCTTTTACTTTGTTCTATTTAATAACAGTGGCAATATTTTAAATTGAATTTAAATTGAATTAAATTGAAAATATTTTTTTTTGTTTTTATGTAGGTACTTTGTACCTACATATCAATGACGTTGCATTTCCATTTGTTATATTATCACTTTGTACTAAGAAAAATATCTTTATTCATGCTGAATTCCGCTGACAGCAGGCAGAGGAAACCTAGTGTTAAGACACTCCGTTCCCCACTTTTCGCCGAATTCTGAAGGCATTGCGTGTTGATTGGCGGAACTCTACGCCGCGCTTTGCCTCGACAATATAGCGAATAAATGGTAATATAAATTTAAATAAATATTTCTTCTCCTCCAGTGAGGATCGAACCTACAACCAATCGGTTTACAGTCACACTTTGTGCCCCCGCGCCTCGACTGACCTCATTACCTTTATTAATTTTATTAATATACCTTTATAATTTATACGAGCATAATTTTCAGTTTGTTTACATGTTTAAAGAAGCAGTTAAACTAAAGATATACATTTTTTATATACATACATTTTACAAGATATATAATTAGAAACGCTACAATTCGTTTTTTATAAATTGTAATCAATATGACATATACGATATATAATATGACAGAGGCGAAATCCAAATAAGAAAGATAACAAAATCTACTATCTTAGACAGAAAAACAATATTTCAAATAAATTATGACACTTTATCCGAAGGGTGTTCCATGTAAAACTATCTAACTTGGTTTTTTGGGTTGAAAAACTTTTTCTTTGAACTGATTGTACTCTTCTTAGTTTAATATCAATTGAGTGAACAGACTTCGGCAAGAACTTTGGGAAATTAGTTTTATATTTTACCTTATCTAAAAACACTACTGAACTGAAGCACTAATTCAACACTGGTAAATCAAATTTTGTTTATTATAAATATATATAATTTATAATAAGTCTTGATTAAATTAAAGCAATTGCTTGAAATTTACACTTAAGTGATTGCCATTACGCTGAAGCTCTGTTTTTCTTGGCGAATTTCCATTATTTTATTCTCTTACCAACACTGGCGACCTGTTAAAACCTTACTGAAGTAACAACGCTCTTAAAGATTTTCTTTTCTAACAAAAGTTCTTATTCTTTAACTGGTATTCAAATTGCTCTTTTGTGTATATAGTTATTTATATAATTTGAATTCTTTATCCTTTAACGATATATATTTATTTTTATCTTTGTTTATTTAAAAAAATATTTAATGACTAGTAACAAAAATTATATAATAAAAGACACAAATAAACTATTAACTTTTAATAGTATAATATGACTTGTATGTAAATATGCCGAATAAAATTAAACTAATGAAACAATATATTTGACTATAAAATCAATAGATCAGCAGTGGTATCTATATATAAATTTAAAGTGAATGTTTAGAATTTCCTCATAAGCTAGAACAAAATATGTTTATTGTAAAAACAGTACCTGCATTTATTAGATTCTCCATATGCAGGATGGTAAGTGAGTCCCCCCTTTCAATTCCGCTCAAGAAAATTGAAGTAAATACGACATATTTACTTCAGACTTCTTCTCAATAGAGCAACACTTAGTAAATATTTATAAACATAAATAGCAATTGATTGCTTATAGAAAAGCGTTTTATAATTGCTATTACATAAAAAGCAATTCGCTTCAGTTTGTTACCTGCATACTAGGGTAACTAGAGAGAAGTGTTGACACACTCTATTTTCCGTATTCTATATTTCTTTTCTATGTCATGTAATCCAATACATGTGATGAGCGGCGAAATTCCATGCCGCGCTTGTTTAACAGAGCGGGGAAATGAAATGCATACCCCGAGTGGGAAATAAACCCACAAACGTCGTTTTTTAGTCAGACTACTGTCCTACTACGCCCATTGGTCCCATGTTTTATAAAATATCTTAACAGAAAATACAACTTATGGAAATTAACAAATTTATTATTATTTTTTACTATGATTTACTCAAAATATATTTTTTGAATTTTGCTTTTGTTTATAGTGTAAGTTATTAACTCATTAGTCAAATTTCGTAATTGTAGGTCCACGAGAAAGTAATTTAATAAGTACTTCCAATATCTGAGTCTACCAGTATCAGTATTTCCAATACCTAAGATCTTTTCCAAGGTCTTGTGTTTAACGTAATGTACATTTATTCTCTAATTCCGGTTATGGTCCCATCTACTCACACCATTATTATATTAATTGATACATTTTTTTATGTCTTCAAAAAAAATATTATAATGAGAAATAAACGTTAATAAAACGTTTTGAAAATTATAATAAAAAGTAAAACTTAAATTTCGTTTTTTTTCAATGCAATTTTGTGAGACCTGAATAATTCTTTTACCATCCTTTAAAGTCTGGCCCAATCCAATTTGTCTCGTCGTATATCCGAAACAAGGCAATCACTGGCGGCTCTATTACGAAACACTAAAACAGAACTGGCGATCTAATCAGCTAAGCTACGAGCTTTATCGAATACACCTTTTGCAGTGATAACCGATCTATTGAACAAGTAACTCGCAGATTAGTGCCGCACAGAACACGGATTTGTAATTGAAATCCTGAATTTGAATTCACTTAGAACTCTGAGCGCAATTCGCTATAATAAAGTTAATTTCGAAGTGGGGCAAGCGGTTAATCATAGTTTATAATGGAGGATATATATGAAATATATTTTTTTATGTTATTAAACTTGTCGTTAGTTTTTTTATTTTCTGAATTGAATTTTTATTTTAAAATTATTTTTAGACTTTTTTTTCTCTATGTTTAATCTGACGAAGTCTCTTTTGAGTATATAATATGTTATTACTTTAACTGTCCAGGCGAACTTATAGCTCGGAGGCGGGTCTTTTGGTATAATTAACAACATAAGCTTAAACGTTAGTATTTTTCCTCTAAAAATCTATAAAAAAACATTATACTTAATATAGATTGAATGGACTTGTAAATATTTGTTGTTGACGATGATAATTCAGCTTAGTGGATTTGCTAGACAAGGCTTAAGTTATACATTTATCGTAATGCTACAAAAACCCGCGTTGTCCTCGCCTGATATTATCCCTCTGCTTAGGTGATATTCATACATTAATCCGTATAGCAGGCAGAGAGAACCTAGTGTCAAGACACTCCTTTCTCCTGTTACTTATTATATTTAAAACACTCAATATCTGTAGTGTAGAAATTTGTAGTGAAATAATTCACAAATCCTATTTTGTTATCGTTTTTCAAGAGACCGCTTCCGATGCTTCGTGAAAGCAAACAGCGTTTTATATTTTTAAATCTTCAAAAATAAAGCTGAAATGTTTGAATGTTCCTCAAATAAAAAATTGTTTATAGTGAAACGGTTTACACAATTTTAAGCCTATAACTTTATTTTGCCATGTGTGTTTTCTAAGTTTTTGTATTGACACTTCCATTTTTAAACCTGACAAAAACGGAGAAAACAGAGTGTTATAATTTTATCAAGTCGCGTTGTAGCTCCCAATGGGAGGACCCAGTTAGATTATTTTTTTTTTTGAAAGGTAAAATTGAGAGTATTTTTAGTCACGATTCAAAGAAATTGTTTAGCCGTTTGAAGATTAGTAGCGTTTTTGTAGTTATTTATATAATTTTAAAACTTTTTGTGCTACAGGTTTTTAATTAACAATTATGTACCTAATGGAAAATTTAATATTCTTTTCATTTATTAACCTCAAGAGATTTATGGTATATACTTGTATGTATAAGTATTCCCATCTGTGGCATCGTAGCTCCCACTTGGGAGATGAATTGATTTTGGTTTAGTTTTTGTTTGAAAGGTTAATAGAAAGTGTTACCTTAGTCATAATTCAAGAATATATCTTCAGTCGTTTGTAGATAATCAGTTTTTTTCTAGTTTGTATACTTTTTAGAGCTTCTTGTGTCGGGAGTTTTCCTTTATTAAGCTTTTATCTCGAATTCACGTCAAGTCGTTAGCAGAAAATCTTTTTACTTACATAAATTGACGTTTTGTCAAGCAAGAAATAATTTACCGGAAAATAGCTTAACATTATTATAGGATATTTTTAGGGTTCCGTTAATTATTATCAAGCTTTTTTCTTAAAATTCACCGGGTAAAAGAACGTTACAAAGTTATAACTGTAGTTTATTTCACATGTGCCCTGTAAAGTTACGTTTGTCAACTTTTAACGGAACCCTCGATTGGCGAATCCGACTCGCATTTGGACGGTTTTAAATTATTTATTACAACGCAATTAGAAGGGTATGAATTTTAATAACGTTATATGAATCATCTTCATCATCGAAATTAATCAGCAGCATTAATTTCTAGTAATATATACTAGAAATTAATGATTAACAGAAATAAAAAGTATCTATTTATGTTTAACTAGTATACATACCGTTCATTAGTTAGTCGATCAAATGCTATGCCGATTAAGGCAAATCCAGCGTTTGCCAATAAAGCGACTCTGTCCATGTCACCTATTGAAACATAAAGACCATTGACATCCTTACGCTAGATTTAACATACAGCCGTTTCTATTTAATGCGATTAACGTATTTAAGTGTACCATTTTCAAAAGTGATTTATTTCTGATAAAAAACAAGTTATCGTACATTGGTCAAAGAAAGAGAAACATGGTGTACACGTCATCAATGTCAAGAATGGCCATATATCGAAGTTAGCCATGTGTGAGTATACAGCGGATAAACATAAATAAATTCCTAAAATTATTCGCGAGGCTATTGAAATATTCCTAATTTCAATAGAGAAGATTTTTTTATATTTCTGTACTTCCTACCACCTGGCACCCACTCAATAAAAACTTTAAACCCTCAAATCCACCTCCCCAGAGAACGACATACAGTCAGCTCTGTCTGGAAGAATCAAGGCAGTACGCGAGTCAATTAAGAAATCGGCGGTAGTTTGATACAATAATTATATAAACTGACAGACGAATGTCACCTCAATCAACCATGTCCATGTACTATTTCTAACCCATTTTCATATATACATATATATGTAATTATCTATATTTTTTATATTATAGGTGAAGGCAGTATTTTAACTGGACCTCTTTTAGTCATGCATTATCCTATTGCGATATTTAATCTATTTTATTATTATCTTAATCGTGACTTTGGCGAAGTGATTGGCGAAGATAAAAAAAATTGGAAAATGCATAAAGTCCAAGCTAACGGAGCTATGGGTGGCAAACAATATACTATAAATGTTAAGGCAGCGTATGTACTAACATACATAGATGCCTCGTATAAAAGGGTTTTATTACTACAAGCTTTTATTTAACTTGCCGTGTTACAACTAATACACCAACGTGTATGTGATGTCTGGCAAGCTCAATTTGACCCACATCCGAATTCTGATGTCAATGAAACTACGCATAATCAATATTGTTGTTAACGAATCTAACGGCCGCTACAACAAAATGGCGGATTACAATTATTTCACAACTCTTCATATATGGGTATTAAATGAAAAGGCTTCATTTGCAGAAAAAAAATCTAAATTAATATAATTTTTTGCAATTGTTTCTCATCTTGACATATTAATGTATTATGACGAATTCCGTAATTGATTTTAGAAACAGAAACGGTTGTTAAAAAATAGTTTACGTGTTAATTTATGTTTTGAGGTAACCCACCGTGAGATTACCCGCGAGAACAGGCTGTATATAAAAATTGGTTACAAATATAAGTGTACTTTTTTATTTTGGATTTGAACTTGCAACTTCAAAATTTCAATTATATACTGTGTGGTACTAAGTCAAAGAGTTGTTTCGCAATATGCAGTATATATTATTAATTAATTTTAATTATAACAAGTTTGTCGACTCGATTCACGTTATTACAAACACCGTCAGTTTAAATTTAGCTTCAAGCTTGGTAACTGTTCGTTGTATTATGAATTTTCATTAGATTTCACGCTAAGAGCCAATTGCCACATCTGTTTCCCTTACACAGTCTACAAAACATTTTAGTGTATGAAATAATTTAAAAAGTTATGTTATGTTTTTTTAAGAAAAATGTATAATCTATATATATATATAAAAGGACTTGTCCTCACTGACTGAGGTAAGGCGCACACACAGCCGTAACCGCTGGTGGTAGAACCGTAAAATTTGGACAGATTTTTACTTTCGTAATCTGGACATCCACTAAGAAGGGATTTTGAAAAATTTTAACCCTAAAGGGGTGAAATAGGGATTGAAAGTTTGCATGGAATAAAATTAAATCGGCACCGATTTTAATAAAACTGTAAATTCAGACTCTTAAAAGTATTTAATTGAACACTTGTTTCATGGTTTTCTAGAATTTTTCCCCTAAGGGTGCAAATAAAGGGTTGAAAGTTTGTATGGAAAAATCTTTAAAACGTCACCGATTTTTATAAAATTGGAAATTTAGACTCTTAATAATATTTCATTGAACACATGTTACGTGTTTTATTAGAATTCATCCCTAAATAAGCAAGCGAAGCTGCGCGCGTCCGCTAGTCATTTCATAAGAGTGAAGTTTGAAAGCGAAGCTTCAAAGCTCTCTTTGTTCACGATATTTCATTCATTATCGTACACACTATACTAGTTATTATCAGCCAAAATTGTGCTTGGTGCTAAAAGAAAGATCTCTATTTCAAATATAACAAGGTTGTGATTGTAACGCGACGGTTGTGGGTTCCATCCCCACTCAATAAAATAAAAATAATTGTTTAAATGTATATTTCCATTTCTTCGCTCTGGTGTGAAGGCAAAGCGCGGCGTTGAGTTCCGCCCCTCAACACTTAACGCGTCCAGAATTCGGTGGAAAGTGGGGAATGGAGTGTCTTGACACTAGTATCCCCCTGCCTACCATACTGTGTGCGGGAGACAGCGTGAAGCTGAAAAAAAATAATTTTCTTTTTTATTTATAACATTCAAAAATTTCTGTTACTCAGATACGTCCTTTGGATATACATCACAAGAACCAGCTTTACAGTCGCACTTTGTGCCCAAAATTATTCGTATATATATATATATATATATATATATATATATATTTTAACAATAATATTTTTTGCAGCATACGGGAACCTGGGCAGCGTATTAATAACGCAGGGACGACTCACCGAAGCGGAAGTAGCATTCGAAAAGGCGCTCAAACACCGCCCCAATATGGCAGACGTTCACTACAATCTGTAAGTACATTATAATAAATAACATAACATTTGTTACGTGAAAATACGAGAAAGCCGACGTGTGCTTTTCGCGTGTATTTATATTCATCGCATAAATTTCGATTTCACGCTACGTATCCGCGAGTTATGGGCGGGTTATGAAAATTGGTGGAAAACACGTCCCATTACCAAAACAATAAAAATTATGTGATGCCTACGTACGACGGTTGCGGGTTTGATTTCCACTCGGGGAAATTAATTATTATTTATTAATATTATTTATTTATACTGAACACGCAATGCCTCAAAATTTCGGTGGAAAGTGGGGAACAGAGTGTTAACTTTGTCTACCCTGTTATATACGGGATATAGAGCTAAAGAAAATTTAAAAATTTAAAAACGAAAATTTATCAAGAATTCAATTCAATTCAATTTATATTGTAATTAATATTGTTACTTTACACTTAAATTAAATAATAGCATACCATTATCTACCACTACATTTATATATAACTAGAAGTAATTTCAAACTAAGATTTAAACAATATGCTGATATGAATGTTTTAAATAATATATTCGCGGCAATACTTATTATAGGATATTTTTTTATTAATCAATAAGAAATTTAATGCTAAATGTTCTGCTATTTAAATGATAATACATTTAAATTTAACAGTATAAGCAAATATTGGAAATTTTAATAGCATTATTAATTAAAATCGCAATTATGATATCAGCGTATCAAGAATATCGTTCATGTAACTCGCGTTTGATTAAATATTTATAGATGTTACCGGCAATCTGTATAATTCGGTATTCTTTACAATATCTTGACAATGTTTAGAATAACAAAAACGTATAGGGGATGTGGGAAAAACGTATAGGGGGAGGGGAAATATTATTTATTTTATAAGCGAGAACGAGAGCAAGGAGAGAGGGGAGGAATGTTTAGTACGGCTAGGCAGGCAATACAAGTCACCAATAGAAATCTGCATGAAATCTACTTACATACGAGTATGACAGACGCAACCAGTTAGGCTAGGATTATTTTTAAATTTCTAACCTATATTGCACTTAAAATCCGCTAAATAAGTATCGCGTATATAGGAATACCAAGATTACTATTGTAACACATTGCTGGTGGAACAACGGGTATTTTATACAATCCCTAAGATTTTTATTCGTTACCTAGATAAAGTATGTAATGGACAATAATATTCATATTCTTTTAATACATTGGCTAGGGCGTCTGCCCCAAGTATTTTGTAGATTACCGAGGTATTACATAGAATACAGATTGCCGGTAACATAGATATATATCTCACGGTCCTAAATATTTAATGGTGATTAAGTAGTTACACTCACTCATACATGAAATATTTGCATTCGAAATTCCGCTTCAGACATCATTTGTGCTGTAATTTCTCATTTATTTCCCGTGAATATTATAGTGCTGGATATCGTTTATTTTGCCTTTAAATGGAGGTTGTTGATTATTCAGAACATGATATGTATCTATAATTAATATTATAATTAACGGTGTTGAGTTCCGCCAGTCAACACGCAAATGCCTCCAGAGTTTGGCAGAAAGTTTGGAAAAAATATAAACACTGACATTTATTATCAAATAAAATTTTATTTCTATTTTTCTAAATTTTAAATAGATTAAAATAATTTTATAGACGTAATTATGGCATAAAAACGTTTTCAAACTTAAACGTGCTCTGGGAAAAGGTTTAAGGTGTCCTATAGGCCTATAGCCATAGGTATATTTTAGTGTCCAAAGGCTTCGTGTGTAGCTACACAATCAATAGACAGACAACACCAGCTGTCCCATTAATTCACGAGGCTTCGAGTTCTTGAATTAATCGGGTAGTCCTCTGCCACCTAAGCGTTGGGTTTCCGTGCAGTTTCACAAATTAACGTCAAGCCATACGATCACACAATGTAATTACTGGAAACGACGGCGTACGACTAAAGTTTTTCCGCAATAATTTGTGCCCTCCTGCGCTGCCTTTGTACTGCTTCACAGTTATTTCATTAAAAATGCATAAAGTTAAACGATATTGTTGTTTTTGTTTATTAAATGTAAGTTTAAGCTTCCATTTGCTTTGGTAACATCTTATAATTGTTTGTCATATATTTCTCTACAGAGTATTTAGTATTCAATTTTGTTTATTTACTTTAAATTTTTCATGTTTGTTTTGAAAAAGTTCACTTTCACTCGGGGGAGACATTTAGTACATTCATTTCCTTGCTTTGGTAATGAGGTAAAACAAGTCGTTTAGTTCCGTTACTCAATAGAACAGAAGTGTCTCAATGGGAAACGGAGTGTGTTAATTCTAACTTTCCAGGTTCCCTCTGCCTGCCCCGCTTTATATTTAGCGGTAGCTGCTACATAGCTCCACGCCTTATTCCGTTTATCCAAGCGGGATAAAAGAAAATAGAAAAGATAATTGTTTGAATTACAGCATTAAAGGAAAAATAACGAACTTTTCTTTTTGATATATGTAAATACGCTAAATGGAACGCCGTTTTGAGCGCAGTTGAGATGCTACATTTTATAATAAATATTTTGTTTACTGGCGTGATCTGATAAGGGTTGCGTTTTCCTGCTGCTTAGATACTTTTTCTTGACTTTAGAAAATATATAAATGTTCAGCTTCACGCTGTATCCCGCACGCAACAGGGTAGCCAGAGGAAACGCAGTGTTAAGACACTCCGTTCTCTATTTGCCTTAGAATTTATTGAGGTCGAGGTCGAGGCTTTACGTGTTTTGCTTTGGAGGCAAAGATTATGAAAATATTAATAAATAATCATTCATTATCTCGAGGAATCGAACCCAAAACCATCGCGTTACAGTGACACTATTATGCCTACGCCACAAAGGCCTCTATTTAAATATTAATACGAACAAAATCATTTTGTATCTGAACGTCTCCCATTTCTAAAATTCTCCAATCACAAATGACTAATTCCGTGAATTTTATATCATGTTTATAATGAAGTAGGAAGTAGCGATGCTCGGGCTGGATGGTATGAGGTATGCAGCTACATGTAAATATGCAGTGGCATTATGATGAATAGGGTCAACCGGCTTATCAAGTTGCTAACTCAGCGGATTCATTAACTTTACAGTTGACTGTGAGTGGTGCTTGTATATGTATCAAATGTTACTATTTTAGCTTTGGACCTAAAGTAAATATATTATAATCTATATCTATATTATAATTAAATTGTAAAGGTTTTGAGAACATATATAAGATTTATTGATTAGCGTTGAAAAAGAATATTGTTCGACAAATAATTGTTAAGGAATTGCTATAAATATAAATTATATATATATATATATATATATTTATATATATATATATATATATATATATATATATATATATATATATGTATATATATATATATTGTTTTTAAAATAAAGTAAATTATTAATTATAATTTATTAATCTGTTAACCAAACTGGTACCAGATTCAAGCAGGCGAAGCCGCGAGCGGGACTCTAGTTTTAAACATATTATTAATTTGATTTAGGATTTCTTCTTTTATAATAAATACATTTTAGCGAAGTTCACAATATATGTATAGCTGAAACAATTTTTTTTTCATATTATGGATAAATAGGATAAAAATGATGAATGGAGTAATTGTAGTCATTTTTTAAGTACACATATTAAATGTTTTTATAGTATTACGATGTGTTACGCATATAGCGGGATAGGTAAGGGAGAAAATGAAAATAATTTATTACTCTGAGTAAGAATCAAACCCACAAACGTCGTGATTACAGTCAGACGCTCGATACAAAGAGATATATAAACACTTACTTAACATGAAGAAAATCGTTGAATGTGACATTTATTATAAAATCATATAATCGCAAAGCTTTGTATCACTTTGAATGAAACGTTTATAATGTTGCCGGCAGATTACATACAGCCTACAAAGCCATTTTCATGTTTAAATTGACACCGGAATATATTAGTGGAATTTTAATTAACGTACCTTGAGCGTTCAGCTTGCCTTTTGTTTATATATGTTTTGGTAATTATGTTTACATATACGTACATTTTTTATTATGAAAAATATTTGGTTAAGAAACGTTAGAAATATTTTAGGAAATATCAAACGCTTTGAAGTTTTATATAACCTTTTGTAAAGTAGATAGATCAAAAAGATATTTTATATTCATTATCTGTTACAAAGCAGATAACGCACCTATATTAAATATTTATTAAGAGCATACAGAGGCTTGGAGGCAGGGGCACAAGTGTGTGACTGTAAACTGTACAGTTTGTGGCTTCGATTCCTACTCGAGGAAATTCAAATTGAATATTTTCATTTCTTCGCTCCGGTGTCGGCGTGAACTTCCACCACTCAACACGCCTTTAAAATTCGGCGGAAAAGGGGGAGCGGATAGTCTTAACTCTAGGCTTCCTCTGCCTACCCTGCTACGTGTGGGATACAACGTGAAGCCGAAAAAAAGAATATTTACTTTACTATTAATTTAATAGATATTTACTGCTTATTACGATAAAATATTAATTTTTAAAATAATGGAAGCGTAAAGCGTGGCGTTGAGTCTCTTTTACTCAATTTATGCCCTCCACTGCACAGCAGTGTCCTAAAAATTGATCGAAAAGTGGGTAAAAGAGTATCTTAACACTAGGTTGCATCCGACCTACTCTTCTATGCAGGAAAATTTGATGAATAGAGTGATTCAACATTAACTTCTCTCCTCTATTTCACATCGATTACGGGGAAGATAAAATAAATGTGTTAAGTGAAATCTTAGAGCATAGCGGGTTGTTTGCAGTTTCATTCTATTCAAGCGATATATTATAAGCAAGATTAGATCTTTAGTACATTCGCTATACGAGTATATTCAAACGTGATAGGGCTGTGAAAGCGATCTTTTGACATTACAAAAGTTTTTTAAAGCATCACACTGTATAGCAGCGTAGACAGAGGGAACATAGTGTTAAGATACTCTGTATTCCAATTTACGCTGAATTCTCGAGGCTTTGCGTGTTGAATGGCGGAACTCAACGCTGCGTTTGGCCTTGTTACCAAAGCGTGCAAATGAAACTATTAAATATTTCATTACCCTGAATGGGAATCGACCAAACGTCGCGTTTGTGCCCTAGCACTACAACAGCCACAAAAATATTTGCATAGTTTATAAAGTAATTTGTATAAAGTATATATATTTTACATCATTTCGAAAACTATCTTTGTTCAACACTATTCATTACATATTCTTTAAAAACTTTATATCTACATAATATTCTACATTCTTTTGCCTTTGTACTTACTTCTAAAAAATGAAATGGATGTTGATTTTGTTCTTAAATAAAAAATATATATTTAATATGTGCCAGCTAAAACGTTCACGTAGGACGTGTTTGTTTCAGGATTTACGAGACTAAATCCTAATGGTAGCTATTAAACGTGAAATGTTTATTTATTTTGCCCTCATATAATAATATGTATGTAATTTTTAAACCTTAATAACATTGTTATAAAAGAAAATTATTTTAATATTATTATTACTAGCGAAACACACGCGGTTTCGCTTGGCTTGAAAAAATCATGTCCTGTCTGTTGTTCTGATGTATAAGCTATATTATTGTAAAGTTTTATCTAAATCCGATTAGTAGTTTCGGCGTGAAAGCGGAACAAACATATATATATATATACATTTATTATATATATATATATAATAAATGTATATAAAACCAAATTAATATTTAAAAATATAACCATGACTAAAACGTACTCAACAGACTATTAATATCTTAAATCAGACTAATAATATCATTATATATTATACCTTATTAAAAAGGAAAATATTTTAATATAAAAACGAAGCTTTTAACTTGCTTTGCTTACTTTGTTTTCATAAAAGTTTTGCACCGAAATTCCGCTTAGTATCTTATTTAAAATGCAATTATGCTAGCAATATTTTAAAGTTTTATAAACAAATGTTTATCTTATCGATTCTACTTGCTTTAAAAATGGAATGCGATTCAAAAAGGTAATTGGTATGCACACTCTTGATGTTCAGTTAAGTTATGTATTTGTTAATATATATTTGTAAAATTTATACTTTATAACGTGTAGCGTTGTATGCTTATGATTGTAAACGCGATAGTTTGTGAGTTCGATTCCCACTCGAGGTAATGAAATATTTTATATAAATTATATTAATTTCTTCGCTCGGGTGTCCAGGCAAAACTTAATGCCGCGTTTTGCCTGGAACCCTTAGTGGTGATCACTCAACACGCAATGCCTCCCAAATTTGACGGAAAGTGGCGAGCGGAGTGTCTAAACTCTAGGCTTCCTCTGCCTACCCTGCTACACGCGGGATACAGCGTGAAGCTGAAAAAAAAGAAGTGTATAGAAACATTCTTTTAAAGTTTTATTACACTCATAAACCGTTCAGGTTTGCAAGCAATTTCAATCATTTTATTAAGATATTGTATTAATTAATCATAAACTGAAAATTTAATTTAGGGAGAACCTCTGAATATTTATATCCCACCAGCCTTATATGGGAATAATTACAACATATTATATTATACACGCTGTTATATTGAACTGAAACATCCAGAGTACATTATTAATATTCCGTCCAAATATTATGAACATTTACACTCCACTGCGTTCGCCGTGAGCGTTGAAGGATTTAAAGCCAAAAACATATTTATCTGATGCCAAATATCATAAAAGTCAGAAGGTTGCTTTTTTAATATTCTCTTTTCGTTTACGTATATATATATATACATTTATGTTTATAAGTTGTATATATTTAACTAGATGTATAGAATATTTATTACTTATTTGATATTCATAATAAATATAAATATGAGAAAATTATTTTCCATTGAATCTGTGTGAAAGCTGGCTTTGACTGTGGTGTCTACTGAACTGAACTTAGTGTTAAGACACTTCATTCTCCGCTTTGCGCCCAAATTGCACTTCGTGGATACTCAACGCATCATTTGGTCTTCTCAAAGCGTGAAATAAAAATAATTCATTTCCTGAGAGGAAATCGAACCCGCAATCATGCGTTGACTGTCAGATGCTGACCCGCTGCACCACGATGCTCTCAAAATTTACGTAGTTTTGGAAATCCGTATACTCTTCATTTAAAAAAAAATGTAATACGTAGATATAATAGATTTTTTGGAGCGGAATATAAGGAAAAGAATTGAGTCTTCTAAGAAGTTTGAGGCCGGTTGTAGCCTTGGGGCACAAGCGTGTGACTGTGAAAGTGATAGGTTTTAGGTTCATGTTCTACTCGAGGAATGTACTACTACTACTAGAATCCGACGGAAACAGGGAGTTGATACAGCGTGAAGCTGAAAAAATGTTTAATTGCTGCTATAGAATCCATTATTCTAACAATTTCCAACTTCACTTCACTCTCATGCAAATAGGCGAAGAAGATTAAGCGGTGATTTTATACAAAGATTAGATTATTCCAATTCTAGCAGTAAGAAATCACTTGGGCACGTACTCGTACATATACGTGTCGCTGGATTTATGCACGGAGGCCGGAAACGTGTTGTTAGCGGACAGGCTCAAATAAAATATGCCTCTGTCTTGTTGACTAGAATGGGAAAAAATAGACTTACTAATTTAGTAGTAAATATTTTAATTTTTTTTTTATAAAATATGTTTTTTTTTATAACTCGAAGCCGTCGTGGCGTAGTGGGAAATCTGAATGTAACCACGATGGTTTGGAAATCCAATACTGCTGGAGAGAATGATTATTTAATTTACTTTAATTTTCCCGATCTAAAGGCGCAACCTGCCGCGCTTACAGTCTCGCTTCTGCCTTGGTCTGGCCTCAAGACAAAATGTATAGCTAAAAAAATATTACATGAACAAATGACGTATCCCTACTTATTCATATGTAAAGCAAGCTGGAATAGTTCGCTAGTGTTTCTGTTTTCAAATTACACAAGGGACAAAATACCAAATTCATTGTGCTTCTACCACTTCCGCCATAAAATATGACCGGGCCAGCTATCTAATTTGCATTATTGGCCTCGTTTAGTTATTTATAATAACATTCGCCTGTAGTCACGTTATGTCAACTTTAGTTAAGTTACTATGCATTTGTGTATAATTATATAATTGTTTTTGTTTTTCGTATGTTGTTGACGTTTTATATCTTTTTTTTTTGTCATTTTGTATGAAAAATATAATAGAGACATTTTATCATTAATAACTGTGTAGTACCATTATAAAGATTTTGATATATTGACGTAATTATTTAACGATATTAATTATTGCCTCCAATATGTGAGTTAAATACGAAAATAATTAAAGGTTGTATTAAAAAAATTGTTATATAGTGTTCTCATGAGATATAAAGTTCATATAAGATTTTAATCATTAAAATGACAAGTAGATTAGTATTAAGTATAATAGGTGGGTATTTTTTCGTCTCAAAAAGAAACAATTCAGTGTCACCTAATTACGTTATGGGAAATATGAGCCATATTAGAATTTATCTCAATAGAAATATGCTGAATAATTTGCAACGAATGAAGTAATATAGGTCTTTGAATGAATTCTTCTTCTAAAAGACGGCATGAGCAGTAAATACTCTTTGCATGAAGCAAGGAAAATATGAATCTTCATCTTTAGGGCATAGTAATTTAACAGCGTCAACTAGGTATTTTGAGGGTTCTGTACATGAAAAAGTAAAAACGGAACCCGGAAACGGAATTGCTTTATTAAATATTTTTTTGGTATATGTATAATTTTTCTATTTTCAGAATATTTTTCTTTTTTTGTATTGTAAGTTCTCACCCACCAAACTTCATAGTTGGAGATCGCCAAAAACGATTGGAAGGTTCGTATATTTTGATTGCATTGATTTACAATCTTAATCAAGCAAAGCTATTCGCGGATCGTATATTGTCTTTAATTTAGCGCTTATGTCATCTAAATCGAATAGGTACTCATTGGTAAATTCCATTACTGGCTGTGCAAATCCAGATTCACTTGACACCGTTTCCATTGCGAGGAAATGGAAGCAAGTACGTATAATATACCAAGCTGGGTATGCGAGCGTACGCGTTACTGATATACGTATACGTGTGTGGATGTGAGGGTAGTCGGGACATCACCAGCACGTCCCAGTCGCGATAAGGCGTAGATTAAACTCAGGTTTGCTCACACACACATATTCAACATTCCCGGCAGCTAGACTCGCGACAACACTGCGAGGTATTTTGCATATCGCTTGTTTGCGAAACAATTTGGTTTGAACGTATTTGCTTGCTTCGGAGGTTGATATCGTTGTTTAAGTATTTGTACGTGTTATTTAATGTTAGAAAAATGTTATTTTTGTCTATTTCTATATTGGATAATTTTAGACTTCGTACAGCTGACATTGTATATGTAGCTAATTAATTTAATTTTAATAAATATTTTCATTTCTTCGCCCTAATAACAAACCAAAGCGCCGCGTTATGTTTCACCACTACTAACAAAAAATATATATTAAGAAACCACACAATATTAAGAAATTGTATAAATTTAATTAATATTTATTTAAAGATAAATTTTCTGATATGTTTAGATAGTTTCTAAGGTAGATTAATATATAATACGGTAGGTACATTGATATTTATATAACCGGAATCATAGTTTTAGTTGAAGTTTACCAAGCTAAGCTTATTTGCCATCTGAATTGTAGAACCTGTAAGCTAAATTTGAATTCGATTTGCAGGAACCAGATTCGTCCTCACTCTGACTAGGGATGTTCAATAATGCTTCCGAACTTACCTAAAGTTTTACGTCTAAAAACAGTACCGGATTGCAGAGAAACTGCAATAACGTAGTACCTACTCTAAGTGCTCTAAACAATATTGTTTTGGAAAATATTGAAAGTATCTGAATATAATCCTGTTTTTTTCAGCTTCAGACTGAGTCCCGTATTTAGTAAGCTTGGCAGAGGGAACCTAGTGGTACATTCCTTTTCACACGTTCCACTGAATTTATGAAGCATTGTGTATAGAATGGCGGAATTCAACGCCCCGCTTTTGTCTTGGTACTTGAGCAAAGAAATGAAAATATTAATAAATAATATTTCATTCCCTCTAGTAAGAATCGAATCCAAAACCACAGCGTTACTGTCATATATCGTATACTATTACTACAGACAAATTAGCTGAACATTTCCTAATATTTATTTCATACAATAATTATTATAATCTGTATCAATAACAGACATTTAAGATAATATTTTAATATTATATTACAACCAATTAATTAATTCAAAGCAAACAAACAAAGTCCTGGAACCAGACCAACGTCAACACGAACCTCCCTAAATGAAGTTTAATTTGTTCCAACTATCTGGCGTGAACTTATAACGAGAAATGTTACAAATAAGTGTTGTTCTAATGTGTTGCTTATAATTTAACAGGTAAACATAACTTAAATTCACTATTTGTCACCTCCTGAATAAGGGAATGTTGGTATTGCGTGACTCCCCGACGGTCGCGCAGCGGAAGCAGCCAAGCTCTTTCGTGGGTTTTGCTGCATAAATTACTTTCCATTCATCCTTACCGCGTCTGTGTTCACATTCTTCGTCAAACAAATAATTTGTCACCGCCATAAATATTAATGCATCGTCAACATTAAGGGATTGTTAGTGTTTCAGTAATGAAGCGGATTGTTATACGTCATTATGCTTTACGGTAATTTTAGACTAAGATCCAGAGGCCACAAGTTGGTAACGGTTGCTAAATTAAAACAGTAATTATGATTTTAATTTATGAATAGTTTTCGCAATTATTTTTTTGAATATCTTTCTGAAATTTGTATGGTACTTACTTTGTTTTTTATAGCAGTTTTCTTTTGACTTTAAATCTACTGCACTACGTGATTTGTTACTATTGCTTTTTAATCGTTTTTTTTTTTGCTTTGAGGAATAATTACGCTTATAAATATAATAAAAGTTCTTAATCTCGTAGAATTAAAAATCTCGTAGAGTTGCTTAGATTCCTCTAATAGAAAAGTTAAAAAACTAAGTTAGCTAAAAAGTCCCTTATTTTAAATTAAATAAGTCAAATGTCTGAAGTGTAATAATGTTAAATGAAAGTTTTAAAGTATTTAATCAAATTGATTATAATAAAGATTAAAAATGAAAGTTTCAAAATAACATCACCTAAAATTTCTTTACTTCTTTTCAAAAACTTTACTTTTAGGCAACTTTCTTGGAAGCTGTTGGGGGCCAGGCCATTGAATGTGACGGTTGTAGATTCGATCCATACTCGAGGGAATCAATTATTATTTATTAATATAATTTTTCATTTTTCGCTCTAAGTACCAAGGCAAAAGCCGGGCCTTGAGTTCCGTCATTCATCACGATATACCTAAAAAAATCGGCAGAAAGTCTACAACGGACTGTCTTAACACTGGGTTCCCTCTGTCTACTCTGCTGTCTGCGGGACATAGCGTGAAGCTGATTATTTCCCAAGTAATTTAAAAGTGGAGACAGCGGAGTTCCCGCACAAAGTAATAGATGCCATATTGTGACCTATTATTAAGCTAATAGCTTTAATCATAAAATGTATGAACACGAAAAACCATTTAAGCTTTATTTAATTCCAGACATTATCTATATTTATTAATCTACCGATATTATCTATGACACGGACTTCCACATTATAATGATAACCTGTAAATGTTGGTACAATGTGAAAACATGTCAACATCGCTTAAACATTCATATATATTATCGACTATCGCATGACTTGTATACTATTTGTATAAAATATTATTTGTTTATAACGACAATACTAATTTCATTTTTGTTTTTTTTTAAATAATGAAAATTGCATAAGAATTTATGGCAATGTTTTATAAACCGGATGAAATAAATGTACAGGATAAAAATGACTCTAGGCCACAAGCTCTCACGTACTCCCCAAGTTCTCTCTCAAGCTCTCACGTATTTTTTCAACTAAATGTTATTTTATGATCAATTCTTCTTGATATAGATTAATTTTTAACAAAGAGAAAAATAATTTGACAAAGATCTTATAATTTTGAAGTCGGTGCCAAGTAAAACAAACAAGCTTAGTAATTAGATATTGTAGTAAAGGTGATTATTAGCATTAGCTTGACATAGAAGTCGGTTATTCTTTTTGTTAAAAAAATATTTATTTTGCGATTTTAAGTGACGGGTAGATCTTAAAGTGATGCTTCTTAAACGAGTGGTAATGGTGGTGGTAGTGGTTGTCAACGAGTGGGTGTGGTTGTATGTAAAACTTCAATTAATTAGGTATTATTTTTGTGCAAAGTAACATTTGGGTATATTGACAAGAACATACACAAAAAGTATTCGGGTGAATTGGGAATCTCTCTTTTTTGAAGTTGGTTGATAATGAGAACATCCTCTTTTTTGAGGTTGGTTGAAAAGAAATGCAGCGATCAGGAATCTCACTCCTGAAATAAATTTAAAAAGTTTTTGCTTGTAACTATTACAGTATAATCAATTTTTTACCAAAAAAACAAACTTTCTCAATTTTGACTGGATCCCATAACTGAAACCTAACCAAACTTTCACCAAATTATTGAAATGTATTCTTTCGAATAAAAAAAGAATCATCAAAATCTGTTCGCGCACATACCTAATGCAAATTTAAGACATGTGATTTTCTCATAGATACCATTGTCAGGACCATTGTCATACATGGACCAAAAAAATGGGACTATTTGGGAAGTTTCACCTTTCAAATAAAAAAAAATATCAAAATCGGTTCACCCAATCAAAAGTTATGAGGTAACAAACATAAAAAAAATAGTAAAAAAAAACACAAAAGTACAGTCGAATTAATAACTTCCTTTTCTTACAGAAGTCGGTTAAAAAGACGATGTAAAGATACAGAAAACAACGATATATGTATATGGGAAGAAATCATATTTTAAAATTTCATGTAAATATATGAAATAGGTACTCCCCAGAGTTAGATTTCTACCTAAAACTATCGGGTGTATTCATGCTAATGTCATTGCGTCATGATAAAGTTAATAATCTACAATAAAGATAATTAAAAAAAACTAAAATTAATTTGAAAACTATATTTGTAAATAAAAAAAAATTAAAAGTAGAAAATAATATTTTAATTACTTCAGAGTAAAGACAATTAAAGAACTATTAACTAAATTATTCGTACTGTCATACATATTCCAATCCAATTAATATAGGAGATTAAAAATACTGCGACCTTTGTTCGATATTTAGTAGTTCCCATGGTAACATGTACATACATTCTTCCCAAAATCGTTTCTTCCACACTCTCATCTAGTGACAATTGACGCAGAAAATTGTAACGCCTAATGACTCGCAAACTTACCATTTGTATTTTTTTACGAAAGAAACTATTATGGTGAGTTATTTGTCATAGCAATTATCTAAACCTACTTCTATATAAAGGTATGTGTAAATAGAATCAATATTTTATTTATATTCCACATCTGAAACTTAACCTACTATACAAAAAAAAATCAACAAAATCTATTAATAGTTATTAGTTGAACCGAGAGCCCAATAAGTGGACCTATTTAAAATAATTTAAAAATCTTAGCAAAACATTGTTTTGAGATTAAAAATAATTGAGTTAAAATATACCAGTATAGTACAAACAAATCTATTTGCCAACAATCCACCAATAAATTTGTACATTGTACATTGTAAATTTGTACACGAAACACGTCACTATAATTGCAAAGGAATTAGTAACAAATTATTGCTGACGTCAGTGGAGTACAATAAAGGGGGAGGCCAGCTCTCATTAGTGCACGGTGAGCCCGCGTCGCCGACCTCGTACTTGCATTATTCATGTGAACATATTGCAACGCCGCATCTATGTATTATTAAACTGCTTTTTATTTGCACAAATTATAAACGGAAGATGGCTAAGTTTTCGATTTACTTTCTAAGTGACATGATGATATTTGGGAAGTACGGTCAGTAGAGGTGGGAGATATGAGATGGATGCGGTTGGACTCGCCGAACGAATTAATGACGAAAGAATGGCGAAAAAGATTTATGATGGAAGTGAGCGTTAAGAAAGGGGGAGACCTCAGTTGATTCTCGAAAACAGAGTGTCGAAGATACTGGAGGAAGATCACGTAAAAAGCATGAGGACACCCGAAGGGTGTGTATGAAGAGGTTGATGACAGTGGCCGAGGCGAAAGAGGTATGCAGAGACTGTAGCGTTTGGCGCTCCGTTCTTTCTGACTACCTACTCCGCTAGGGATATAGCGTGAAGCTAAATAAGATTAGATCGAAAGTGACAAAGTGACATACGGCTTAAATTTAAATATCTATTTTCAAAAGTATCTATATTTTTTTCTTCTTTTTTTATACTTAAGTTACAACAACAAAAAACGGATTACAGCGACTAATTTTATTGTTAAGGAAAACTAGAGAGGGGTAAGCTATGTTGTAGAGACGTTTTCTTTTGTTGGTCGCCGCGCCGTGAGATAATATACGATATGATACTTAGTTTTTATAAACGTAGTCGAAATTAATATCAGTGGACATTCATACTAAAGCTTTTTGTTAATACGTCATGTTGTTTTATATGTGTTATCTTACTTTAGGTTATAGACTAATTTATTTCAGTAGTAATAGTATTATTTTCAAATATTTCACATATAATAAAATATATTTTAAAAAGGCAAAAGTTAAATGTATAAAAAGTAAATTCATCAAGCCGTTGCAGTTCATTACAATGGGTTGGTTATGTAGCTCGGCGTAAGTTTAAATTGGTCTATTTTACTTTCACCAGTTTGTTTTCAATATTTAACTCCCAACTTTTTTCTTGAAAGAGTTGTCTACCCGCGTACCCTATTCCAGTGAAGAACTGTAGCTCTGCTTCCACGTAGTCTCATTGCCAGCAATATATTAGGTGCATTGTATGTCCTATATACGTCTTTGGGAGCAAAATTTATACCAAGAAGGCGCTTACGTGACTTTTTATATGTTTTTTTTTTTAATTTTATTTTTTTCAGCTTTACGCTGTATCCTGCAAGAAGTGTAGGCAGAGGGAACGTAGTGTTAAGGCGTCCACCACTTACCGCCGAATTTTCGAGGCGTTGCGTGTTGAATGGCAAAACTCAACGCCGCGCTTAGCCTTATTACTACAGCAAACAAATAAAAATATAAATAAATAATAATTCATTCGAGTGGGAATCGAACCCTCAACCGTAATGCCCACCACTGGTCTCACTTAGTTCTCCATCTGTACTACTTTTATAAAGCAATTAATTTCCGCCTGGAGTATCTTTTATCAGACACAATATACATAACGTCCTAATAATGAATTCTGTGTAAATACCGAAAGTGTAGTAATTAATTTACACTCCGGATATTTGCGAAAAGGAAATTGTTCACTATTAAATTACGGCCAGAATTGCGGATCAAAAGATATTTATAAGCAATATTATGGGAAGGGTGGAACTACGCAACTATTATAATGTTTCCACTTAAGTGTATTATCGAGGGCTTTGTGGCCCAACTTTGGCACATTCCGATACAGTAATTAATGTCATTTCTTTCGTGGACCCTCTTATTTTGTAGCTTTGAATGTAATGTGTGCTAGGGATTGTTATATGAAAATTGTTGAAAGTGGTTCTGTGTATATGTAAAAAAAAATAATCAGCTTCACGCTGTATCCCGCACACAGCAGGGTAGTCAGAGGAAATCTAGTGGAACACTTCGTTCCCCGTTCTATTTATCTTTCATTTACTTCATATCAATATATCTGAATTCAATTAGCAATCTATGTACTCGTACGCAAAAGAGCCCAATCTACACGACTCGTTGTTTCAGGGGAATTTTACATCAAAACCAAAGGCGTTACAGAGAAGCTATCAAAAGTTTCGAGAGGGCAATTTATTTTCGACCGTCCATGGCTTGTAAGTATTTTTTTATGATTTTTTTGGGTAAATAATGTATTTCTATAAATCATAATTGATGTGATTCGAATAAATTTAATCAGCTTCAAGCTTTAAACATCAGAGTAGGCAGAGGGAACCTAGTGTTAAAACACTCCGTTCAATTCTGGAGGCATTGCGTGTTTAGCGGTGGAACTCAATGTCTCGCTTTGCTTCGACACCAGAGCGAAGAAATGAAAATTTAAATTTAAATAAATATTTCATTTCCTGGAGTGGGGATCAAACCCGCGGCCAGTCAATTTTAGTCACACTTTGTTCCCCTGCACCACTGGCCTAGGTATTAAAACAAGGAAATTTATTTACATTTTATTAATAAATTTATACTAATGATAATATAATTTTCAGTGGCGTATGTTAATCTTGGTACTTCGTTAATGGCGGATGGGCGGTTACCTGAGGCGGCGAGTGCATTGCGCGCGGGCGCCCGTGCTGACGGCGTCCGCGTACGGGACAGGCGAGAGCACGACGCGGCCCGCGTGTCCGCACTAGTGCAGCTGGCGTCTCTCCACTCCCAGAGGGGACACTGGCACAAAGCTCTCTCAGCTCACAAGGACGCCCTGCAAATATTACCCGATACAAATTCACCAATATCAGGCTGGACGCGACACGTATGTACCAATGAAATCCTGATATGGCTCCGTGCCAGAAAATTTTACACTCACTTTGTCCAACAAAAGTTTACTGTAAAACTTAACGTTCCTTAAACAATCTGCTACTGCTTAATTAAAGATTTTCGAATAACTTTAGCTCAGGAATGATTTAATTCTTTTTCATTTTCTTTAGAATGTGCTGTCGATGGCGAGTGAAATATATATGCAACTACAGCAGTGGCTGCAAGCTGAACATAGCATTTTATCTGCTTTGGCCTTGTCTCCTAATCATGTAGGGACGCATGTCACCCTGGCTCAAATACTTGCTAGAAATGTAAGTATATTTATGCTGGAAAATAATCTTTTGTCATGTATACTGTATGAATATTTACTATTCTCTATTCTTTATTTCGCAGTATATTGGAAAATAAAGAAAAAAAGTGTTTTAAGCCTTTATTTGACATGTTTGAGTTAAGATGTTTATAATTTTAGAGACTAACTCTTTATCATGTTGTTTTTTAAAATATTTAACACTTTTCAAAAGTAACTAAAAAACTGTTGACTGTAATGTTGTGTCGGTTTACGGACGATAATTTTACGTGATAAAACCATAAGAAAATATTGACGAAATTCAATTTTATGAATTGAATTTAATTATCACAGAATTTTCATTATTTTGTGAAACAAAGAAGGAAATTACATTATTTCCGATAAATTAATATTTATTTGCACTCGTTAAATATATTAAATATATTTTTACTTAAATTAACAATGTGGTATTGACATGCGTCGCATTACGTCTTTATCTCTTGTTCTCTCTTACATGCTCGGCTCAGGCGGAACGTGACAATTAGCCGTGCTTTTTCGTGCGTTCAGTCGGTTTTATTTATTTCATGTATCTATTAGCTGACGCCAATCTTGGCGCAGGGATATAGGCGGAGACTGAAAACGCAGGTTGTGGGTTCAATTTCCACTCGAGGCCACTCCACTAATCTCTGGTAAAAAAAGGAAAACACGGCGCTGAGATCTGCTTATCTCTTAATGTGTGGAATGTGGGTATCGGAAGTGTCTTAATGAGAACAGAGTGTCTTAATACTAGGTTCCCAGGTTTCCTTTTCTGCTTCGTGTGTACAATATATTCTGCATATTACGCTTTAGCGTGAAGCTAAAAAACTTACCGTAAACTTACTGTACATTTTACATAAATAAAATAATTTTCAATATTTTATCATATTGTCCTTGTATATGTAAAATCTTTGTCAATTTAATCAACTTTTCTAACAGTCCAGCAGAAGTGTGGAGGCCGAGTCGTGGTTCAAAAAAGCAATTACTTTAGCCCCTGACGACCCATTAGTACGAGACCAGTTTGGTAAGAGTAAATACTATTAAATGCTTCATGTATTTCAAAAGTATCTATTTGAATTAATAAAAAAAATTAATCAAAAAGCTACAAAAGCATTAAACGTATGTATAAATTTAATTAAAAGTAGTTAAGCGAAATGTATAAGAAATTAAAATGATTAAAGTTTTTAATATAATAAAAGTAAAATGTATAAGCCAAGCCTTGCTGAAAAATTTAATATAATTGATAACTTACGTAAATATTTACTTGTCGTGGAGATACTACGAATCAAATCTCTTTGGACTTGAGATTAAAATATAATGTAATTTATTTTTATTCTTGAAACAAATTATTTTAATAAATAGATTGTGTATCGCTAGGCTTGTTCCTGAGATCGCAGCGACGGTTACGAGAATCTGCTGAGCAATTGGTTATGGCTGCTCAGCTGTCACCCACCAACAGTGTGCGTGCTGCATCAGCGGCACGCGCTTTGAGAGACGCGCGGCGCTGTCGCTCGGCTGAGCGCTGGTACGCTCGTGCTGTAGAGCTAAGTCCTGATGTAAGTCATAGAAAAATATTAAAATTCCCAATTTTACTATCACAATGTTAATGAAAAACATAAAATAATAATACTTGCAGTAATAATATTATAATAATACTAATATTATATTATAATATAACATCTACATAACACGTTAATTATGTATTTTTATATGAACAACTTTTGAAAAGGCCTCATCTTTATTTTTATAGTTTAGCTGGTGTGCTGTATGTAGTCACAGGTGTTCTATTTTTTTCAGAATGTCTTACAAAAATGTATATATTAAAATGACACAGTTCTAGAACTGCCTATTAGTTCTACTACGTTCAGAACATGACCATTTTAATGATTTTTTATTGCAGGATGCTGAATTCCATTCTAATCTTGGCGCAATTTTACATCTCAATGGGAAATACGTAGCGGCAGCCACTTCATATCGGCGCGCACTACAGTTGAAGCCTAATGACGAAATCACTATAACAAACCTGAAGAGAGTTCGGACACTAATGAATAATCAACGAATCAAAAAATAATACACAAATCACTAACAAAATGAAACATAGGATGTCAATTGCCAAAATGTAGTTTTAGTACCTACGAGTATATTCATAACAGACACAAAATCTGTATAAACATTTTTATAGTTATGTACGTTATTGAAATTTATCTTATATTTAACTGTGTTACTGCTTCAATGTAATGATTATCTTCAATATGTAAACTGGAAAATAAAGAAAAAACGTGGTGTAACCCTATAATTTGACACTTGTTGAATTAAGATTTTTGTAATTTTAGAGACAACGCTTTATTACGTTATTTTATAAAATATTTAACAATTTTCAGAAGTGAACAAAATTTATAAATTCTGTTATATTATGATATTGCGGTGTGAAAAGTTATATATTATATATATTTAAGTATTATTGGACGTATAAAATACATGACATTTTAAATAAAAAATATTCGCATGAATTATTTGCAATTTATGAATTATTTAAAATTATTTCTTGTATCTATCTACCTATAAATTTACAGTCACAATAGATGCACTGACAGTAATTAGCATTTATAAATGTATGTTTTTGAGAATAAAATAAAAACCTTTTACCGAACAAATTATATTAACACTTTGGGTTATAAAATCTTATTGAATCGTTCAACAGGAATTTGAATCTTTCTACCGATATATTGTATTTAGTATGTAAGTGTTAAGAAACTGATATCAAAGAATGATCAATTAGATATTACATTGGATTATTCAATAAACATAATGCACAATGGGATTTCTATTTTATTCGTATGCATTCTTTGTTCTTACCTTTATCTTGTGGTACTAATTTACACTCTACCAGGGGTCTATAAACAACGCTATATTGTAAATAGATATTGAAAAAACACTTTTTTATGCAGTCGTAAGCATAAGACTTCAATCAATTAATACTACGAATTCTTCTTGTTATATTTATTGCTTTGTCTTCCAATATTGTTTTATTTTTTTATAAGTCTACTTTAATTCTAATTATTTTAAATAAATATATTTCTGCGAAAAGGCTAGTGTATATGTTATATTAAGCATGTTAAGTTTAAAAAGTTGCTTACGCAGATTGTTTTTTGTGAACGTTATAATTAACTCTTATGAAATAAATGTATTATAAATATATACCTACATATTATATAATATACTACGAGAATCGTGAATTGATTACATTGCATTTTTTTATTTAGGTAATAAATTCATGTGTATTTTTTTAGCTTCACGCTGTATCCCTCATGTCACCGGGTAGGCAGAGGGAACTCTGGTGTTAAGACACTCAGTTCTCCATTTTCCGCCGAACTGATTTTGAGACTTGTCTTGTTAGGAAGGAAATCAACATCTTATATAATTAAGTCCCCCGAGTGGGAAAGGTCGAACGACTAGCCGTCGACTGTAAACGAGTCATACACTGTGCATTTGCGTCACGACGGGCTCATATTTGTTTTATTATTTATTTGTTACATTATATTTTTATATATTATTGTATTTATAATAACATATATTATGTTGATCGTAGTGTAAGCTGAATTAACAACGTCAAGAACGAATATATTATAATATATTATATTTCAATTAATTTTACATTTAAGTCTGAAACATATCTATTTCAAGTTTACTAGATAATGGGCAAATTGATTGTTAATTCGTGTTAAAACTGTATTATAAAATTGTTGTAAATAAATATGCATTAAAGTTATTGTCATAAATAAATGATAACTTTTAATTACTGAATCTCTAATATTTCTATTTTTCGTCATTCTCTTCTCACACCTGTGACAATAAATTACGCTTTTTAGTAATAGATGAATGCCAAATTATATTTTCTTTAAGTTCGCTTCGTACTATATTTACTAATTAATAATAATGGCGGTAACTATGTTTTGGGTTATTTGGCTATTTATAAGTCTCAATTATTTTATTAAATATTTTTTCTACTATGTTCGTAGGAAATAAGAAAGAAAAACAATTTCAATAACTTTGGCTAAGTTGATAAAAAAAATGCATATACAATATACGATTATTGTAAACTTTATATGGCAGCATTTCACGAATTTGTTTTATCGATATGGTTAAACAATCGAGCTATATAAATCGTTTGATATGCTAACTTTCAAATAAATGGTAATATGTTACTCTGGCATTCGACCAACGATTGAACGAAATAAATATTTTTTTTCACTATTCAATAAAATACTTAGAAATTTCAATTTTACACTACAATTTTTTCTTATATGATTACTAAAATATTATATTTCATTAATTAATGTACTCAAAAAATAGTTGTCGATCAAATGTATTTTTTTGGCTATTTAACTATTTTTAACATTTTTAATATTTCATCTGTACTTCCAGTGGATAATTTAATTAAGATAATTACATATTAATTTCTCATACATATTAATATAAGTCTTAATGTATAAACAATTTATCGAGGAATTGTATGTAACCATTATTGATTTTACACTAGTTATGTATATTCATGGTGTTATGCAAGTGAAACTGCAAATTCCCAAAGTGATATTATATGTTGATAATTTTGTAAATAAAAGCTTCAATATTTTATATACTGTTCTTATTTGTGCCCTTTATAAAAAAGATTCTAAGATCCAAAAAAAATATCAATCGTTTTCTCCATGAATGAATTATTTGCATTGCCCAAAAAAATCACCACATATCCTCCCTCTATTATAAACAATCTAATGTAAAACTTGTTTAACAATGACATAAAAATAGCATCAGTAAAAAAATAATGAATAAATAATACATTTATTTACAAATATAGGCAATAACATCAAAATAAAAAAGACGCGTTTTTAGAAAAACTAATTTTAACAAAATCTTTCAAGGGCTGTTTTGAAAAAAAATTACTGGTGATTTTTTTCTTATAGTAATTTTTAAAAACACTGGTATTTGTATAAAATATTCTTAGAAAGTTTCATAAGGATAGCTTGATGATAACATATAAAGTAAAAAATGTACTCGAACCATTAAACAACTAAAAATTGTTATTCTTATAACGAGAATTCACAACATTTAAATCGATATCTTCAAGTATTACATATGTGTTTGCATTTTTCACCATTCTACCATAATCAGACTAGCTTCCAATCTCAGTATTGCGGGATCCCGCATTATTTTCCAATCCCGCGCGATGCGGGATTAAGGATACGGGATCCGCGGGATGCGGTATATAAATAAATATTGCTACATTAAATTGCAAAATAATGATATATTCTTTGGCTGAGAGGCGTTCGATTAAAGTTATTCTTAAAGACATTCGATACATACATACGTAAAAAGCCTTTATGAAGTTTTTATATACATTGGCTGGATATTTTATTTCTACCTAATTAAATCTCTCTCTCGTCTCTCAAATTATCACAATTTTCTTGTGAATGACTGTTAGATATATTTTTCCACGAAACGAATTACATTTCGTATTTGTAAGGATCACACAAAATAATAATACGACTTTGGAGATTTGCTCAACGATTAGGGACATTAACGCCAGACCGTATTCGCGTTTTGTGATATTTTTTGTGGTCCCATTTCAAATATGTGGGGGAAAACGCGTAAAATAAGTTGGTAAAAGGCCTACACATTCTCGTATTTCCTTTGTGAACGCATCGCTGATGCCCCATAATTTTCTTCGAAGACATTATATTCCATGGCTCGCGCTCACCCTAGTATAATTTACTTTATCTTTCATTTCCTTTTGCAATTTATATGTAAGCGTTACAAGTGTGGCTCTATCGTGAACTATTATTGCAGAACCGATATCAAAAGTAATAGAAATGTTTTATATTCTCATTTCTTCGCTCTAGTGCTAAGGCAAAGCCGCGGCGTTAAGTTCCATCATTCAACATGCAATGTCTCCAAAAATTGGCGGTCTACCTTGCTTTGTACGGGTTACAGATAATATGTATGTTTGAACGTTAAATATTTATATAAACATATTTGCATATACACTTCAGCGTAGTTTCCACTATATTATTTGATTAAATTCTATCTAAACGGTAGTAATTGAATCTTTGTCTAAATTACCTGCCTTAGCTAAGGAGAGTTAATCCACCTGCAACCTAAAATAGGCAGGTAGCCAAGGTTTTAATGCAGTGGCTAACTAAACTACTGTATAAAGACGATCGATGACTGCGTCTAAATTTACAAGTACTATATCTATTTCTTATTTGTTTTTTTTTAAGAAATAAAGAAAAAAATACCGCCAAAGCTGTTGAATTCATAGCTATTTAAATGATATTTGAAAAAAAAAGACGGAGAAAAAGATGAGGATGAAGAGGTTGATGACAGTGGCAGAGGCAAAAGTGGTACAGACTGTAGCGTTTGGTGTTCCATTCTCGCCGACTACCTCGCTAGGAATACAGCGTGAAGTTAAGTAAGTATAAAATAATTACATAATAGAACATTTTACTTCTTTTTGAACACACAAACGATTGAGAAATAAATGTCAGTTGGTTCCTGTATTTTTTTAAATAAATCAGTCGGTCCCTGCAACGAGCAACAAGTACATGGACGGAGTCACGATTTACATTGAAAAGAAACATAGGAGCTTGACACTGCTTGTTAGAACGGCGTGTCACAAGTTCATTAATATTAATCGTCGAACAAAACCGAGCGGCCACTGCGCTTACTTCATGCATAATTTCAGTTCTTCTTATTCTGAATATTTTAATTGCTGGACTATATTTTTATTTTGTGCTTTGTAATTTTTTAACGGTATATGAAAATAGCTCGATTTTTAGTTCTTGTTATTTTATATTAAATCTCAAGTAGGCTAGGGTCATTTCAAAATTCATTACATGTTTCTAATATTTTGTAACGTTAAGCCGCGTATGCCAGCCAAAGCCATGCCAGCCAGCCAGTCATGCCCGCCATAGAGCCGAGCCAGCCTATGCTGACATTGACAGTTGACGTTTCATTGTCCGGAGGGTGGGAAGAGGTGTATAAATTAGCTGTGTAACGCATTTTGAGTTGATTTTGTATTGTGTACGCTTGTAAGCGGAATCTCTGTCAAAGTTTATAACGAAATATAAGAAGTGTTGATTCGTCGGTGTGTTTTTATTTCCCTTCTGTTTCAATTTATTATATCTACAGCGGTACGCTTATATAAATTTATGTATTATTATTATTATTCAAGTCTCTTTATATTACAATATTTTTGGAAACTTTTTTTTTATTTATAAATATACTAGTACTTAATACCACGAGATATAAAACATATTATTTCACCTACTGCATTAGTTGAAAAGATGGAAGACACGAGTTAAGGTTTCTAAAACGGTTCATATGTAAAATATTATTTTTGCTTTATCAGGTTTCACCACAGCATCACAGGCACAGGCAGTTCCTTTCGAAGACAGGTAACATTTGCAACCATGCCAGTTCATGACACAGGTTTCAACTGATATCTGAATTCGCTATTTACATAATATTCTTCACTATTACGAAATTTACTAAGATTCCAGATATCCCAAAAAACTGTGAACAAAAAAAACAGACCAAAAAGTCAACCAATCCTTTTCACTAAAACGTTTTCCCCTTCCTCGTTTTGCAATCGTTTAAACCTGCTTTTAACAGTTCCGAAGACATTCTCCCAATGACAAGCAAACTTTTAGCTCCAACCTGCTCGCTTCACGCGTTTGTTCGCGTCTTTGTTTATTTGCGTGAATGCCAATCTCCACGTGCTGCCGTTTAATACCAGATTGCATTCGCACTTCGTACGTTTGAACAATTTTGTAGTGTTTTTTTTATCGTACCGTGTTCATGTAGATTAACATTTTTACATGATATTCACAAGACGTCTCTCTCTCTCTCTCTCTCTATTTTTTTGTAAGCCGTTTCTCAGTTTTATTAGTGTGGAGCCACTTGTGACGCAAGGGTGACAAAAAGTGGAATGAACTATTAAATATTTTCATTTGTTCGCTCTGGTGTCGAGGAAAAGCGCGGCGCTGAGTTCCGCTGCAGTACACAATGCCTCCATAATTTGGAGAAAACTGAGAAATAAGTATCTTAACACTATTTTCCCTCAGTCTAGCCTGCTGTGTGCGAAATACAGAGTGACGCCAAAAAAAAGATTATTATAAAACGGTTTTGTTCAAATTAATTATATTACAGGCGGTGATTTAAGGAGCCATTGTTAATTAACGCTCTTTACCTAACAAATTACGTGCGATCACTGCGCTTCACACTTGGAACAGTTTCCGAGTATTATATATGTTGTATATTCGTTCGTTTTTGTTTTACCCGTGCCAAGAATTTCCCTCCATTTTGGATATTCTTTGCTTCACGAAACTTAACGTCACTTATATTCCTTACCAGTCCCTAAAGGGGGGTAGAAAAATCCAATCATTGACCCCTTAGACAATGTTCCGATACACTGCTATAATCACATACATATATCATGATATATATGTATTTTATAACAAGTTTCAAAATGTTTTCTAGGATGATTAGCCATTACCAATAGAAGAAAGTAATATTTACAATTTAGTCACTAATTATTAAAACATAAAAACTAATAACCTTGCCTGCCCTCTTAGTATCTATTTAAAATTTAAAGGAAATTTAAAATTTATGAGTACATCTGATTCCAGCATAGTAATAGACGGTTATTGTTGAAATGTTTTTAATTTATTTGCGTTCCCCGTGTAGAGGATTACATTAGCGACGTAAACATAATTAGCATAACGCGCTGGTTGAGGGGATTCTAAAGACCATAACACAAATAGTATTACATGAATTATTAAAAAGCTCAAACAAAGATATTTTTTTAAATACAATATACAGTAACTGATTAATGAACTGGGCCAAAAATAAAACTTACGAAGATTTTTAATAAAGAAAAAGATAAAGAGACAGAAAATAAAAAAAATGTTGTTCCGAGTTTTGTTACTTTATAAATACCACCAATAATAGATTTTTTCATTAAGTCCATACACAGACAGCGATCAGTTACAATTTTATTACATGTATAAATGCTTAAAAGAAAGAAATAAATGTATTACAAAACATAAATCATTGATTGTATTTTTTATTTGACTATACAACGCTTTGAATAAATAATATTATACACTCTACATACAATGTACTCTAAATATCGATTAAAATCCTTACATGTAAGTATTAAACAAATAGTTGGTCGCGCTACAAAGTATCAAATGTAAGCAATAATTCATTTAATATGTTTAATTTATATTTTCTGACTGCTCAAAGCTCTGAGGCCCAGAGCTCATTAAATGCTGACGCAAAAAGTTGCCTGGCATGCCGTCTCCAGGGGAACTTACCCACGCGTTCTCAATCTGCCTTCTCCAGGAAGAGATGTATTATTTACGTAATAAGCATTTATTTGTAAAAAACATAATAAGCACTTTTTTATAGCATCCGGGGACCTGTGAACTTAGTGCCAACCCTCCGTTCTCCATTAAGATACTCCGTTCCCCAATTTCTCCTGAACTTGCTAGCGCACGTCTTGATGTCTTATATTTTTTTTATTTTAAGAATTTAATGTTAAATAAATGGGAATCGAATACACAACCGTAGCGTTTACAGTCACACATTTGTGCCATTGTCCTACGAATCAAATTCAAAGTTTGGTTTTCATAAACGAAACTGACATAAAATATTATCTATCAGATATTATTTATATTGCTAAAAGTACCCTTCTAAGAACGTAACTCATTCCAATAAGCACCGTTGCGCCATCCGCGCCTCGAAATTAATTGTGAATTTGCTACTGTTTCAAGTGCGAGGTGAAATCGTTACTTTATATTGTAGAATTAAAGCTAATGGAAGCACCGCCCAATAATAACGTGAAAATGAAATGCTTCTCCGTTAACTCCTCCGTAGAGCTTGAACATTTCTAATGAGGAAATAATTTAAACTAAGGCCTCAAACGCACTTGCGCTGTTTATCTTGAATTGAGATTAATGTGAGTAAAGTAATCTGTAGTATACACAATTTAAGTGAGACAGTCTCACTTTCTTTGTTTTTATATATTTTTTTTACCAATAAAGCAATCTTGGCATTTTTGATTACACAACTAAGTAGCTTCAATCAATGTATTTTGTACTTTATTAAATAAATAATTTAAAAATGAACTCAGTTCTAAAATTCAAATCTTTCGTTATTTTGGAGCACATTTAGATTCCTCTCACATTTTTGATGATTGGCGAATTCCTTAAATTAAGGAAAATGAAAAGAATATCGGAGATTGTTAAATACAAAAATCTGTAATTTATTTCCATGAACCCGTAAAAAAGAAAAAAAAATGCCTTTATTGTGCTTCAATTTTTTGTAGTTGAAAATATTATTACACTTACTTTGGAATAGAATTGTTACAATGTATAAAATAAAATATATTCGGAAAATTAATTTATAAAACTGTCATTGTATACCGAATCGAAATTAGTTAGATTAGATTAGACATTTTTACTATTTATGTATAATTAATATTCAGACTTTTAAGTGAATTTCAAAATTATTACAATTTTTTAATAGTGTTACCATGTATAGGTATATATTTCTTTTGAAGACATTAAAATATAATAATAATAACAGTAAAATTTAAGAACAAGTACTATAATTGTACAGTATGGTACAAAATGTTGCCTCCTTCAATGTCGGTACTGTTATTTCAACTTGCAAGCCCCAGGGTCTTTCCATTTCCTAACTTTTGAAGCAATTACGAAAGTAGTAGTGAAGTTTCACATCGTCCCTTTAGATTTTCAATGTGAAAATGAAATTTCAAATTTCAAAAGAGCATTGTTATTGATTATTTGAAATTGTGTAAACGAAGCTCGTAGTACGAATCCAATCCATTCTTCAAGAATTCATCTATTTAATTAAATATTAAAATTTTCGAAAATATATTTATTTTCATATCGATTCAATTGAAAAACAAATAAAGAAATATTTTCACTGTACAACAAATACGAAATATGTTTCCCCTAGTATTCATAAGCTGTTATCAATTTGGTTTGTGTTATTTTAGGACCGATTGTTCCAAAGCAATAAGCCTAAAGGGAGATCGAATAAAATAGTTGAAAGGGAACATAATGTAATAATAGTATTATCTTTCAATATTCAAATTCATTTGGATATTGACCTTCAGGTTAAATTTATATATTGAATATTTAATACATTGTATAATATTACATTTTCAAATTCAAATTCAAATTCAAAATATTCTTTATTAAAATAGGCAATAATTATAAGCACTTTTGAATCGTAGAATGAACATATGTACAAAAAGCTACCACCGGTTCGGAAGGCAGTTCTCCTGAGAAGAACCGGCAAGAAACTCAACAGTTGCTCTTTTCAAAATCAATAGTACAATCTATTACATTTACTGGCAGCTATCCTGCATTACATTCAAAAGACATTAATTCCATACATGCTTATCCTCTAAATATTCTTGAACAGTGTAATAAGCTTTACTTGTTAGATTTTTTTTACAGATATTTTAAATTTTGGTAGTGGTATTTGATTAGTTAACTCCAGAACTAAAATAAATAGTTATTTTTAACAATAGATTTTCCATTTAGACCATTTCAACAATAATAAATGAAATAATGTATATTAATTGTTCGCAGTTGCATAAAAACACATCTAAAGTCAAGGTTTAATGAATTTAAACGCTTTTATGGTAAAATTAAAAACGTTTTCAAAGAAACTGTTAATAAAGAAGATTATGATAGATCCAGTTGCAGTAGTAGAATAGAACTTCATTACGCAGGTCTCAACTATTACTATTCACTAGCACATACTGTCTTTAAATATTATGAAGTATTATTTTTTTATTATTTTTTTGTAGTTGATATTAAAATGCTTAACTTAATAGGATATTTGTTTAGTTTTTTATAGTATTTGAGATGATATATTTGTCGGAAATTAAAAAGAGAGAGAAGAATGAATGGTGACGAAAAAACCAGAACCCTTAACATTGACATATGCCTTAAGCATAAAGATCTTTCTTTGTTGTCCTTCTATCTATCCATCTGTCAAGACTATTTATCTCATGGTCGCGAAAAAATATGAAACTGAAATTAATAATAAATACTCAAGTCTAACGTCGCTTGAAGCAGAGAAAAACAAAAAAAACAAAACTAAATAATATATTTAGTCAACGCAATCAAAAGCTACGAGCTTTTAGGATAGGATACTGTATGTGGGCCTAAAATTCTGCAAGAAGTGAGGAGACCTTACAATTCGAATAATATGATTTGGAAATTTGACGTACAGTTGACCACTTTTTTAAGTGTCAATTAAAGCGCTAGCTTAAATTGTTCATGTGATATTTATATTTTCATTTCTTAGTGGATTTTAATAACTGTCTTACCTTATGCAAGGAGTGTAAACTAGATTAATTTAAAAGCAGCTGCTTAGGATGATGTAAAATTATCTACTAACACCTCATCACTAAGTATGATGTAAATATAATTTTATTTTCCATTTTTAAAGAAATATGTAAAATGTAATGCAAATTTGTGCCGTTATTTGCAAAACGACAATTGCTCTTGATCCACCGTGGTCGTATGTCACGAGTGCCACTGCGGTCCCCGTCGCGGGTTGTCACTGCTAATTTGCACACAATTGTTCATCCCAGAGTGAAAAGGAATAAGAAGTAAAATGTAGCCGGAACTCTATGTAGCTCACTAATTGGGCTCATGATTTCGTATTCTACTAAGTCCACAAGCGCTTCGTTAAAACTGAATTTTGCCTGTAAAACGTCAAAACATTTAAGAATCTGTTGATTTATATTGGTTTGGTTGTAATTTAAACGAAATTAAGCTAACATTGTAAACACATCGTTTTCCTAAAGATTCACTTTCAAAAAATATAATTTTACTATAGTCTGTAAATATTATCGATTTTTACTTTAACATCTTGATACTTTTTATTATTATTTCGTATTTTTTTGAATATTGATATAAATATATTAATATTAAAGGCTTTTAACGAGTTTTAGATAGGCCATACAGAATTGTCATAATCGATTAATTTATTCCTTACGTATTTTACTCATTCATGTATATGTACTCGTATATACAAAGAGCTCTTTTGTATAACCAAATATTGTTTCTAAGCCCTCTCTGTATTATTAAACACACATTACCTCCACTAAATTCAAACAAGTAAGAAGAACTTGCATAACTAGTTTGAAATTCATGAACTTTATTGATGTATCAACAGTAATAATCACATATTAGCTACAGAACCAATAAACGCTTTTCTAACTCTAATTGGTGGAATTTGTTAATTTATAGTATAGTCAACAATTTTCGCTAAGCTGGCCGTTTAATTAGGCAACTTTTGAAGCTAGTATCGTAGAAACATGGGTACTCAGAAAGTTATTAATTAATTAGTTTGTATAAATTTTGTCATAAATCTTCGTCAATTATGTGTACGTTTAATATTGTTATTGAATCACATTAGGGGTATGCAATACTAATTAATTCTGACTTATAATAATACCTGAATAAATATACCTAGTTACTTAATTAGGAACTTAATCTCCTTCCTTTACTTCGCACTCATTTTCAATGTGATAAGTTAGAAACTGTAATGTTACGTTAAAAAGACAATGAAGATATATTTTATTTATCCGAAACGTTATCGCATACTTTAAAAATAAAAATATTTCATACTTTAGCAAGGCAACCTCTTATGATTTTTTAAATATACTTAATATAGAGTAGTTGACTACTCTTAGTTTAAAAATAAATATGTACAAAAGGTCTATTATATATTATTATATAAACTACACAGAAAACCAGAACAGAAAATAAATGAAATATATCTAGATAGTATGCGATATGATATATAGATAGTCCTAAATTTAAATAAAGGGTCATGTTACGATAAAAGTGTCCATATTAATACCGAGTGGAAGTGAAACGAGCTTTAAATCACTCCACACATAGAAATGGGATAATAGCTTTGGAAACTGATAGACTGTAATAGTTTTACGATAGTTTTCGATTTAGAAGAATGAATAGTTTTAAATATTTCATTTGAACTTTATTAGAACGAAGTTTTGGAAACCCATTTAAAAAATCTCCTATTTTGTATTTCATTTAATGACTGCGATAGAACAATGGAACATTTTATGAGGCTCGGGCTTAAGTACCCTATAGTATTATTACGTGGGTACTACATTAGGTGTATGTAATTCTACAGTATATGTTATATTTGTATACATCGGGGTATCTATAGAGATATTTTTTGGGGACTGAACTTTTGATTTTCACTGATATGTTCGTGTAAATATTGTTTTTTTTTGTTTATTTTTCTGGGCAATATTTTTTTAGTTCGTATAATTTCTGGCGTGAGCACGAACTACAAGCCCATAACGGGCTATATTTTTTAGATTTAATTTATTTCGCAACAAAGCATCATGTACCGTACCGTAGTGTTTGGCGCTCCGTTCTCATTGACTACTCCGCTACGGATAAAGCTTGAAGATAGATTAGATTAGATAAGAATAGAATAGAAGCATCATGTAAGGCCATATATTGGAAGTGTTTATCCATCTGTTCTTGAAAATTTATTTAACCTATTATGAATAAAGTTCAGAACTGGTCAATAACATTTAAAAGCTCTATAGATATTACAAAATCAGCTTCACGCTGTATCTCGCACACAGCAGGATAGGGAATCTAGTGTTAAGACACTCCGTTCCCCATTTTCCACCGTTTCCGGTGTTGAGTTCCGCCACTTAACACACAATCCCTCCAGAATTTGGCGAAAAGTGGGGAGTGGATAGTCTTATATTAGAAGACGCACAAAGACTTCCTCTGCCTTTACATGCGGGATACAGCTTGAAGCTGAATAATAAAAGCAAGCGGGCAATTTTGAACGTCAACAATATGTTACATTTAATAAGAGCTTATATGAAATGGTCGTTCAATTAATTTCATTAACACGTAATGGACGTCGTAATGTATCGATATGTAAAAGCAAATCTCACGTCTATTGAATATTGCCCGGAAAGCATTCATTACAATAAATAGATTTACAATCTTCTCCTTTGTATAATAGTTACACATTAACACTTTAAAAAAAACCAATATTCAGATATTTAATAATTACATTAATATTATTTTAATAATCCTTTGCATATAATACGAATCTGCGAACAGCTTTATGCAAACGATTATTCCAATTGGAGTTGGTCGATGAAAGAGATCGCGTGCGTCTCGACGTAGATAGCAGCTTGGAGTAATTACGATTGTTGTGAACGCCGACAATCACTTAGAAGCACCTTATCTAAGGCCTGCTTAGTGCTCCGCTATTAAGTCATAAATCGCGCGCCAGTCACGCAACAAGCTGACGATTTGGTGGTAAGCGATTTATCTTCGTCCATCTAATTAGGAAAATCTGTTTTTGAATTGAATATGATTTATGTGGCTTATTTCTGTTTATACCAATGTAATTTTTGTAAATAATTGTTTTTGATATATTTCCTTAACCTTTGTTAGATGGTTTTCAAGGATAATGTGCTGCAATTGTCAACACCAAGTTCTATATGAGACTGAATCGTGAGTCTGAAGATCGACTATCAAGCACATACAGTGCAAGCTGATAACTGGAAAACCTCCTCAGGATCTAGGCTATATTTGATTTAGGAGACTGCCACATCTGATGCAGACATGTAATGAACCAGCTAAGCTGTGAGAAATAATAAAATACCGTCTTAACAGAAGTTGTTAAGCGTCATGAGCATTTTTCGCTATTTTTTTTATTTTTTTGCTTTTGAATTGTACATCTAGAACATCTGATGAACAAGCATAATATTTCCATAAATTAATATTACAATATTTTTGCATAGTTTTAACGGAAGCTCTCGAGTTCTCCACAAGTTATCGAGTTTTTCTCAATTTTTTAATTTTTTCTCCACTCTATAGGTCTCAGCGTGATGTACTAATAGCTTATCGCCTTCTTATTATATATGGGTCATACTCATATGAGTGTTATGTTACAATAGCTATAATAAATAAAAGAAAATAGAACGATTTTTCATTCTAAATTTAACGATGCCTACCCTTATGATAAGTGGATACTCTACACATCAAAATTTAAAAAAGAAAGTAAAGAAAAAAAATTCGAATACCATCATTTGTCCCCTTCTGTGGGCTGTTCGGGCTTAGATTACAAAAATTTGTAATCTAAGTTATTACGCCCGTGTCATCGAAATCACACATATTTTCATAATTATATACTTGAGTTGATTTTTTATTGATAATTTCCAAAATGTGCTGCGGCCTTTTTACTATAATTTCTAATAAACAAGGTGTTACACGTATCTGACTCTTTTCTGTGATCCATAAAAATCTGCATTTAAAAAATGTCTACTAAAGTTACTATAAATGTAATATCTTTTAATTTGGTAATATTAGACAGCTATAATTTGCTTACACACATTACGCAAGACGGATGTGTATTTTTATATTCCAATTAAAAGAATCGTGTATTTTGTTCATTTTGTAAAAGATCAGTGAGTCTTTCCTATTTTTAATGTATTTTGGTAAGGAGTATTTTTGAAATCTCACTTGCCATTTCTCTATCCTTAAAACTTAAAAACTAAAGACCATTGCTGATTTTCGCTTGGAAAATCTTTTCTGTAGACATATTTTCTGTTACTCTATGTGTGCACAGGAAAGATGTATGTCCACATAAAATACTATTAATAATAAAAAAATATGTTGTATGTGAAAATCATTTTTTTGTTTATTTGTTTATGCTTGCGCTTGTAAAACTAAACTAACAGCTTTTTTGCTATTTTATAATGACCAAAATAAAATCAATATATCGTATATATCTTGAAAAATTAAACGTAGACTAATTTTTTTCGGGGGTAGACATAAAAGTACATAGACGTGTTTTTAACAGCTCCATAATTGTTTTATATAAAATTTCTTAAAAGTATATATATGTACTAAAATTTAAATACCTGTGCTTAAGTTGATAGTAAGTACAATCACACACTTATTTTTTCACTAATACCACTATGAATACGCCTGTGGATCAAATTTTAAAAAATATGGATGAGCTCTCCTCGGTGTTTGCCTCAAGAATGGGTTAGTTCGAGAAAAATCTATCACAATCTTCTTCTGGGGCCTCCAACCCAACCATAAAAACTCTGGCTGCTGAGTTCAACACCTTCAAGTCCTTTGTGTGGAAGACCCTTGGTTTATTAAAGTCGCAGATTGAACTTGTAGTAGTTGGTGTGGACTGGTTAGAAACACAATCTAGGAGAAAAGTCCTTCTCTTCCATGAATTAGGAGAAAATAATAATGAAGATGTTCAGAAGACGATGCTTCATGTATTATCTAACCAACTAAAAATGTCAGATATCAAGTCCACAGCAATTGAGTCGTGCCATAGGTTAGGTGTTAAAAGAGATTCTGCCCGGCCCATTCTTCTTAGATTTAATAGTTGCCAACTTCGTTCCAGCGTATGGAAGGTAAAAACAAAGTTAAAAGGCACAAGGATAACGGTGACAGAATTTCTTACAAAAACTCGCCAGGAGGTGTTCATTGCAGCACGTAAACATTTTGGCATTAGAAAATGTTGGTCTTCAGATGGCATGATTTTTATTTTGTTGCCAAATAATTCGACAACCAAGATTTCTTCACAACGTGAACTCAAGCAATTAATAGAAAAGGCATCTGTAACGAAACCAAGTAGCAACTGGTCTTTCTTTGTTTATATCATTCCAATTTGGCCGGTTAATAGTTCAGTATAGTCACATTATTTTCTCCATTGCAGGTATATTAATTTTTTTTTGTTTAGGCAAATTTATTTTTTTTATATTCTTAAAGTTTAATTTAAACTACCTGCGATGTGACTTTGTTTATTTTTTTTTGTCTTGTATGTCACTATATCATATGTCTTTAAGACTGAAGGAATCTGCTGCATGAATCTGACATTTATAGAGTTTTTTAATTTTTTCGTGACAATATTAATGTCATATCACAAATCAAGGACGTTATTAACCAATACGATTATTATTAGAAGTAGAAAACCAAACAAATACATGTAGCACTAATACTTTATACTTTTCTGTAGAACTGTGTCCGTTCTGTGGTCATCAAAAAAATTAGGCATCGAATATCTTTCTCGAAAACGAATAATGATCTGGTCTCATATTTTTCCTGCATAAGGTAATCTATAAGAATTAAATGAGAGTGTTTTTGAACAAATATTTCACTGTTTTTTTCGTACACATTTAGGTCGCGATTTGTGTATGACCCATATTTTTTATAATCAACCCAGTAGTTCCTATGGTTCCTATTAGCGCGCTTAATCAAACAAATTCTTACCCTTTATAATAATAGTATTAGTATTGAGTATATATTAAAGTTAAGGATATTTTCACCATTCTTCATTCTCTCGACGATATCTAGGGATAGTTTTGAAGCTATTTTAAACGATACAATATTATTCATATTCCAATTCCATACTGAACATACGTTGTGCTTTGTACGAGTATATAGATCAAAAAATAAATGCAAAATTTGTTCAATTTGACATGCTGTAAAGGGCAAAATTGCCTTTTACAGCATGTCAAACTGAACAAATGGTCGTTGCGTCGCCTGTGGTATGAGGAGCGGGCGCCAGCGTGCGCGAGCGGCGGACGCCTATAATACCTATTATTGTCTTAAGTAACATTATTAATGTACTTTACTTGCAGAAGCTACTTAATTTTTTAATTTTTATTAATAAACTTCTTTTTATGTTGACTAGTCGATTTATCCAGGAAAGCTATAGTACTTGAGGTCTATAGTTTCAATGTACTGCACTTGCGGTCAGAGTAACGGAGTTCTAAGAATGTGTCATAGTGTTATTCATAACTCTTAGTTATTTATATTGGACCAAACGGAGCCACAGACAAAAGCTAGTACGTATTTACAAAACTATATAAAGTAATAAAATAAATTTATTAATTCGGCGCTCGTAGTGTATCACCGTTGTCATGCGTCAAATAGAGTATCTCATCAAATGGACACATTAATGCACTAAGCGTATTAAATCGTGTGAATTCTTAATGAGATCATAAGTCAATTATGCGTCGGACATAACAACTGATACGCACAGAGATATTTTATTTTAAACTAGTGGCTGCTCGCAATTTTGTTTGTGTGGACTTTATGGCCCTTTCCATTCTTCTTCCATATGCAATCCATTGTGGTTGAAACTTTCAGCAAATGGCAGGCAAAGAGGACCTAGTTCCGGTTCTTCGTTTTCCGCTAAACTCCGAGTCACTGCGTATTGCGTTGCAAGTCAACGCTACGATTTGAATTGTATAAGCGGGAAATACAAACTTAAATATAATAATTTATTTGAGCGGATATCTCTATTCATAACAATTGCAACGTTGCCAACGTCGCCGTTTGCAGTGACGGATTTGCTAAGGCGAGATTTTAATTACTTCTTTTATTTGCTAAGGCGAAATTTTTATTATTTCACAGGGTTGAATTTGACCGCACCAAACCTGATGAGCGTTAATGGGGTCTAGAGCGATGCACGCTTGCCTAGTAAGTACCTATTCACTCTGTTTTTGAAGACCCCCACAATGTATATCATAGAAAATACAGACGTCGGCAATAAATACCAATGTATCGCTGTGCTTTTGTTTCTTTCACCATGTACGGATGGTGTGAAGCTGTATTCCTGGAGGTTCTATGGTGAAAACGGGCAGAGTTCATCAGATGTTCCAGATTTTAAATTTTAATATGATACATTTAATTATTCCTTGTAGTTTAGCTGAAACATTCATCAGATGCTCTACATTTTAAACTATAATATTATTTGAATGGAACGTTTCCATCACGTTCAGATATTTTCGTTAACGATGCATTTAATGATTTCTTATAGCTTATCTGGGCTTTAATATCAATCTAGTATAATCCAAACCCAAGTTATGAAAGTTCAAAAAACGACGAAGCATTTTTAGAAAAGTTAGGTAGTGCCCCCGTACGCTCCGCTTAGCTCGTCTTGGTGGGGTCACAGTAGTGGAGATCTAGAACGAAAGTTTTTACGTTCTCAGCATCTTTAGATGTAATTAAATAGCTGGTATTCCATATTTATATTCGGGTACGGTTTAAGTTGAATATTTAAGTTTACTATTTAAATTTACCAAAACTTACTTACGTAACTATTTTTAATTAACCACGCTCATTCTTTACGTTTTACTCATAGAAAAAAACATATAAATTAACTGTTATCGGAAATATACGTATAGCACGGAGGTTGTGGGTTTCTTCCGATCGATCGATCAGTCATCGATTTCATCTCTGGTACTCATCAAGTAATGCCTCTAATGTTGGTGAACAGCAAAGATCGGAGTGTTTTGACACTAGGTTTTCTCTGTGTACCTACTCATTTTATACTAGAAAAAATATAAGAGAAGAGAAAGATTTTTTATAAAAGCCAACATTTATTGAACAAAAATATCTACGCCAATTTTTTAAATCCATGCAGACGACAGTTAATAAAAGGAGATTACGCGAGCCATGATATCTGTCCAGCAATCTGTTGCGACATGTCTCGTAATATTAAAACGAGCTTCATAATACCACATAGAAACTGACATCGTCATGTTTCCTGCAATTCATCCTTTTCTGATGGAATGAATGGCGGTCGACGCAGGCTTGTTCATGAGATTATTACTGGGGATTTGGCTTAACATTGCGGTTTTAAATATTTTTTAAGAGAAGCTTCGGCTGCTTTTTATAAATTTGTGCATTTCTCACTAATCCATGTACCAGAATGAATAGTATCGTTAAGTAATTCCACAGTGTAAAGAAATGCAAAGGGAATCTATTATGTTTTTAATTTCATATTAATTTAGACATACAGTTAGTCTTTTTGACCTTTTTTTTTCTTTTTAAGAGCCTCTGCCTCTGTTACATAACTACATTAGATATTTGCCTACGTTCATTTAAATATAAGGTTCAGTACGGATTTGGTTAGTTTAAGACAGTAAGATTCAAACACGTGTTACAGTGGAGACGTCGAAACAGGGGAGTCCGGAGTTCTGGAAGTTGCCTAATTTAAGTGCCTTAATAGGACGTTGAATGAACTTTAGTGACAAAGTTTCTTACTCAATTTATGCTGCAGACGAATACGTTAATATGCTTTCTCTAGCTTTTACCGCCTTATAGCTTGTATGACGTAATTTATTTACTTCTAGAAAATAATGAATCAATATTTAAATGTTATGTAAGCTTTTTATAAAAACACTCTGTGCAAAATAAAAAAAATCCTTACAATCTCATTCTGTTTAATAAAAAAATAAAAAAATAAATTTAATCAGCTTCACGCCATACCCGGCATACAGCAGGGTATGCAGGGGGAATGTAGTGTTAAGGCACTCCGTTTCCCATTTTCCGCCGAATTCTAGAAGCATTGTGTATTGAGCGGCGGAACACAATGCCGCGCTTTTACCGCGCCGTATAAATGATAATATAAATTTAAATAAATATTTCATTTCCTCGAATGGGGATCGAACCCACAACCAGTCACGTTTACAGTCACACCTTTCTAGTCCAGTCTTTTTAACTATCATTTATTCTTCTATACTTATCATTTAATAATCTTCAAAGATTGTTATAAGATGACATCAAACGCGACCTCGTAACTCCCGACTCTTGCATGAAAAAGAATAATATGCAAAACTATACAAAATCTGATGTGAGGTTCATCCATCATTGAGGCGACAGGGGCAAAGGCTGTCGACCCTAATCGAACTACAAGTACGGACTTACTAGACAGAATGTACTTTTAAGTATTTGCATAGCATAATGAACATTAAAATATAAGTATATGCACTTCCATATTTTCTTCTGGTATTACATCTCGGTAACAATTATAACAGCTTCTGTTCTGTTCTTTGATTATGGTGATCTGAACGTGCCAGGTTTAATCTTTGTTCTGCTTTTCCGTGCTCAAGCCTTCGCTATTTTCCTGAACCATATAAAAAAAACTACAGTAAATTCTTCCATATTTGGGAAAGACGAAGATGCATGAGTGACAATACAAAAGGTAAGATCGATAATTAGATTAAAGAGGTTTTAAATGTTATTACTTGATTGCGGTGAAACCCGAAAGTAAAATTATATTCTTAGCGCCTATAAGTAAAAAATTACATGTTTTAAAGGTTCTTTATTGAAAAAAAACAAGTTCCTAAGAATAATATTCGAACATTTCAATTATAAATAATTGTTTCATACATAGATAAAAGATATGTGCTGTGAAATATTTTCAAATAATTAGGATATAATCTTTTATATCCAAGGACTTAATAAAAAAAAATTTAGAAATGTACGAAATATAAGTAAACTCATCAGTAGAACTCACCTGATGGATATTTACTTATCTTATTTAACTGTCAGTCAGTCAGTCTGTCAGTCAAATCAAATAAGCAGTCATAAAAGATAGATTTGAACCATGATATAATTTTAAGCAGTATTCAGGTACAGAAGCTTCTTAATCAACGCTATTTAATATTCCACAGCGGTAACTACGATTTTCATTATGTTGCTAACGTTTAATAATTATCTTGTATAATAATAATTTAAATTTCTAACGCATATGTTGACGAGTTCGTTCCCTAGCAAAGGTAATTAAGCATATTCCTTCATCAAAGTAATTACCCCTTTAAAAGGCAAATGTATAGCAACTAACACTCAGCTACTTTAAAGGTTTCACTCGTAACTAATTAGAAGGTGTAAGCATAATTTCATTCTTGCTTAATCAATATGTTTGGAAAATTATTGCTAAGTTTATATATTGTATCTATGTATATATATTTTCATAAATTTATCTTTTTTATATTAGATTTTGTCTTACAAATAACAAATAGATTGTTTTGAATTATTAAGTAAGTATATATCTTTTTTAACCGACTTCTGTAAGAAAAAGAGGTTATCAATTCGACTGTATTTTTTTTTATGTTTGTTAACTTTTCTCTGGGTGAACCGATTTTGATTTTTTTTTTATTTGAAAGGTGAAGCTTCCCCAATGGTCCCGCTTTTTTTGGTCTATGTCTGACAATGGTATCTATGAGAAAATCACATAAGTCTTAAATTTGCATTAGGTATGTGCGCGACAAATAGACGAATAACTCAATGTCGCGCCAACCGATTTTGATGATTCTTTGACGATTTTTATTTGAAAGGATACACTTCAAGGATAATTTGGTGAAAATTTGGTCAGGTTTCGGTTATGGGATCCAGTCAAAATTGAGAAAGTTCGTTTTTTTTTGGAAAAAAATTGATTATATTGTAATAGTTACAAGCAAAAACTTTTTAAATTTATGTCAGAAGTGAGATTCCTGATCGCTGCATTTCTTTTCAACCAACCTCAAAAAAGAGGATGTGTTCATTTTTAACCAACTTCAAAAAAGGGAGATTCCCAATTCACCTGAATACTTTTTGTATATGTTCTTGTCAATATACCAAAATGTTACTTTGCACAAAAATAATACCTAATTAATTGAAGTTTTACATAGGACAACCACACCCACTCGCTGACAACCACTACCACCACCATCACCACTCGATAAGAAGCATCATTTTAAGATCTACCCATCACTTATAATCATAAAATAAATTAATTTTTAACAAAAAGAAAAAACCGATTTCTAACAACGAACTAAAAAGTGAAAAATAATTTTACAAAGATTTTATAATTTTGAAGTCGGTGTCAAGCTAATGCTACAACACCTTTACTACAATATCTAATTACTAAGCCTGTTTGTTTTACTTGGCACTTCAAAATTATATAATCTTTGTAAAATTATTTTTCACTTTTTTATTCGTTGTTAGAAATCGGTTTTTCTTTTTGTTAAAAATTAATTTGTTTATGATAATCTGTTTTATATTCGGCGGAAAGTGGGGAACGGNACATTTTATGTATTTTCTTGTCAATATACCAAAATGTAACTTTGCACAAAAATAATACCCAATTAAATGAAGTTTTACATAGGACAACCACACCCACTCGTTGATAACTACTTCCACCACCATCACCACTCGTTTAAGAAGCATCATTTTAAGATCTACTCATCACTTAAAATCGTTAAATAAATTAATTTTTAACAAAAAGAAAAACCGACTTCTAACAACGAACTAAAAAGTGAAAAATAATTATACAAAGATTTTATAATTTTGAAGTCGGTGTCGAGTTAATGCTACAACAACCTTACTACAATATCTAATTACTAAGTCTGTTTGTTTGACTTGGCACCGACTTCAAAATTATATAATCTTTGTATAATTATTTTTCACTTTTTTATTCGTTGTTAGAAGTCGGTTTTTCTTTTTGTTAAAAATTAATTTATTTATGATAATTTGTTTTATATTCGGCGGAAAGTGGGGAACGGAAGCGACTTAACACCAGGTTTCCAGGTGCCTTCTGCCACGCTATATCCCTATGTGCGGGATACAGCATAAGGATATAAAAATAAATATTTTAACTTTAAGCGTACTTGCTTTGATAACTTTTATAATTTCACTAACATATAGTTTTTATAAAAGCCGCAGAAAATTAGGAAAATTTTATAAAGCACACTCCGTATTAATCTAAGTACAGTTCGAAAGGCTTAAACTGAACTTTGCATATAGATGGGTGATTATAAAAGTAGAGCCAGAGAAAACTTCTAAAAATACAGTTTATTATAAAACTGAACAAATTTTTACTCTAATCAAATGTGTCGTTTAATTTAATAATGAATGTTTCCATACATGAGGTGTAAGTAAGTCGGTTGTCAAAAAACAGAATAAGCTGGCTTAGGCCGAGCAAATGACTTTACACCTACACCATACAATATATATGAACACTAGCACAAACGCAAAGCTCAGCTTAGATTTTGCGGATTGTAGGTACTGACATTACTAAGTCATTAAACATGCCGTCGCTTGCAAGAGCATCATAAATCATAGCATATTACAGCTCTGCATATATTTCCATTTCTAATTTTCATTTATTCAGATAACCATCACAACACATTAAAACAATATTCATTTTCTTTTTATAATTTTAATATTATTGATATATTTTTAAAATTGAAACCGTCACAGTGACTGACTGACTCACTGTAAATACGACCGTTGTGAGTTTGACCATCACTCAAATTATTTTCATTGCCTCAATTACGTAACAAGGCTAAGTTGAGTTCGGTCACTCAAAACGCTGTATTTTGAAAATTGGGCGGAAGGTGGAGAACAGAGTGACTTAACACTAAATTCCCTCTAATTAATGAAAAAATATAAAATAATAATTTATGTTCTCGATTTGAATGTACACAAATCGCCAAAGAAATGAAGAATTAGTAATTAACTCCTCTCAATGCTTAATCCTTTATTTGGTTACAACCTAAACAAGAGTTAAAACATATCACCCGCGAAACATGTACGAGTACATCAAAGGTCCATTGGAATCTAAACAAAATTTCAAAGTCCCCAGCGGCCACCGATCCCTAAAAACTTCCACGAAGTACAAACAGTTGAAATTGAAGTAAATTCGATAATATACTCGGTCCCTCCGAAGTTAAATAAAGAAACATGTGAATAGGGGTGATCTTGAGAAAAAGTAGGACCAATATCCAGTTAGGAGAGAAATTAAGCGCGCAAATGTGAACGTACCCGTCGAGCTGGAGTCTTTATGACGTAGAATGCTTTTAGCCAAATTAGTGAAATAGTTTCATTATAGCGCTTGCATGGGTCACTGAATCGAATATAGTATTTATTATTTACCATAAGAAATATAGAAACATTTATTACACACTGCTTGTAGTTCTCACAACAACCTTATTTACAATTAGTAGCCGTCTGTAACTTCGTTTGCGCGGACTTATGGCTTTCACCATAATGATTACATAAAACATTTATTTTGTGTAACTTTTAAATACTTAATATTGATATCACTTTTTTATTTATCAACTGTTTCGAATAAACAAACAATAAACGCACAACGAATAAAATAGCGAAAACTATATTTTAATCGGTAAAGCCGTTTCTGGGATTACCTTGCACGAACGCACAGACAAACAGACCAAAAAATTGAGTTTAATTTGGGTTCTATTATAATAGACAGATAGATACCAATAATTTACAATTTTATCATATGTATAGATAGAAATTAGTTTGCAAATTTAAATTATATAACGACGCCATCCAATTTGATACCAAGCCTATTCGTATATACTACATACTCGTACATACAACTTTCAGATCTATAGACTGTACTGCAAATTATTTAGAAAATTGATTGCGTATCTAATATTAATAGGCGTGTGCGGTTCGTATGTTCGTATAGCCATAGCGTATACACGAGCACATTGTCATCACGTTAACAACGTGCTGGCACCAAATTAATTAATGTGATGGATGTATCACATGTATCGCCGCTGTATGTACCCACCCTGGGTACGGGGATACCTGCCCGTTTTTCATTTTCATAATGGCCGGCAAATTGGATTAAGTGAATGTCTGTCTGCAAGAAGTCGTTAAATTTCACTACATATCTAAATAGAACCTCTGGTGTCCAGCGGGAGCAATTTGTGTGAAGTGCTTTAATATTAAATTAGATATTGTAAGAGAGCACTTTTTAAAACTTTCAATACTGTTAGATTGTTTTTTTTTTGTTTTTTATTAAATACATTGAACATTGTTTTCGTGAGAGAATTATAATTAAATTTTTTAAAAGACACACATTTTTTTTGAGACTCTCCGTTCCCCATTTTCCGCTGAATTCTGGAGGCATTGCGCGTTGAATGGCGGAACTCAACTCCGTGCTTTGCCTCGACACCAGAGCGAAGAAATGGATATATAAATTATAAATAAATATTTTATTGCCTCGAGTGGGGATCGAACCCACAACCAGTCGCGTTTACAGTCTATACTAACACTACAAGGTGCGTTAATCTCAGAAAATCAGAAAATCTCATCAAGTTGAGTTTCGAGTTAAACCGCTGTACTTGCGGTCAGAATTCCTGGGTTCTGAGAATGTATCAAGTGTCATACATAACTTTGAGTTATTTGCATTTGATCGTGCGGGCGAAGCCGCAGGTAAAAGCTAGTTACATATTATATAACACTTCTCTATTAGTCTAGCTACAATCGAGGCCGTTATGAGTTCAGGGGAATGAAATATTTTCATTTCCTCACATTATTATTTTCATTTCTGATCTATATTATAATTTTGTGAAGAGTAGGGAACAAAGTGTCATAACAATAGATTTTTTTGCCTACCCTACATACAGGGTAGAGTAGAGTAGGGTTGTTCATATAAAAAATAAAATTATGAATGAACGTATGAATACGACGTATTTATAATTCAGAAACATCACATCGTTTCAATTTTATGTAACGTATTGCAACGAGATAATAGATAAAATGAGATTAGAGTATTTAAAACTTCCTCTTTTCGTTTTCTATTTTCTCAGGCATACTGGGATGTTAATGTTATTCGACTTGTAATTCTAAAGAAATTAAAGTTTATATACAACGTCAAACGTAGTTTCGCGTAGTTACTACCTCTGTATAAATCTGTTATAAACAAAATACTATGTAGTTATATGTGTATTATAAAGTATACACTATAGTAAAACTGTAATCTATACTATCAAAAATATTACTTTAAATAGACCTAAAATGTGTTTTTTTAAGTACGTGTACTTCATACTTAATACAAAATGAGTACATTATATAAGCGATGCTAAATAACAAAGACTATCTGATATTATTTTACATAGAGCTCGTCTTGTATCTTGAGAACTCACGTGCTCATTAATTTTGCTCATAATCAATATCAAATTTACTAATAGATTTAGGTAGGTATACTATTATTTTTAAATGAACTTCATCCAATGCTGTATTCTGCACATGGCAGGGTAGAGGCAGAGGGAACCTAGTGTTAAGACACTCCGTTTCCCATATGTTAATTTATTACGTTCGTCATAATTATTAATTTAATTATATAATGTATCATTATGTTTTATATAACGTTGTTATTTAAAACTTCGAAACAGTACTGTGCATACCACAATGGTATACTCATAATAAATTCCGTCAATAGTGTAGTTCCAACTTACTTTAACTGTTATTGAATGTCGCAGACTCGAGATATTGAAAAATGGAAAGAATGTCTATACTTCGATTTCCTATTATATTCTAAAGGAAACGTAACAAGAAATGAGAGCAGCCAATATGAACAGAATTTTAATACTTGAATTACATTTGTTTCTTATTAGTGAGAAATGTTTTGTTTTTGGTTACTTAAAAGCTTACTCAATATAATAAACGTCGTATATGGTTTTTCTTATAAAATAAATAAAAAATATATAATAAATCAATTATAAATATAACAATAATGATTTATTCTTAAAAATTAAAATGCTCTTATATTTTAAAATCTGTTTGTATCGCATAAAAATTATGTTGACTTTAAATAATCTCTAATGGGAGCTACGACGTTAAGTTTAGGTTTATATTTAAAAAAAGAACATTAAGTGTCATCATTAAACAAGTCAAATCTAACTAAACGAAAAAAGCATGTCGACATTCAGCAACATTAATTATTGTTGGCTAGAATCCAAAACTAAACGAGTCTGACAATTTCCGCTGTTCAGAACTTGTTCTGGAGAAATAGTAAGTGCTTTCGACGTTGTATATGATTATTAAATATAATTTTAATGGCCTACTTTTGAAATGTAGGAAAATAATGATTTCCGAAATATAATAAAATATGTAATGTTGGTAAGTGCTGATATTAAATCCCTATCGAAAGTAGCGTTTTACAATGTGTACATGCCTCCAAAAATTAAAAACTCATCACAAATAGAGTTTTCAGAATTTTACACACCAAGACAAGAAAAATAAATTCCGGGAAGGTCCTGAGGCGGACATGTCTGTCCCTAGCAGCTCATCGAAGGTAAATGAAAATCGTGATACCCGGGCGGAAAAGGCGGTCCACTTAGATGCTTTTAAGGGTTAATTAGGAGTTGTTTAAGGAAGAATCCTTTTAAAGACTCATTAAGAAACTGAAAGGTTTATTGTTAATAAAATGGTACACAGAGATTTTATAGATTGTAAGTAAAAGTTATATGCATATAGGTATATCTTATATAGTTATGGTTCACAATTTTAATATAACTAATTAGAATAACATTTAGATTTCATGGGTTAGGTCATTAAAATAATAATACATTTGTCGAAATTGGTATGTTTTATACTTTTTATAATAAGTGAAATATATAAAATTAGCTAGCTAGTAGTGGCGATCATTTCATTCGATTCAGATATTTAATATTTTTATGGCCTTGCTCCGGTAACGAGGCCAACGGTGGTGGACTCAACATACAGTACTTCCATAGTTGCGCGAAAAATGGGGAATGGAGTGTTTTGACACTAGTGTCCCTCTGTTTACCCTGCTGTATGCGAGATACAGCGTTAATATTTTTTTTAATAATATTATTTTATTATATACTGCATATTGCAGAGTAGGCAGAACAAATCTTATGATAACACAATACGTTCCCCATTTTCCGCTGAATTTTCGAGGCATTGCGCGTTGAGTATCGGTACTCATAAGCCTTATTACCAGAGTGAAGAAATGAAAATATTAAAAAATAATAATTCATTGCCCCTAGTGGAAATCAAACCTACAACCATTGCGTTTACAGTCACACACTTAAGCCACTGTGCCACAGCGGCCTTGCTATTGAAAATATTATAAAATTAAAATCAAATTCGTATACATATATAATCTTATGTTAAATGGGAAACACAAGAGATTCGAACGACATTAAAATAATTAGAAGATATGTTTGGGTGCCCATTAGCTACGAGCTTTACAGATAATGCTAGCAACTGGCTTATTGTTTGTCCAACAATAGATATACAAATAATACTTACGTCGGCTCTTATCTCGTCAACCAGGTCGTTTGTACTAACGCTGTACCACCTGCATCATCTAGATATTGTATCGAATGCTGTTGAAATATAATATTTGACTGCATTATGTGACTGGAAAGATAATTCGATTTGCTATCTTCAGGTATTCGATTTTAGCATTAATAATAATTGAAATTAATCATTCCTTTACAGCTAATTAATTATTCAAATTATATAGAGTTCAGTTTAGTACCGAAATAATTTATTAATAATTATAAATTATTAGGTCAATAGAGATATACAAATCAATAGACTCTTATCAATTATTTTTTAATATAATAGATTTCTTTCTCTCAACTAATAAAATATTTGACACTCTGCTTACATTTTATCTCCTTCAGCAGATTGGCAACGAAAAATTACCTTTTCTGCAGACTAATTCATTAAAAAGATTTCAATTCTATTATTTGAAATTACTGAATAGCACTTTGATCGCTTAATGGATTTCAATTTCCTTTCACAATTTCTATCTTGTAATCAAAAAAAGTTACTTATTGGCTTTTAATATTATGAACATTTCAAATTTTCAAATTGAAATTTCAACAACGAAATTTAATAAAACACCTATTACATGAAATTTCTGAAATATATATGTTTTGTTTACTATACAACGAGCCATATATTAACATAACTACCCGAAAGAGCCATTATAATTATAAAGCTAAAAATAATTGCCCTGTGCGGTTATGCGAAGGGTTACGCGTAAATAAAAGCCAAGTATGTAGGGTGTCAGTTGAATGGAGCCCTTGTACGGATCGGCAGCGTTTCTCCATTAGTGTGATTACGGTCAAAATGTTCGGCCCAGGGGAGATACGGTTCCTTTATACGAAGCTAGCCGTGAGACCCGGTTTCATCAAATTTTTGTTAAGTAGTTTGAGTCAAACGAACATAAATGATATATTGAGGTTTTGGGAATGGCATTCCGTGACAAATATTGTTACCGCTCTAGTAATTTTATCAAAAAGTCAAATTTATGATATATATATGTACTTTTGTTAATGAACACTTTCAACAAAGTTTGAAACTTTTCAGATATAGCACATTTTCAAAAACCGCAAATATTAGATTACATTAGCTGAATTCTCAGAATAAAGCTAGGCCAACCCATTGTAAATTTTTTACGCAATATTTGACATTGTATATAGAGAGGTTAAACTCTAACTCAACGCCTCGCTCCAATTATATCTTCGAGTAGGAATCGAAGCCAAAAAAATTGCATGTTCAATCTACATTATTTACTGAGACATTTTCTATGTTACAAAAGATAGTAACCCAATAATTAGAAACTGCTAAGATTTCTCTGTCTAAGTTTTCTCGGACTTCTCAGGCACGAGAATGAAGATTTTAATTACTGGACGCTTTTACCAACGGAGAAGTAAGCAATATTATAAACAAATTTCGCTCCAAGTCTTAGCTTAGCGCGGTTTCATAATTAAATTTAGCACTGAAAACATGAGTAACAAACGTAACATAATGAGGCATGCCAGTAGGTAGAGAACGTGGGGAATTAAGGTCGGGCGGGTAATGTAAGCAACGGTGATGTAATAAAACTATGCACATTCTCAAATATATATTTTTTTCGCCTGATCAGTCGATTTCGTTGGGATTCCATCATCTGATCCTTACTAGGTGGTATTGGAAACTACGGGGAAGTATGCTATTTTATACAAAAAAAAGACGTTAGATTCATCATCAATCAATCAACCCGGTTTCAAATAAATATAGCATACTGAGACTAAAAAGTAGTCAACTAAATAAAATTTAAGTTTCTCATCAATAATTACAAAAAACCTTAATATTAAATGGTTTTTATCTATATTTTTCTAAAGTAGGTACCAATTAACCGAGTCTCCTCTACTCTAGTTTGGCGTCTTACGGCGAGTCCTCCAGCAAATCAGCATAATTACGTCTTTGGAGCAAGAGCATGCAACTCGCACATCCGACACTCTAAGCTAGGCGGTTAAGCAAATGAGTGGGTACTCAGACACGCTCCGACTGTACGAAAGGTACAAAATTAGAACGACCTACCTCTTATTTTAACTTTCACTCTAGGTCTCATAAGGGCCAAATGGTGTTTTAATAATGAAGAGACTATACTGGGAATTTTATTTGGGAAATTTTATATGATATTCATAGGAACTGCCGATGTGACCTTTGGAATCGTCACCTGTATTACTTTTTTATAGACAAACGAGCGTACGAGTCACCTGGTACAGACTGCGGAGACTATCATATTATGGTGAAAGATTACTGCCACCACGACCCCGTGTAACACCAGAGGTTTATAATTAACCATATAAATTACGTGTAAATGTCATGCATGTTTTTCATTTCACCATATCCCAAGGCTGCTAAATCATTTATAAAAAATATATTATCTTCTCTTTCCAATTTTTCATAAGTCTATGCAGTTTTCCTACACGGAAAATTATGAATTTAGCCAAACTTCGTCAATTCAGGTTTAAAGTAAATATTACTTTGTGGCATAAATAAGGTTATGTTTACCAAAAAAGTATTATAATTTGTAAGCTTGTCACGTTCCTCCAACAACGTATCACGGTGCTATACGAAAAGCTAAAGTTATTCAATATATTATGATAAAAATCTTAAATATTTTCAGTTTATTGTACAGTAATTGAATAGCTTATTATATTTATCTGCTAATCTGTCATACGAAATGTCTACTTCTTAATCTATTTCATTCAATCAATCAATTTTATTTATAAGTATAAATAAATTATAACTGACTCATTAAAAAATGTCACGTTAAGGGAATTTTAAAGGGGGAAATAATAAAGCCTGCAACAATGTACGATAAACTAAATAAAACTGCACTTGGTTTATACGCCAGAGTTGTAGGTAAAGTATACACGAATAGCAATGAATGATGCTACCAAAATGGTCGAGAGCCTCTTCAATGTTCGCGGAAAGAGGCATCATCGGCTTCTGGGCCCTATTGAAAAAGAGAAATGTGAACAATTGGAATTTCCTTTTGAATAAAACGCACGAGTAAAGTCAACCGGTCAAAACTACACTTGACGATCCAAAGACTAAATATGTTTTTTTATTTAATTCAATAGTAATATTAATTAATATCTGTATAAAAATTATGAACGTATTAATTTATGTATATTAATATTTGTTCATAATTATTTATTACATGAGCAGCGTATATCTAATAATTATAATTCTATTGCAATTTGATGTCAGCATTTTATGTTTTTTCTTCTAGCTTCACGTTTCATCCCGCATACAGTAGGGTAGACAGGGTAGACAGGGGGTATCCAATATTAAGACACTCCGTTCCCCATTGTCCCTGTACTACAACGGCCTTAAAATCTAAAAAAATTATAATGTTGTCAACAAATTGTAAGCATTCAATCATAGTCACTTATACTATATAAATAAAAAAATATTATAGTATTATAAAAATGATTATGGTAAAATATTTATTTTCTGTGCTTTTAGTTGAGTGCAATATATTCATATTAGAGGGAGGACATAATGTGGTCGCTAAGTGTCTTGCAGTACTCCAGTATACTCTAGCGTAAAAAGCTCTTAGTGTAATAAGAAAGCTGGAGAGCTTTTTTTAGTGATTATCTGAATTTGGTTCACTATTTAGACTTGGAAATTTTATATCTATATCAACATAGATTTTTGTCACGTTACAGTTTGTTTGTTCATGGAGTTTTTTTAGAAGTCAATCCAAATTCGTAAATTAAGAAATAATAAGTTTATTTTTTGATGTTGAATATAAATTTTCTTCCACATATATAGTGTTGTATATTTAGGATAATGAATGCTTAAAAAAAATTATGGCTGCGGAATATTTGTAAATTTGATTTGAGAGTTTTTCAGATAATATTTTAAGCAAACCTCAAAATTGCAGAATTTCTAGCTGAATTACTACTAGTTAAATGGTAAGTAATGCGTCGTTCTCGACTTTATCGACAAAGGAATGTGAGATCTTTATGTGTGCCGAGTTCAGTGTTCACTCGGCATAAAATTCAATTTAAGAGTAACAACAATTTAGTGACAATGAGAAGATTGACATTTATCAAAGTTTAGATAGTTATTCATTGTTTTTACTATTAAATTAGATATACATTTAATTTAAATACGTCAAAAAATATAAAAATAGAGACGAGATTCTTAAATACCTATATGAAGAAGCAGGCAAAGTTGTTACGAAAAGGGAAACAAGTGAAATTTTGTTTGACATGGATATACTTGAGTTCATAAGGAGCTAGCAAGAGAAACGGCCGTCATTACTCACGGCATGTGCCTCAAGCATTCTTTATTTCTTTTACTTTAATACTTTGTGTATATCCTTTTCGAATTCGGTACCGAGTCAGGCTTTTACTGATGATACTTGTTGTTTCTTAACCTTTAACTATGAACGTAATTTTTTTAAAACACAAATTTGGACGTCGGGTCTGTCAGACCCATGTATTTATTGTCTATATTCCGACTGCTTTTTAAGGGAAGAAGACAATTTTACGTTTTAGTTTACATGAATAGCCTCAAATCAAACAAAATCAATATAAATAAAATCACTTTTTATTAAACTTTACGCATCACAATGATTTAGTCACAATTTCAGTCCTTGGCCACATGGGATGACTCTTAAGAAAATAATACTATAAAAAAAGGCAGATAATATAATAAATATTTTTTTAACAAAATATAAAGTCTAACAATCAAAAAAAAATAAAAATTACATCTTATGTTATAAAATAAAAATTTTGACAACACCTCAAGATAAAGTACTATAGAAGATCGATACACAATGGCTTTCAACATTGTAGGCAAACAGGATGATTGCAGTCGACATAAGTATGTGTTGTCCTATATATCTTTAGGGGGCACAGTGTACTCGTATATGTTTTTCAAGAACCCAAAACTATTTTTCTAGCTTCATGTTTAATTAATGATAGACCAGATCAGGATCTGGTCTATCATTTATTTGACTCGCGTTTCAGGAAACGCGAGTCAAATTCATTCTCAATTCTTAGAGTAGCTTAGTATACAAAACGCGAATTTTTATTTGATAAAGTGCTATTTTCTTTATAAAATGCCGTCGTCCAATTCCTTTGTTTGATATTGATTATAAAGTACCAATATTTTTGTTCCTGACGTGCTTGGTCGATCATTTTTTTCCATTTTATCATAAAAAACTAAAAAAAATGAATCTTTTTAAGGTACATAATATTTATATTATTAAAATATATAACAAACAATGCCAAATAATATATAACAATAAAAACGTTTGAATACAAATAATACAATAAAAATATTAAAGTATATCTTGTAATATTATAAAAAATATATGGTGTTTTGAAATCATTATGTATGGAAAACATGGACGTCGGGTCTTACAGACCCAAGCCCCGTTTATAAAGTTAAAAACTCACATGTTTTGAAGCCAGAGACACAACCACTGCTATCTACCTTCATTTTGTCATTAATACGAAAGGTACTGAGCGACTCGATTTGTAGAATTCGTAGAACTAGATGGGTCTGTGAGACCCGACGTCCATACTTAAAGGTTAAGGCAATAGAACATCTGTCACTGTCTCTGCAAAATTCCTTTATTGAACTACTTTTCCGCACACAAATATTAGTNTGAATACAAATAATACAATAAAAATATTAAAGTATATCTTGTAATATTATAAAAAATATATGGTGTTTTGAAATCATTATGTATGGGAAACATGGACGTCGGGTCTTACAGACCCAACGCTCCCAAGGAGCCTTGGGTCCCAACGACCCAAGGCTCCGTTTATAAAGTTAAAAACTCACGTGTTTTGAAGCCAGAGACACAACCACTGCTATCTACCTTCATTTTGTCATTAATACGAAAGGTACTGAGCGATTCGAGTTGTAGAATTCGTAGAACTAGATGGGTCTGTGAGACCCGACGTCCATACTTAAAGGTTAAGACAATAGAACATCTGTCACTGTCTCTGCAAAATTCCTTTATTGAACTACTTTTCCGCACACAAATATTAGTAAAATGGTAATCACATGTGTTAAAGGCCCATCTTGTTGTCATATAATATAAATTATATAACGTATTAAGTAGTTTTGAGTAGTTATTTATGTAACGTAACTACTAGTACTAGTATTTGAATTTTATAGCTCTATGCTGTATTCCGCACATAGCAGAAATTAATAGAAAATAATTTTCAAGCTCACGCTTCATTCCATGAAACAAAGCAGACAGAGTACCTAGTGTAAAGACACTCCATTCTCCTGTCCACCCAAAATCAGATGAAGATGTGTAAGCAGTCTAGCAGTACAGCTACAGACAGCGTTCAATATGTAATCATATAACTGTTTTATTTATTACCATTTTAAAAGTACAATATATTTCTAACTATACATTAAATATTTATTTAATTTATAAATCGTTACTTGTAGTTCATATATTATATAAGTTCATATTGAACTGTCACATATAACAGATATTCGCGTATATTTTAGCTGTTACATAAAATATTTCTATATGAAATCACGGACAAAGTAAGCGATACGATTCTAGCGGGAACTCTATGAATAAAATTATCATTTTGCAGAATTGATTCTGGAGCATAGTAAAATACTTGTGTTATGCCTGGTTAGGGTATTTGCCAGCAAATTATTTTTAGGTGTCGCGTAAATGTATAATATATATACACTACATTATCATAGTTGAATATAACAAAATATTAGTTCTATTACTATGAGAATAATAAACATAAGTTTTTCCAAATCATAATATAATCTAATATAGGAAAATTTGAAATTTATACGCTATCGTGGCGCGGTAGAACAGCGGCTTTTGTATGCTTTGATATGTCTTACCAGCGGTGTTGAGTTACGTTCAATGTCCTTAACTTGGACGGAAAATAGAAAAACAATCTTAACACTAAATTCTTGCTATCTATCCCGCTATGTGGGATAAAGCGCCGTGTGCGTGCGTCTTACCTCAATCATTGGGAACATGTTCTTTTATATATATAGAGGATAAATAATTTAATTTAAAAAAAGTCATATGCATTAACTAGGCCTTGCTTTTCTGTACTAACTATATAAGTATATCTCTACAAAAAAAAATAACAGTTTTCTACTAATAATAATATACTCGTATATTACCCACGACATAGTGTTAGTGTAGATATGCAATCAGCTCTTTGATATATGATTAATCACAAACGTGGAAATCAGATAATTAGTACGGTGATTGGATGAACGCTGGCGCACGAGGTTGACTTAGAGTTGTTAATATTGTATGAAATTTTATTATATGTTTATTTCATAATTTTTTATTTGTAGTATAGTATTATAGCAGATATATACTTCCTCTTAGGATAAAATTATTTATTTTAAAGCAATAAAGGATTTGAAATAAAATAAATATATGCTTTGTAAATATATAAAAAAATATTTATTGATATAATTTTTTTTACAAAAGTACTGCAAAAAGTGAACAACTGTATCATTATTTACTTATAGAAATAAGTACAGCCAGTAGAAACAATATGCTTAGAGAATTGATTATTTTACAAAATTTATCTACGTTTACAATTTTAACTGGAATATTTTTTTTACAAAGAGGAGGTTCTATTTTCGACACATATATTTTTTTATTTTCTTGATGAGGGTAACATATTTTCTTGTTATAATTTCACTGAGAATATCACTTTAAAGCTTTTTTTATAATAACCGACAAATATTTAATCGCCAAAATTCCTAGCGAGAATATTGTCATAGTTGTTAATAGGTTTCACGTTACTCACACGCTTAGCGTTACTGTATCAAAGCGTGGAATTTATATTAAATCCAATGTTTGTTTATATCGGTTATATGGTCAGGACATCTATGGTGAAGTTTAATTTTCATAATTATTGTATACCAAGTAACGTATATGTAAACAATGATAATTATAAGTCTATAAAACTCGATGCGGAAGGCGGAGGATCGGGAACTTTGACACACCCTGGGAGAGACCTATGTCCAACAGTGGAGCCGAAAAGGCTGATTTGATTGATTGATTGATTGATTAAAAACTTCTGCCAAAAGATAACAGCTAGATCATAACTTGCCCCCACACGTCAGGTCTACTAAAGGTTTACAAGAAGTTATCATCCTATGTACATATATAATTCTTCTATACAGCGTGTCTGTTACGCTACTCCCCTTAATTGGCTGGACAGATTGGAATAATATTTTGTTGTGTCAATTAGCTCCTGTTTGCTTAAAATATACAACTGGATGCAGTAGGGGACGCTGCAGGCAATATGTATTGTAATAGACCAGCAAGAGCGACCCAATAAGAAATAAGCAAAAATTAGCAAAAGCCGGCTTAATGAATATATTCTGAAAACACGTAATATGTATCAATCAAAGGAAAATAACAGTTAAATGATAAAATACAACTACACCGCTATCCTTAAGAACGGTGGTGGAATTATGAACAATTACCTGAGAATTCATTACTTGGGTTCATTGCTAGGACTTTTCTTAATATCTAAGGATCTTTTAGAAACGATCCCTTTTGTTGAGAAAATATTCTTGGTGTTCAAATTCATACTGAAATTAAAGGATTCAGAGGTTCACAATCACATTAATCAAAGAAATGTAAACGTTAAGTAATAAATTCTTCTCAACTAAACATTTTTAAAAAGAAAGTTACGTGGTTATTAAAGTAGAGGTACCTACTTTCATTTTTTAGTTAAGGTTTAAACTGAAAAATGAAAGTATACGATAGAAAGATAATCTAATATAGAACGAACTTAACATCTTGAGTGGATTCTTAAGAATTAAATTATTGATTCTTCTTTGTAATTTCTCTCTTAGTATTCTGCAATATAACAATTTTCGATTAATACATATATTTCACTAGATAGTATTAAAGTTGCTTTACTTATTCCAAATATTTTAAGTTTATAATGAACACAATATAAATGTTATATGTGCACATATAAACAAAACGCGCATCTGTTTATAATTGGACTTGTAAATGCATTCCACATCGGTATCGCGGGAACGATTCATCCATCTGAATTTAATATGACTAAATGTTAAAACCATTTATATTGAATGGCTTGCTATTGTAAGTGCGACCATTGTAGGCTCGATTCTTACTTGTGGTAATTAATTGAAAATGAATTCATTTTCTCGCTTTTAAAACAAGATAAAGCACGACGTTAAGTTTCGCCACTCAACAGATTACATTGTTTTAGGAGCATACAGTATATTTTAAAGACGCCTTTCCATTTATGTAAAAAAAAGTAGCGTAGCTCTTGTGAAGCAGTGCTAAGACTTTACTACGAATAGTTTTCAGATCAATACTGAATATAAATAAATAAAAGTGTGCCAATATGCCAAAACTATGGCAGCATAAATAAAATAAAATAAAGATATATGTGTGCAGTTACTGCGGATTATATACCGATAGTGTATATAAATCTATTATAGTGAAATATTGTGATGAGATAAATGACGTACGAGTGCAGGTAGTAAATAACACTACACAGTTAAATATTCACTGAATCGTTAAACTGGCCATACGGGCGCAAATACGGCGGCGGCGGTGTCCAGGGACCCATCCATCTATCTAGATATCCAGTTGGCGCACTGTTTCGAAATATCTGCCTTTAAAAATGCATTGCAATCCGATCATCATAGGCTGAAAACCCGTGGAACGTTCTAGCGTTTAAAATGTTAATAGAGCAATTAATCTGCGATGGGATTGAAATAAATTTGTATAGGTCTCTATATGTATTAGTTTCTTACATACGAAATTGGCCTTTGATATGGGACGATAAAAAAGTCGATTTTTTTTTAATATAAAAAATTTATTTAATGAANTTTAAAAATGCATTGCAATCCGATCATCATAGGCTGAAAACCCGTGGAACGTTCTAGCGTTTAAAATGTTAATAGAGCAATTAAACTGCGATGGGATTGAAATAAATTTGTATAGGTCTCTATATGTATTAGTTTCTTACATACGAAATTGGCCTTTGATATGGGACGATAAAAAAGTCGATTTTTTTTTTTAATTTAATAAATTTATTCTATGAAAATATGAATTATTGTTATCTATGCACTTTTATTGTACAACGATAATTTAACTATTTATTTTGTTTGAAAATATTATGTTTTTTTTTTAATTAGCAGTTAATTTTCTTCTGAACTTAAAGGAACTTTATAATTACGTAATGTCTGTATATCTGTTCTGTCCGTATATGACAGTTATTTTATACGAAGACTACTGGTAGGATCGCGTGCCGAAAGAAATTTATGACTCAATTCAACAATCAGGGAAACGCTTAACTAGCTGATGATAAGGTGCCGGCGAGTGATTGCGTCTGTCTATTTAGATAGCTGCCAATAGATACTTGCGCCTGGCCACAATATCTTTAAAATAATCATAATTAACATATATAAAAGGAGATTCTCATATTTAAGTTGCAGAATTTAGTCAGTGGGTTTAGATTGAGTTCGATTCCCACTCGAGGAAATGAAATATTTTCTGGTTCTGGTACCAAAGCAAAGCGCGGCATTGAATACCGTCACTCGACACGGAATATCTTCAGAATACAGCAAAAATTGAAGAAAGGAGTGTGTTAAAACTAGTTTTCCTCTGCCTATCCTACTATCTATGGAACTTAGAGCGAAGCTGATAGTTTAATCAGTTACATACAAATCAAAGGTAGGCAGACTAGGAAAGAATTCTCAACGGTTAAAAATGTCCCACGGGAGCCTGGAAATGTATTCTCTTGCATGGGAATACAATCGCACAAAACATACATCACGAAAACAAATTAAACCTCTCGCATACATTTGCAAAACTTTTAAAGCGTAATGTTGTATGTAAATACATAATTCTCTCGAGCAATACAACGTATTGTGCTGGCTTATCGCTTAGTCAGGGTTGTATGATATTCAGACTTTTTATATTACTTAGTACATACTATATGCTTTTTTATTATAGATATGTTTACATATATATATTTGTTAGTTATAATAATATCTTAAATCTAGTCTTATATAGGAAAGCCTCGGTGGTTTTTTATATAGTTTAGTCAGTCTCTAGCATTAATTGTTTCTCACCATTAATTATGAATATCTTCAAGGTGTCCTCATCATACTTAATAAATTTTGCTATTGTTCTATATCCTAATGTTCATTAGTTTAACTTTAGTCAAAATGTCTTCAGTTAGTCGCCATATATGAGGTTCAGTTATGCTCACAAACCATCCATAAGTCTATAAAAGGTTATTCATTTAACATATTATAATGTTAAATTCATAATTATGCAATTCAAGTTTTAATAAAATGCTCTCATATAAATTTTCATTTTTATCTTCCTACAATTTCTTTTAAAAATAGAATTCTTTATTTATTCATAGCTTCTTAAGCGTCAGAACTTAAGCAAAAAAAAACTTTTATTATCTCTTAACTTATACTTATTAATGAGCGTTTACATTATAAGTATATTTTTTTCACAATCAAACACATACAAAAATGTATTTACCAGAGTCATTTAGGATAGGTATGATAAGCCACTTTTTTGTTAATTTAATCAGACATTGAATGTTAAGTGTGGGGAATCGAATTTTACAACACCAGGCTGAGGTTATAAAAATATAGTAGACAATAGGATATGTTTGTATGTATGTTTATATTGTTATAATTATTATATATTTTAAATATATGTTAAAAATAGGGAATGGAGTGTCATTACCCTCTACTTACTCTTCTATATGGGGGATATACACGGTATATCCCCCATATAGAAGCTAAAAAAACATATTAATATAGAGGCGTGGCGTAAGATTGTGGGTTCCTATTAGGAAGAATAAAATATTTAACATTTTCAATTTTCGCTCTGGCAACGATTCAAATAATGGCCTTGAATTCAATCACGTAATACGCAATGCCTCAAGACTTCAGTGGAAAGTGGATAACGAAAATGTCTTAATGAAGAACTAGGATCCAAGGTTTCCTTTGCTAAAATATATAATACAAATATTGAGTTAAAGATTCGAGTGAATAGTCAACAGCTTTGTGATTGTATCAATTTTTGTAGTGTCTGAATGTATTGAACCTATAAATTTTCCACCCTATCGCAATGTAAAGCATATCAAAAAATCTAACTCTAGCTGCTGTAGCTTATAAGAGTGAAACATAACCTATTTCACGACGTCAAGCGCAGGCTATATAGAAGTATTGGAATATGTTTGTAGAGAGAATGGTAAAAACACATGTAAAGTATACATATAGTTTATATCTTAAATTTATTTTTTCTTTACAATTTTAAGTAACTATAAAGTAAAGATCAAAGATCCTTATAATCGTCATTAAATTCATCTTATATTCTTCATGCGTATTAGAGTCACAACTAAGTAGGTATCTTATTGTAAGCGTCTTTTATAATACAATTATCTTTTTATTATAAATACCTATTTTTTTGAAAGGTAATAAAAATAAGGTATAATTTTCAAGTCCTATAAAATCAACTAACGTGTTCAATTATCGATTTTCAAATAACTGAACTAAAAGAAAAAAATATTTTATTTCAAAAACCAAACCAACTAAAACCATGATACCCAAAAATTTTCCATAAAAATATAACTTGCCCAGCCTTTATATCATTATGGATAGCTTCATATAAAAGTTCAGGTCATATAATACAGTAACAGATGGTACGTATTATGAAAACTGAGTAAATCTCGTGGCACTAAGTCGCTCGTGGCACTAGCCCCCAATTTCTGCTTGAACAATCCTTCACACGGCACATTGGCCTTGTCCACCACATTCGAGAGCAATCAGATTAATGTAACTACTTTTATACTGGTGCAATGGCCGCTTGACTTAGACGTATTGCCTAGTTTATAAAGCTGTTTATTATAATAGTTATTTCTTTTTTTCGGTAAAAATCCCTCTTTTATTTTAAAGGTGTATCTTTAAATGCATTTTATTTTATTTTCGTTTTTATTTTATAAGAGAGGTACGATTTAAAAAAAAATTATTGGCAATATACGTAGAACACAGTTAACAAGAGTTTAATGTTACTGTTTTCGTAGCTTCACACTATATGCACATAGCAGGATAGGCAGAGAACCTGGGATCCTAGTATGATGACACTCCGTTCTCATCAAGACACTTCCGTCCCCTACTTTTCGCCAAATTCTAGCGAAATTCAACGCCGCGCTTAGCCCTTATAATATTATTAATATAAAATACATTCGTATTACTTTTAATAACACAATAAAATATTAATCAATCGAAATTTCCAACCACAATTCCATTTACAGTACTAGTATAAAATATTAGTTTACAGCGCAGCTACAAACAGGGATAGGATTTTAAGACCTTTCGAGGAAATGAGATTGCACTCACGTGTAGCACCTGCTTCACCTAAGTTAAATAAATATATCAGTACCAGCAGTCTGTTCTACATAATTATGTTAAATTAAAATACTTGAAACTAAATCATTATAGATCTGTTTTTAATAAGTATTTCACCCACTCTCTTATTTGCCGTTTCAATAAAATGAAATGCTAAATAATGTACTACAATAAATAAAAATATAACTTTTGATATGTACATGCTTGTAAAACGAAAACCAAATAATTAAGTGAATAAATAAAAACAAATATATGATAAACTTATAAAATTATCAAAAACAGTTCATGTTTTCGCAAATAAATAGTCCGCGCTAAATACTAACAGATTTCTAAGTGTCCTCGGGCTGAGTCTCACCTTGTTCTAGTTCTGTTCCCGTGTCCCCTTTACAATGCCTAGTTGACTGAAAAGTATAATTTTATATTTTATTAGGGCAGCTGTTGAAAATGCACTTTAAACAAGAGCAAAAGTTGTACTTATATTTCATTTTATAGATACATTTATTATAATTGTAAAGCATAATTTTAAAATTTAATTTCTATAACGTCTATTTTTATGTTTTCAGGAATTGGAACCAATATCAATATAAACAATTTTAATATATTATTTCACAGGCCTTGTAAATAGTGGTAATAATTTGTCGATATAGAATAAATATATTTAAGCTATACATAAGAGACCAATAAAGACATGTGTGTGACATTCATCTGGACCGGAGTCAGTTGAACAAACTGGCAATAGAATAGATTTCCCACGAGAGCTCTATATGAATTTCCATGGTTTATTTGTACTGATATATTGGCGAGACTAATTTAATAGTAATATGCATTTCAAGGTGTGCTGCCTAGCGTTAAATTAAATTAATACATAATTCATAGAAATGCTTTTCATACTTTCAAAGTTTAATTTGAATCGACGGATATTAACGGTAATATTTTTTTTTCTAAAATTTCTTAACACATTTTGGAGAATAAACAGTACGTAGGTATGTACTTTCCGTTGAGTAAGAATCGAACTCACAACCCTCGTTTGTTATACTATAATTGAGCTGTGAATAGATCTAGAATACTAAAAACTTTATTTGCGATAGCAATACATTCACTTTACTATTGAAAACATTTTTTTTAACAATTTTCCCCTTTTGCTCTAAAATCCTCTCTTCCTTTTGAATAAAATAAAGTACCTATATATAACATTTAAGTATAGTAAATAAGAGATTACGAACGAACCCCGACTAACATTCCAAAGTGGTTTAAATACTTGCTTTCAAAATAGAAACAAACAAAAACCTAATGTACACAAATATTTAACCCCAGCACTAAGTTGTGAGTTAAAAATACATAAAAAGGCGGGCCATTTATTCACCTATCCAAATGGAAATGCATTTTGTATAGACGAAAAGGGATAAAAGCGTACTCGCCAATGAGACTATGGGAAGTATGTTTATATTTAGGCTTAAGGTGAAATATTTTTTTATTTCATACCGCTTTTCTAACTTGTAGAGCAACCATACTCGTATAGTATGATATTATATATAATAACTAGTGGGCCCGGACGCGGCTAAGCCCGCTTGAACTATACGATTATGTATTAAATATATTTATGAAATTATTTTCGGTTTTCAATAGAATTTGTAAGAAAATATAAGCCTAAATAATTAAAATAAGTTAAAAAAGAATAATAAGTGGAGATTTATTATTAGATAAAATAT
>JAAIXI010000248.1:10996598-11128637 GCA_013403645.1 Heliconius nattereri | reverse complement strand
CTGCAAGATAAAATATCGCGCAACACTTTACCGTAATCTACTGCTTTCATTATTCCTTCGATAAAAGCCAAGTTTCCCACACCATTTGCTGCCATGCAGCCCCAAACCATCACATGACCACCGCCGTGTTTGACTGTACTATTCACATGTTTCGCCTGCAGTTCAGTATTTGGCTTAAGCCACACAAATGTTTGTCTGTCCGATCCAAAAAGATAAAACTTGCTTTCGTCAGAAGAAAATAAAATTGTTCCAAAATTCTAAAGGGGTATTTACGTATTGTTTCGCGAAAGTTAGTCTTTTTGCTATATTGGCCTCACTTATGAAAGAATTTTTCCTCGCTGTTCTGCTACGAAGACCAACGTTACCCAGTACGTTTCTTCCAGTTTGCGCACAGACAACCTTACCTGTACTTGACGCGGTGTCATTTGATAAGCTTTGAGCGCTTGTAAATGGTTTATTTTGTACCGATTTTACAATTTGTCGCCTTTCTTTCGTACTAAGCTTCTTCGGAAGAACGAACCTTGCCTTATTTTCGACACTATCCATTTCTGCTCGTTTTTTTATAATATACTACACAGTCGAGTAATTTAACTTCAAATTTGACCCGATTTGGCTATAGCTTCAACCTTCATTACGGAGTAAAATAATTTCTTGACGCGTCGATAACGACAGTTCAAATTCTTTCAGCATGTTGGCTTCAAGATTTTTTTTGAACACTAAACAAATGTCTCCTTATTAGAATACGTTTCCCGATGTTCACATGTATACATACGATGATCATATTTTACCTAAAGTGACCAAATATCGCGGTAATAACATTGTATCAAGAGAATATGTTTTTACCATCTCATTTATTTATTTATTTTTTCTCTAAGAATTTTTAATAATCAATTCTTTATATATATAGATTAAGCTATTTAATACAATAATTAACTGAAATCATTCTGTGTTTTTCTAGGCGTAACTTCAAAAAAATTAGGTGTGCAAATACTTTTTTATCCACTGTAAAAAGGTAGGATTTTACACTGAATATTTATTTATTTAAAAGAAATATACGCCATTTAAGTATTTTCCAAGAAGATCTTAAAATAGTTAATGTTTATTCCACCAAAAATAATTTTATAATTTCTTTGACTTCTAAAAATACGAGTAGAACAGTTACTTTACATTCTAGACACAAATACTTTTTATTTGTGTCTAGAATTAAACATTCTAAGTTAAGCTGTTTTGTTTATTATATTATATTAAACTAAAACGGTAAAACTGTTAAGAGGCTCAAAACGTATTCTATAATTTTACCTTCATCGATCGCGTCCATAATTGAATACCATTAGTGGTAACTATCGCTATAGCACGATGTAGCATGTGTTTGGCAATTCCTACCTCGTCGGAAACTGTACATTAGATTTATCTAATATTTAGTACTATTAATACGATTAATCTAAGCTACTTAAAGAATTCATATAAATTACAAATTGTTAATTCATTCCTTCGCTCTGGTAGCGAGGCAAAGCGCAGCGTAGAGTTCCGCCACTTAAAAGTTAGGAACGAAAGTACGAGTATATAGAAGTTATAACTTGAGATCCCACCGTTAAACCTGCACGTATCAGTTTTCTTAATTAAACCTATATTAATGAATAATACTTGATTAGTAAAACAGATTACACCTGGGTTGCCTGGAAGAATCCTGCCGCAATCACCTTTAATTACAGTTTTTCGTTTCGTACAGGAGAAAAATGCACTCATACGTTTTTTATATGAATCGCACATCATTTGAAAGATAATCGCATAAGGAATTGGAAAATTAAGGGTTGCTAGCTCTCAGTCTGCCGCAAGTCTAGGGTTGCCTGGTTTACACGTGTCACTAAATGTTAATAATTTGCACTCATGTGTTTTTTTAATGTATTATATATCAAATTAAAGCTTATTTTTTTCTGAACACTATAAAACGGGGTTGCCTGGAAAATTCCTGCCGCAAACAGGAGTTGCCAGCGTTTGAAATATTTCATTCCGGTTCCGTTTGACTATGAGAAACATTTTTTACATAAATATTAGTATTTAGAAAATAGATTTTGCAAAGACTCAAGATTATAGATTCATTATTTTACTTGAAAAATAAGGATGATTTTTTGTGCTCCGTACATTTTAAGGAAAAAAGGAACCCTTATAAGATTACTTTGTTGTCCATCCGTCCGTCTGTGCCTTTACCTCAGGAATTCTTGGAGATATCGAGTTGATAAACATATAAATAAATAAACAAAAATCTTCCTGAATTAATCGTACTTAAAAAAGATATGACCATGTACTCGTATATCATAAAAAACGTGTATTTCGACACTCTAAAGGATTTTTTTTAATAATAAATAATAAGGTATTCCTGGTCAACCTAGAATAATAAAATTTGGCAGCCAGCATCTACAGGTAGACCTAGTTGAGGAAAAATCTGAAAACTATAGATTTGTGTTTAAATCTTAAAAAATAATAGCCTGAAAAGTAGGGCAAAAGTGGTTTCCTTACCAAATTATGCCGCTAGTTCAAGTGAGGTATCAGAAACGGACTCTGGCTAACCTAAGCTTGACTTTCAGAAAAACGAGATCAAATATGGTCAAGGGTAGGGTAGGTAAAGAGAACCTGGGAAGCTAATGTTAAGTACTCTGCTGGCATTTTCCACCGAATTCTGGAGGCACAAGTAAAGTTAATATATTAGTAAAGTCAAAATCTTCTGTGAAGTAGGTACCACATATACAAAAAAAAAATGTCTGTAATAAATGCACTATTGAAGAATATTATTATTAATGTATTATTTGGTCTAATGATAATATTAAATAATATCAATAACTCATAATTTTCTAAGAGTTTATCAATAAGTTGTTACAATCTTATAACGTATATTGACATATTTAATTCTTACTTTGTGTTTTGTTTTTTGGTACTTTTATGTTTGTGAAAGAATAAGAATTCATTTTAAATTGATTATTAAAGGTGGTCTGTATATTTTTAGGAACTATCAATAAATACATTTGCAGAAAGAAAATCTTCCTCTCGTATTAAAATATGGATACGAAGCCACAGTCGTAGGTAGAGTACGTAAGTATAATACTCGTACTTTAAATAGTCTTTGCAGTATACGTTTTAGATTATATTTATCCCTTACACAGCAGTGTAGACAGAGGGAACCTAGTGATAAGACACTCTCCCATGAACTCTGGAGACATTGCATATTGAGTAGCGGAACTCAACTCGCCTGCCTGAACACTAGAGCAAAGAAATAAAAATATCAATTTAAATAAATATTTTATTTTGGCCAGTGAAAATGGAACCCACAACCAGTCGCATTAATACTCGCACTTTGTGCTATTTTAATTGTTTTATTCTATAGATATTTTAAAAGCTTTCTTATTGAATTTGTAAAGTAAAATGTATAACGAACGTTGTATTTATGTCAGAATAGGTGATGGGTGATAAATTGACGCGGTACGTACGTGACGCTCCTCCGCGTGTTCGCGTCGGCATCACGCTGAGTCGACAGTGTCGCGCACAGGAACGCCGGTTGCTGCGGTCGCCAGTAATTTGATATTTGATGGAGGCTCCACACGTCGAACTGTCAGCCTTGTTGTTACTGAGTGAAAGTCTTTAGGGTTCCGTCCAATAGCTGAAATAGATTTTTTTTGTATTTCCCCTTAATCGGTAAAATCGGTGAATTAAAATTAGTACTAAACTCAAAATAAAAAAATATTTTACATGACTGATTTATCTAATATTATCATAGCTTATTGTAAATTTCATTTCGTTCTTTATTTGTCTTTTTGAAAGAGTATAAGTTTAAACCAAATTATGAATATAATATCATACTTTGACGTTTTAATTAATCCTTTATATATATTATATTGAAATGAAACACTTGACATGCTTAGGCTTAAAATTGATTTTCCAAACCGTTCCAGCTAATATTTTTTTATGAACATTTATGTTTTTAAATTCAATTTATACAAGAACCAAATATATTAAATGTCATTGTGTCGACAAGTGATGTTAATTCAACAAGGAATTATATCCATACCTATATTATAAATTCGAAAGTAACTCTGTCTGTCTGTCTGTCTGTCTGTCTTTTACGCAATCAGGGCCACACCGCTAATTTAATTGTAATAAAATACTCATATATAGATACTTCAGGGTCTCGGGATGAATATAGGATATATTTTTTTCTCATATTTGTAATATTTTCGATATATACAAATATATTAAAATACTTATTAATTTGACATGCAATTTATTCCTCCATGTTTATAACAACCGCCGTTGCTATGCAACGATTTGCAAAGTTTGTTGTTAGAAAACGTCACCAAAAATAAGTTTGTTTAACGCATATATGCGCGCGCGCGCTGACTCAACCTTATGAGACACAAAAACTATATTCTCCAAAAATATTGTCCCTTGAATATTGTTTAAAAAAGTCCGCGTTGATATAAACTATAGATATAGATTTGTATACATTAACAAAAATTAGATTATTTCTATAATTTGATATTCATCCTTATGAAAATAAATATAATAGTCACTTTTAGCATTTCATCTAGATGGAAATTATAGTTTACTGTATAACAATTTAATAAATAATTAAGGAGATGTCAGTGATTCGGAATGACCTAGCCTACGAGTGGTAGGTATAGTATGACCGACGCGAACGGGCAGATGACTTTGTTGATTTTGTATTTTTTTATATATTTTCGAATTAATATTATTTTTTATGTAATTACTTGCTGCTTATAATTAATTAATCTTAGTTCGGTTATCTATACCGATGTTATACACTTAAAATATCGTAATTTTAATCATTTGGGATTTTATTTAATATTGTTCGCAAAAATTAATAATTATTTAATATAGAAAAATGTTTAGTACGCGCGCACGGCAAACTTTAGGTACTTTTTCTAATGTTAAGAATTTCCTTTAGTTACTTTTACTCCTTTTGTTTGTTCATTTCGGTTACTCAGATATTTTATCTAATAATAAATCTCCACTTATTATTCTCTTTTAACTTATTTTAATTATTTAGGCTTATATTTTCTTGCAAATTCTATTGATATCCGAAAATAATTTCATAAATATATTTAATAAATAATTGTATAGTTCAAGCGGGCGTAGCCGCGTCCGGGCCCACTAGTATTTCATAAAAGATATCAGTTTCTTAGTTGGAAAATAATAAGTATAATTAATATAATTTTAATATGTAATGAAAATTATATTTCTATTATTTATTTACACATAAAACGATTATTAACTCACCGTATTAGTTAGTGTTTAATGTAAAATTTTGCAAGCTCTATTTGTCTGATTAAGCAATTTAAATTTGGAATATGACTTCAGTTTCCATAACAATGACATTACACTACAGTATTGCTGTTAATCGAAAATAGACGTCTCTAAAGTTTTTTATATTTTCGCGAAAAGAATAAAGCGCTTCCTATTAGACGGCATCATTTTACATGACCCTTATCAATTCAATTGTGAAAGCCTGTCCGTCCATTAGTTAATTCGTTCATGCATCACAAATCAATATGTGTATTATATAAATACAATACGTGGTATAATATTATAAATAGTGTGGTCATAGTTATTTTTAAGTTAATTATAATCCTTCTTTTATTATTATATTTATGTCAAAATACTCGTACTTAGGATGTTGAATCTATACTAAAATAATAAAGCGGAAGAGTTTGTTTGGGTGAACACGATATTCTTAGAATGTACTGGTTCGAATTCAAAAAATATTTTTGTAATGGATAGTATATTTTTTATATAGTATATTTTTATGCTACACATTTAGTTAAGCGAATAATTAGTGTATGTAAAATCTATAAAAGCATATAGAAAATGCAGCGAAGCGAAAATGCTATTAGTGAAAAAAGTTATTATAAGTTAATATAATTAAAAGTCTTGCAATATATATGCACTAATTACATTGTGAAATAAATGCTATTGTAAAAGTTATAAACGCCAATAATAAAATGATTTCATGTGGGCATACAATAAGTAAAAAAAATAGTCAAATGCGAGTCGGACCTACCCACCGATGGTTCCGTATGAATTTCAGGATTGTAAAACAAGAGCGGACGCGGTTCTAAAGATGTCCACTCAATGACGGAATTGACTAAGCCCAACAGACGACTCACTCCCTGAATCGATCGCGATACACGAGTTCTTCCATCCCAACAGATTTCCCTAAAACTCTGTACCTGGTCCATTCGTAAACAAAATATCGGACTTTATCAGCAAGGGATACCGAAAGACATAAAATAAAGTGACGTTCACAAATATAGAACTTCCTCCTTCTTGAAAAGTGAAGTCGGTTAAAAGTACGCAGTCAAAACTGGTATCACGAAAGTTCAAATCACGTTGTAAACATCGCCCCGTTTTCAGGCAAGCGTGAAATGTAGCCTGAGCTCCTCTAATTAGCTAAGTTTATAAATTTGTTACCTATTTGGTATAATAAGTAGGCGTCTTCAGAAAGTCGGCAGACAAGATTCTTACAATATCCTCTAGTATCTTTACTTAGCATAAATTTTAACTTCTAAATATTGTTTGAAACAAGTTTTATATTTTAATGAACTTTTACCTGTTTCTAATTCGTGTGATATTTATTACATATATTTAATACTGCGTTTAACGTTTAATATAGCAACAATTAAGTCCATGAAAGCTATATTATGTAAAGATGAGGCCTCTCGTGGCGCAGGGCTACAAGCGTACGACTGTTAACGCGACAGGTTCGACCCCCACTCAAGGAAATTAAATATTTAATTTAGGTTTAATTCTTAAGTTATGGATTCCTATATATCGCCATTTCCTATATATCATTACATCAGCCTCAATACCGACTATAGTATATGCAATAAACAAAAACCAACATATCATGCTTAACAACTTCCTAAGGTGGTAATTACATGTAATTCTACTTCTTTCTGGCATTAATCCCGGCTATTACCAGGGTTTGCCTTCCTACTCAACCTACTCCACTTTGCACGATCTTTTGCAGGCGACGCTCTTGGAGCTTATCCGCTACGTCAATGAGCCCAAGACTACCTCGAATGAATGTGTTGCGTATGCGGTCCGTATCATGCGTAACGTGAAGCTCCTGAGTGTGCCGAGATAGTGCTGGCCAACATTCGCTGCCGTATAAAAGAACCGATCGGATGATGCTCTTGTATATCAGCCCCTTGAGCTTGGGCGGTATTCTGCGGTCGCAGACTACACCAGTGACCTCCCGCCACTAGGCCCAGGCAGCGCTTATCCGGCCATGGACATCGTGATCGATGCCTCCAGACTCGTCCATAACGGATCCAAGGTATCTGAACTTCTCCGCCTTAACGGCTGGCTTAATCTGAGGCCACCACTTGATCCGAGGGCTACGTTTCTCGGATACCTTCTTCTTCGGAGTGACGTTAAAGTCCATGACAAGAAGACGATGTTGGGCCGTTAGGCTTTCGCCTGGAATGACCTTACAGTTAGTTACCCTGCCCCCTGAGTTGAGTGGGACCCGCTATTATACGTGATAAGGTGCTGAGGATTCTTTTGGAAGAAGTATTCACGACGGCCAGATCAGACGCAATACAGGTTTTCAGAATCATTTCTCCCTCTGCATTGCAAAGACCGTGCCCAAAACCCCCGTGAGCACGTTCATACGGCTCAGCAGCCTTACCAACGAGACCGTTCAAGTTCCCCCAACTAAGACCACTTCGGTAGACGGTACAGCGAGTAGAACCCCTTCCTACTGTTCCCAAAATGTCTCCTTTTCGGCCGCGCTACATCCCGCCTGGGGAGCATAGACACTGATTAAGTTTGTGATAACGCCCTCAATCAGTACCCTCACCTGTATCAAGCGGTCGGAGCGACGGTCAACTTCAAGGAGCCCATTCTGAAGCTCTTCAGAAAGCACTACCGCCAAACCGTTTCTACCTGAAGGTGACACAGTGTATATAATCCGGTAACCCTGTCCGATGTTACGGGACTTATTGACTTATTTCCTGGAGGAAAGCACACTGGACCCGACGTCTCATGAGTACATCTGCGAGTTCCCTGCATCGTCCGGTCCGGCCAATATTCTACGTTGCAAAGCGGAGTTTCCGCCTCGGTACTAGCGTCTTTAGCCGTGCCCGTACGTGACACGGTTGCCCTTGTAGGATAGGTAAAAGAAGGAGGGAGCTAAGGAAGGGAAGAGGGCAGGGGGGGGGCACCATTCTTACGGACTGGATATAAGAGTGGCGGCTCGAGGATCCGCGGTCGCGTACCCGTATGCCGTATACAAACAAATATCGGACAGATATTAGTCAGGACATCCTCTGGATTTAATGTAATTGTTACATTTACATGTAATTGTTATGTATAATATATAATTATGTAAGTTTTTTTACTTCTTTGGATCTTATAGTAGTATTGTCAATAAAAAAAAAATATTTATACATTTTAATCTCTCCAATCATCAAAATTATTTTTTATTCTAAAGTGTATTATTAGAAGTAAAAAATAATTTGAATCTCATTTTTTCAAAGAAAAGCTTTTCTTGACGTTTAGTGTGATTTACTTCAATCGGTTTATAAATGTAAAAGTTATATCATTTTTAATAAATATTTTCAACAAAATTGCTATAAATAACTATTGAAGTGAATTGGCTGGATATTAACTTTTATATTTAGTAGTAGTATGATTAGTAAATTAATAATTATGTAGTTCAAGCGGGCGAAGCCACCAGCACGTGAATGCAACCAAATTACAAATAGCTATGTACATATATGCCACAATATATGTTTTGTAAATTCAATCAACATTCATGGCGCGTATGGACTTGGCAAATGACAGACAAATTGGCGGGCACGGAACGTGACGCATGGCAGGTTCCTCCTTGCAACACGGTGGGAGTTCATAGCAAACTACTATATTTGAATTAATCATATTTCTGGTAACAAAAATATATTTTCGTTTTATTATTATTTTTAGTCCAGAAAACATCAGTTTCATCCCGCACACAGCAGGGTAGGCAGAGGGAACCTCGTGTTAAGTTACTCCGTTCCCCAGTTTCCACCAAATTTCTTTAACGGTGAGTGCTCTAAATGTAAAGTGTCCTTAACGTGTTTTTTTTCATTAAAGGTTTATTCATCTATTTATTATCTTTACACAAGTTAGCACAATTTTTCTATATTTTTTGTTTTAAACTGCTCAAACATTTTCTATGCGGACGAATTATTTAATTATTTACCTACCAATATGTAAGTACTAACAACATTTTGAATGTATTGTTAGAAATAATCGATATTTCAATAAAATTCCATTAAAGTAGGGCCGCGTTAAAACGTATACAAAAAAATCTTTTCACACCATTTTCAATACTCAGACCTTCCGTTTATCCAATGAAAGAATTCACAATTCCTTTTAATTGAATTTTTTTTCGCTTTGACATGTATTGATCGCAGATTTTCAATAGGTTTCTGTTTTATTTTACAAATACTTAGCGCGGGTATGATAAATCACTATAAAAGTGAAAGCTATTAAAGCCTTCCAGGCTCTATAAATCATACAGTGAATGAGGCGCGCAAATAAATACACGCGCAGCGGAACTTGTATACAAATTGCTATATTGTATAATTGTATATAATATTTATGTATCTTTTATCGTAAATTTGGCCTTGTGAAGAAAGTAATTCAAATTGAAATCATTTATTATACCATCTAGAGCAAGAAGAAAAGTTAAGTTCAAAGAGACTAATACAACTATGAAAACTTTTACTCGCACTTGCTATAAATATTTTTTATTTATATAATTTTTAATCAATAAATAAATTAAATATATCAGGTTCACGCTGTATCCCGCACACAGCAGAGTAGGCGAGGGAACCTAATGTTAAGACACTCCGCTCCCTACTTTCTGCCGAATACTGGAGGCATTGTGTGATGAGTGGCATTACTCAACGCCGCGCTTTGCCTCTACACCAGAGCGAAGAAATGGATATATTTCCATTCCAATTTAAATAAATATTTAATCTCCTCGAGTGGAGATCGAACTCTCAACGAGTAGGTTGTATAGTCACACTTTGTGCCCCTGCGCCACGACTAACCTCCTCGAAGGTTCGGCCGCTTTTTGGCCAAAATCGAATCTATACCTGAAACTTCAGATTTTGGCCAAATTAGGCCGAATACGAAACTTCAGTCAGTCACTAGTATTTAGTTCGTTACAGTTGTAAATAATTGATGCTTTGATGATTATAGCGGCCATTACTCACTACAAAGCAGGTTAAAATGTGACGCTTTGAAGTTACAATAGAAGTACCGTATATAACATTTAAACAAGAACTTTTAATTGGTTTATAAGATCCGTTTGGCTCTTTAGTAATTTATGATAATTTTACAACGAATTACTGAAAAGGCGAAAGTAGAATAATATTTAAATGGATACCTTAAAAGTTTAACGCTGATGGTATTTCCTAAACAATAAAAAATTATCTATATATATAAAAGGACTGGTCCTCACTGACTGAGGCAAGACGCACGCACAGCCGTAACCGCTGTGTGTAGAAACGTGAGATTTGGACAGATGTTTACTTTCGTAATCTGGACATCCACTAAGAAGGGATTTTGAAAAATTTTAACCCTAAAGGGGTGAAATAAGGGTTGAAAGTTTGTATGGAATTTTTTTTTAAATCGGCACCGATTTTTATAAAATTTGAAATTAAGGTTTTTAAAAGTATTAAATTGAACACGTGTTTCATCGTTTTCTAGAATTCTCTCCCTAAAGGTGCAAATAAGGGGTTGAAAGTTTGTATGGTAAAATCTTTAAAGCGCCACAGAATTTTATAAAATTTGAAATTGATACTCTTAAAAATATATCATTAAACGTGTGTTTCGTGGTTTATTATAATACACCCCTAAATAATCAAGCGAAGCTGCGCACCTCCGCTATTTATTAATATATTTATAAATAAAATCTGTTAGAAATCTTTCCTCGTAAAATATACTGGATTTACCAATTAGGTACTATATCATTTCCTAAGCGTCAGTAACGATTACAATACAATGTTATATCCTAAAGTAAGAAGATGCTTTAGAATATAATTTATTACAGCAAAATTAAAAGTTTAACTGATTCAGTAATCCCTTCCTACCAGCATCTTGCTTCACCCATATTATACAGTTGACATCGACCCCATGCATCTTAGTTAAAGTTAAACTTAAAATAGTTTTCTTTACATAAGTTTTCGTGAAACTCTAATTAGGGACTTTTGCTTTGTGATAAGTGTTCTTATTTACTTTAATATATTCAGTATGTTTGAGGCCAGCGTGGTTTTTTTTGGCCAGGCACAGCGTGGCCACAAGTGTATGACTGGTTGTAGGTTCGATCCTTACTCGAAGAAATGAAATATTTAATAAAATTTAAATTTCTTTACTTTGGTCGAGGCTAAGTACGACTTTGAGTTCCGCTACTCAACACGCAATGAGCCTTCAGAGTTCGGCGGTAAGTGGAAAATGGAGTGTCTTAACAAAAGGTTCCCTCTGCATAGCCTGGTGTGTGCGATATATAGCGTGAAGCTGATTTTTTTTATATGTATAATGTTGATAACAGTAGTAGTAGATAAACTATTACTTTGCGTACATTTAACAGAAATATTACTAATTTTGGCTCATATCATGACATTTTTAAAATTAAATAAGATCCAACACACAGTTATATTCAATTTGTCAAAAGAAAATGGTTCAGCTTCGTTAGTTTTGCAATTTAATTTAGTTTTCTGCGCTTTCAAAACTATTTGGTACACGCTTTACACAAAAACGCGGCACCTGGACCGAAACTAGTTTCACTTTTACCATGTGGCTTGTTCTGGAGCTACATAATAAACTCTACAGCGAGATAAACAACACATTTCCAGCTTACTTTTAGTTTTATACATATAAATCCTCTGTGGCACATTTGTGCGGACTTTTACTTAAATATTAAATTAAATATTATGCTCTATGTATACTTAATATAATAAATAGGTATTACGCTTATACTATTCCAAGAAGATTATCTAAAAAATATTTTTATTACATGTAGAAAAGTAAAGTACCATAAAATAATAAAAGAAAACATGTTAAATGTAGAATTAAAATGTTTGTGGGAAAACGTATATTATTTTCTGTCTGGACTTCAACACAAATATTAAAAATATTTTTGATCATAAAACTGTAGAAAACGTGCAGTGAACACGTTTCACTTATAGAATACACCAGCTGGAGTGATGAAATTTATTTTATCTGCTGCTGTCGCAGTCATAAATCATTGTGAGGTCCACAAACTTAAGTAAAATAAACACCACTGGAACTAATTAGTCTTCAAAATTCATATGGGACCGAGAGGGTAATATGGACGAAGTAGAGTTTGATGTAGCGCTCACAAAATTAGGCAAGTTTAGGGCCAAAGTCGACCTCGCCCGTAACAAGTTAATTTAAACTGCCCGAGTAATTTGCAGTGAACCGTCACTCTAATTCAATTACTTTTAAGGTATGCAAACAACGCGTGGAAATCTACTTTTGAGAAAATTTCTCATAATTTCATTTATTCCCGTAATTGGATACACAATTTCGTACCTGCCTTGCGAAACTATTTTGTTATAATGAAATTTCAACTTAAATAGAAAATGTTTTTTTTTTCTTCAAATATCACCAGAAAAGACTGTGTGACATGGAATAGTAATAGCAAAAATGGTAAAAAAAATCATTTCTTTCCATTTGAAAGCTGCATTTTCTTTTTTTTCATAGATAAAGCTTAGACATTGTATTAATTTCTATTTAGTAGGAATCGAATCTACAACCTGTCACGCTTACGGTGCACCTGCACCACGAGTGGCCTCAATGCCGATTGTTTCTGCAAAACAAATCTACATAATATTTACAATCGATATCAACGGTTTACCATCTATCTATTCATTTATTATCGCCAAAAAAACTTACATAAAATTTGTAAGCTTTTAAAGAAATATTGTACGAAATACGTATATATATTATATTGTGTGTGCGTTTTCATAATTATAATTACTAAATTGTATTATTTATTTACCCAATGGAGCGCAAAACCTTTTATTAATGTTAAAATACTTTCCTACAAATATTGACAAAGCTAAATTTCAATGGATTTCTATAGAAACCGCAAATATGCTGTGGTGGCCTGTGTTGTGAAATCTATAAAATAATATTTTATTTTAATATAATTGATCAAATTATATTACCAATTAGTCGCCTCACTTTTTTGGGAAACGTTACTAATGTAATTAAAATGTTAGTACATATTTAAAATTAATTAATCAAATTGAACCACACTTGCGTACACATACACCTTTCATGCTATCAGTTACAATTTTATTATATGTATAAATAGATAGAAACAAAGGCAGCACAATTCGTATATAATTCGATTATATTAAAAGAAATATTCCTTAAGTGTTTAATTATGTGCAGTATAATCAGTATCTATATTTCATCAATAAAATATTTAAGAGGTCGAGGCTTTCCTTTGATAGGATCCAATCTCTAACCATATAATTCAATTTGCTTTATCCCTTGCTGAGGAAATGGCGGCATATTCCCGCTAATAACTAAATTAATAATTTTCACTGAAGTTGTAATTTTCGAAAGGCAGAATGGTACAAAAATCTTGTTAATTTTCAATTTCATTTGTCGTTAGCATTTTTGTTTTATTTTTGATACATACTAGATATTCTTCTTCATACAATACTATTTATTTAATAATTTACCCGTAAGTGTTTCGTAGTTCGTTAATTATAGCTTTTTTTTCAGCTTCACGCTGTATCCCGCATAAAGCAGGGAAGGCAGGGGGGGGTCTAGTGTTAAGACCCTCTGTTTTCCATTTTGCACTGAATTTAGAGGCATTGCATGATGAGTTGCAGCCGCGCTTATGTCTTTGTACCAGAGGGAAGAAATTAAAATATTAATAAACAATAATTCATTCTCTGAGTATGAATGGAAGCCACAACGGTCGCGTTACAGGAATGCCTTGTGCCCCCGCGCTACGATGGTCTTTTGAATTATATTTTTTTATGGCTTCAAAATACAATAATGGGACAAGCTCCCGCTTAAAGCGGTGCCAGTCAAGATATTAACGCTCATATTATCCTATATAAATATTTACATAAACGAAATTGATATTATGAGGAAAGAGAAAACAAACAACAATATTAAAGGATTAACTTTTTCCATATTATTTTTTATATTAAACACACGTGTAGATCTCTAATAATATAATGAGTGTTAAGTACACAAGATGTTATTTATTTTCTTTTAAAATATTAGATTGAGATTATTGCACTGGAATTCGATTCACACTCGGGAAAATAAAATATTGAATATTTTCATATGTTAGTTCTGGTATCTAGGCAAAGGGCGACGTTAACAATTCGGCGACAGATGACAGAAATCGACGGAAAATGGACAACGGGAGGTCTTAAAAGGGTTCCCAGGTTCCCTTTACCTACTATATGCGGGATACGAAGTGAAGCTAAAATAATACAAAAGTTTTAAAAGAAATACCGTAATGTGCTTTTCCTATATAATGGCACATATAACCGATGATATCAGCAATGAAGATGACTTCTTTAGAGAGAGAGTTGGAACAAATCAAGTATAGTTCGTTGAGACCATGGAGAAGAATGGTAACATATCACTAACGAGAATTCCTAGAGAATAGGTACTTACCTACTAAGTCGAGCACATTTCTCCTCCGCGCAAAGCAATAACGTTGATGTCACTATGATTTGTGAACGTATTTGATCACCTCAGCTGACACAAATTTTCTGAGTAGATGAGAAATTTTAAAATAAATTCTTATGTTATTAACTAGAATACGAGAAACGAAACGAGCAAGAGAAAAATATTATCTTATATTATTTATAATTTAAAGAAATCCTTAAAATAGTAAGTAGCTTTTAGGCAGATAATACAGGTAAGACATATCGTTGACCGGCTTAAATAAAATCTGATATAAACCTTATTTTTCTTCTTTAACAAATAAGAATTTTATTGGATTGACAATTTCTATGACTAAATACAGCAGGAGATAACGACGTCCCACTCCAATTATATTATCAGCTTTGTTGGTATATCGGATTCACGTCGATTGACTTTGACATAAACACCACAATATATAGGATCTGTGGCTTAATGTAGCTCCTCGCTGTACTTGATTCGGCGTACTCTAAATTAATAATAATTAGTCTACATTCCAACATATAGGTTGTATAAGCTAAATGCTCATATTTATATGACATAGTAGTTTTCACACGCAGCTATATTTAACTTTTGGATTTTTAGACGAATAATGAAAAATTTCGTTTTTTTGCTTTTTTGTTACAGTTTCAAGAAATCCTCTCCGAAGCTTCCTCTATATTTTCTAACTCTACCTACATGCCAAATTTCTAAGTCTAGTTCGTTTCTGATTTTGTCTGTACGTTGTCTATCAATCAACTACAAGTTCAAAGACTATAATATATTATTAGACATATAGCTTTATAGAAGTCATCGCAGTTGGACAGCATATGACTGTAAACGTGGGTCGACTCTTACTCAGGAAAAGAATATTATTTTGATTTTCCCGATCGGGCATGACAACGAGCGGTATCGAGGTTCTCAGGACAATATCTCAAATATGCGACAAACAAAACCAAAACTTAAAAAAATAAATTTAATTCACAAAATTAACAATATTGTGAATTGATATGAGAATTGTTTCAACCAGGGTCTTCCTCCTGGCATTAATCCCGGCTAATATCCCATGTGCTATAAATGGACATATAGCAAAGAATAAAGAATTTCCATAATATTTTCTCTAATAATTAAAGAATTAATATGAGTAATTCACCTGTTATTCAACTTTTACTCATAGTACTTTAATTTTTAATCTTATATATATAATAAGATATGAAAATAGCATGTTAAATATACATTTAATATAAAACTCACAGAAACATATTATATAAGCTTAGACCACAGAACATTTTAAAAAATATTGGGACGGAGCCATACATCTAACAGTTTAAATTTATTACATGGTCAAGTGACCATTGTAATAGTAGTGACATTTAAATTAATGGTCGCCCATAAATCTTTTCCTTAACATATTATTTTAACATTAAAACATTTATTTTTAATACACTTACCAAATAGATTTTTTTAAGAAAATACATTATTTCGCGATTACATAATAATCTTATCAAACCTTTTCAAGTATTAATTCCAGCTTAGTAAAGATTAAGAATGTTTTTAAATACAAAAGAAATTCAAAGTTTTGCTTGTGTTGCGTGAGAAGGAACTGTAAACATACTAAGTATAACATTTAATTATACGCTGGCGAAGACTGGTATATAGGCTTATCGGAAAAGTTAACAGCTTTGCGGAATAAGTACGTACATACATGGTGGTGAAGTTGAGTGCTCCTAATAATTTCAGCATTTATAACATCGCTATACGTTTAATTTAATTTGTTTTTGATATCGCAGTTTTATAGTTTCTTTTCGCTTTAATTTTTTATTCATTATTTTTTTATTAGTATATTATATTAAGCTTATAATGTTTGTAATTTTTAATAAAAGGATTAGAATGCACTTTTTTAACACTAGCTTTGTTTTGTATGTTATCTATATTTCAATATATCTGTTGTATTTTTGAGTTGTTGTATCAATGGAAGGAATTAAAAAATGACATTAATATATATCTATACATATATATATATCGGAAATAGTAGTACTGAGGTGGTTCCGGAACGCCAGCGCTATCTATTGGCGCTTGACAGTGTTAGTGTTTTGTACCGGTATGGAAGGGGCGAGTCGAGGCGTTGCCGACGGACATCGACTCACTTTGTGTTTGGCAGTCGGCCGGTGCAGACGGCACTGAAACTGTCCCGCGTTCCGTGCTGTGTATCTACCTACTGGGATAACGATAGCTGCTTTCTTGTGAATTGGTTACGGTGTTGTAATTAGTTCGTAATATTAAAAATTGTGTTTACTCGTTACATTATCCACTGAAGCCCACAGTAGACCGGGTACTCAAAAACTATATACGATGGAAATCCACCCGACATCAGAAGTGGGATCGGTGTTGGCACAAAACGAGAACAATAGAGATAACCAATGGCGTGCTATATTCGAACAAAATGCGAACATGCGATGATCGAAGTCCTGTATACACCGAGTCTAGCTCAGAGAGGTATATGTGGGTAGTTACCTACTTATGATCCTGACAAAGAAGACACGGACGCGAGATCGTGGTGCGCAACGGCTGACTTGTACTTTTGCCAAACTCCCCGAGAGGCAGTCAACTCGTGCTTGTTGTAAGTAAGGCACTTAAGGGTGAAGCATCTACGTGGCTGTCTCAAATAGCATACGAGAGTATGACATGCTACCCTTACCAATGACTGGAAGGACGAGGGCAAAGAGGTTGCTGTGGCTACTGTACTCGCTCACATATTAGTTTGACCCGCGGCCTTAACGTATAGCGTGTATAACTTACATCATTGAAGTGTTTCAACTGCGGGAAAACTGGCCATAAGCGAGTGAAATGTAGAAGCAAGCCTGTCGATGTCTGTGCCTTCAACGTCGAGTCAAGCGGTGCAGCAGCCGGCATGAGGCCTTTAGTGTGCTTCAAGTGCGGCAAACCGGGTCATATCATCGTCTGGTGTACGAGAGAAGGCGGCGGCGGGCCAAGCGATGGCAGCGAGGATGGCGCAGCGGTGTGTGGACGGAGCGGCGTGTGGACGTATGCAGTGTCCGGCCTCCAAAGGGTAGGGTACAGGACAAAGGTGAATTGATTTGTTTCGTTTACGATTCTGGTGCTGAATTCTCGTTAGTTGAGTTTTTCTGTTAAATTTAGTGGTCGACGGTTTAGTAATGTTGTTACTATGACCGGTATTGGTCAAACACGAGTATACAGTACCATACAAATTCTGTGTTGTGTAGTATTGACGAATGCCCTCTTGAGATATTGTTATCGCGAGATTTTAAATCAGAGTTTTCCTGTAAACATAACTGTGACTGACATTTGGTTAGACGGGAATCTGTGTAAATTCAGTGAATAACAATAGTGTACATAGTGTAGGTAGAGTTGACTTTGACTGACATCTCAGCTTATATTACTGGTAGTAACAAATCGAAACTTTAAGAAACCTTAGATCGATATTCAAAATTTTTCATAGCTGGTTTTCCAATGACTAGTAAATACCGGAGAACTTAAAATAAGATTAATTGTTTAGAATCGCACACTACAGCGGCGTCCATATAGAATGTCGGCGGATGAACGTGGCATTATAGTTGACAGAGTTAAAGAACGGTTACACGCGAATATCATTAGGCCGAGCTGTTCTCCTTTTGAAAATCCAGCTGTATTAGTAAAGAAGTATGACGGTTCAGATCGTATCTGTATTGACTAAAGTGAGCTTAACAATAATACCATCCCGGACAGTTTATCCGCTTCCATTGATTACCGATCAAATTCAAGGGGCTAATTATTTCTTGAAACTCGATGGAGCAAGCGATTTTCATTTGATCTCGGTAAACGAAAATTCTATAGAGTAATGCTTTCATAACGGCTGAAGGGTAGTTTGAATTCTTGACTATGGTTCGGTGGTTGGTTGAATTCGGTTTTTTCAGAGGACAATTGTGATCGCGTTGGGTGATTTGGTTCGCGATTGCGTGGTGGTTTATTTTGATGACATTTTGATTCTCTCCCGATTTAGGGGTCCATTATGGGAGGACTTAATGCAGTGTTGGAGGCTGTGGCAGGTTCTCTTTGAACCTATAGAAGTGTTCCTTCCTCAGAACGAGGGTGGGGTTCTTGGGGTTTAAAGTAGAGGCTGATCAGGTCTCTGCCGCCTCCGAAGACTGTGATTAAGTTGTGACAGTTTGTCAGATTTCCGTCAGTTGCCTTCTGTCATTTTCTATTTCCGGCAGTTTTGAATTTATTGTTCGTCTCAAGGCTGAGGGGGACTATTGAAAAGCTTTTTGGCTTTTGCTGGTTTCCGGGTATGTCATGGTGCGCTGGAGGAATTGTGAATGACTGCGTTGCTTGTAGGGTCGCGAAATCTCACTCTGGGAGAGTTCAAACTGGGCTACATCCAATCTCTAAGGCATTGACTCTTGGAGTGTTCACAAGGTCACTTGTGGCTTTGCTTGAGGCTCCCACCCGCATCATTGCTGACCAGGGAAGATGTTTCACTGGTGGTGGTTTCACTAGTAGACCTTGGTTGGCATCTCATGGCGGCGGGTTTACCTCGTGCTAACAGGCAGGTAAGGCGCGTCAGGAGTGTGTTAAAGTCTATGTTAACGTTTGAGACTAGCGGTAATAGATTGTGGCAAGACTATAGGAGAGTACAACTCACGATAAATTGTACGATGAACCGGTAGCTTTTAATACGTAAAGTCGCGATACCGGTATCATTGATGTGTATCGGTGGTGTGTATCATTGATTTGTATCATTGATGTGTAGTGGTGAGGTATAGACTGTCGCTGACATTAACGAAATTCGTTCAGTAGCATCAGACATTATTACGAAGTGTGCGGAATATGATAGGTCCCGTTTTGATATGACAAAACTAAAGTTGGTAAGTTTTCTGTTAGCGTATTGTTAGAAAATGAAGAGCAAAGTTAGATTTCGAAGTTTTGGAGTGTGATCTTTACACACTGAAAGCTTTAAATTTTTGAGCTTACGATAGGTTAAGTAAAATGCCAGCAAGTCATGTACCCGACGAAATCAATGTGTAGTTTATGTTGTTGATGATAATGATGGTGTTCAAGCTTAAGTAGTTGGAAAGACTCGAGTAAATGGTTCTATCGGCCGTAATGTGTTCGACCATACCGGTAGTTATTTCGTAGTCGTAGCTCGGTAGAAACCGGTATCTCTTGGGGAAACTCAAGCAGTTCGTGGGTGCGCGGTGTGCGTTTAACTCTGGCGGAGGTCGTGGTCTGTAGAGACCGTAGCGGGTTGTCGCAGGTGTGACATACACGGGATATCCACGCGGTGGATATGCGTACTGAGATGTGAGAGAGCAATGTGATTGCTGTTCGGCTGGAGAGCCGTGGCGTTAGACTCGGAGGTTTTACTCGGAGGTTTCTGTTAATTTGGTTGTAACTTGTTGTTGCCGAAGTAAAGTAAAGTAAAGTTTTGGTTATGAATTATGATGATGTCGATGGTACATGGCTGTGGTATTTGTGTAGTGATTAGTTACAATTATGATCCAGATTGATCTGGTGTAGAGTTGATCTGGTGTCAAGTTGATCTGGTGTCGAGTTGATCTGGTATCGAGTTGATCTGGTGTCGAGTTGTTATGGTATAAGGTCCTGGTATACGGTCCTGGTAGAAGGTCCTGGTATATATATGGTCCTGGTATAGGGTCCTGATATAAAGGCCTGGTATAAGGTTCTGGTATAAGGTTCTGGTATAAGGTTGTGGTAAAAGGTTCTGGGCAAAGTTTCTGGGTATAAGGTTCTGGTATAAGGTTCTGGTATAAGGTTCTGGTATAAGGTTCTGGTATAAAGGATTGGTGTAAAGTTTTAGTGTAAAGTTCTAGTGTACGATTCCAGTGTACAATTCTAGTGTACGGTTTTAGTATCAAGTTCTAGTGTACAATTCTAGTGTACAGTTCTAATGTACGGTTCTGGAAGTTGGTTGGTAAGGTTATGGTGTAGGTTGGCCGAGCGGTACGAGGTACTGTTGTAGCTTTTTCTTCTAGGCTAACCAACACACGAGGACGTGTGCTAGCAGGATGGCCGTGCCGGAAATAGTAGTACTGAGATGGTTCCGGAACGCCAGCGCCATCTATTGGCGCTTGGCAGAGTTAGTGTTTTGTACCCGTATGGAAGGGGCGAGTCGAGGCGTTGCCGACGGACATCGACTCACTTTGTGTTTGGCAGTCGGCCGGTGCAGACGGCACTGAAACTATCCCGCGTTCCGTGCTGTGTATCTACCTACTGGGATAACGATAGCTGCTTTCTTGTGAATTGGTTACGGTGTTGTAATTAATTCGTAATATTAGAAATTTTGTTTACTCATGCCAACATTATCCACTGAAGCCCACAGAAGACCGGGTACTCAAAAACTATGTACGAGGGAAATCCACCCAACGGCGACATATATAATATTTATCTTTATATTTCTGCTTGCAATCTTTCAACTTTGTCTGTTTTTTTGGTCTGCCAAATTGGGGTTCAGGGTTCTACTTCGCGTAATTTCGGCCGTGCTTTCTCCGTCAGTCACTCAGTAACGGAGGAGTTTATCTACGTACACATACATATATACATAATAAATTCCAAATACTTACTCAGACGTAATAGTAAATGTAAGCCCCTCTAAAACCTATAAACACGTAATATAAAACTAAAAGGCTCTCAAAATATAAAGCTGAAATTATATGTTACTCGAAATGTCTTTTCAACGTGAGAATATTGGTCTTTATATGAAATATAATGTAAAGCGAACTCAAAGAGAGATATCGCAAGTACTCCGACGCCTTCGAGCCAACGTGAGAGATGGCTTTCAATATCAAATTGAATTCCGCGGTTCATTGATTTTCAATTTGTTTGGAAGTCCTCTCACCATTTACCATAGATACCCTGGAATCCGTACCCATTATAAATCTTTTGGAACACCGCGCAAAAACGTGCCTCCATTTTTTGTGGAGTGATACTTTTTTAAATTATTAGTAAGTTGCCAGGAAGTTGACTACGCTTTACTCTAAAAACGATGGATGTGGGTTCGATGTCTACTCCGGGGAATTATTTATTTTATCGTCATCTCTTCAAATTAAAACCTTTATTGGCCGCTCATAGCTAATCCGTTTTTATTAATTACATTTTAACAAATATTTGCATAAGGAAAAACAATTTAAAGAGTTCCANATTCCTGTAAAGTTATAAAACTAGAAAGGTAAAATAAATGTGCATATTGTGTATATTACATTCGTTAAACACATTTAAAACATAACTCAGATATAAAAAGGGATCTTTATAGAATCACTGTTCAAATTGATATCAATATTCTAGGTCAACATTCTCTTGAAGCTAAAGAGGAAAAATCAAGCTTTTAAGTCAAAACAATCAAAAGAGCGTTTATGTATCGTTTTTACTGCATTTCGTATGAAATTTACCACATAATGAAAACATTAATGAAATTCAGCACGAATTGAGAACTTATAGTACAAATAATTTTAAAATTTATAGGAATATCATAGAAGCAAAATCATTACAAATTTATAATTGTAATTTATTTCATATAAAATCAGTGCATACGGCCGCAAATTTTAATTTGTCAATTTTTGTAACTTAAATGCAATGGCGGCACTTACTTACATATACGAGTCTTTATAAATCTCACTAATAGCTAGTTAATGGTATTACTTGCGTGATTTTAACGTTTATCCGACACGAGCGACGTAGCAGTGACTACTTTGCATAAAGTATTTACGTATTTACCTAGAATTACTTAAAGACATTTGTATTGAAAGGACAATTATTTGTTAACGTTATTTAAATAAAAGAACACAAGAATTACAATAGCGTGAAAGAGCATTGTAGATTGTATGTAATTTAAAACACATTTGCAATGCAATGAAGTCTTAAAGGATAACAACTTTATTCTAAGTAAAATTTAGTTACTCAGTTCCATTTATTATTTAATAATTGTTTTCTTGTTTTTCATTAGTTTAAGCGTGGATTAGTATCGTATTCGTTAACGTTCGTTGTCTACTTAATAGACATAAAGGCATAATCAAAATCTAATCAAGTTTGGTGAAGAAATCCCATAGCAAATGTACAAAAGTGCGACTTCGGCGGTTCAACAGGAATCCATAGCATTATAAGTTAACGGGAAGTACAATTTATAAAAGTTGATAAACTTAAGTTTGTGTCATTTTGTATGAAATGAATTTCAATTATAAATTTCTAATTTTTATCTGTATTATATAATGTAAGTTTCCATTTTTTCAGATTTTTTCTTTTAGTGGTACTGCAATTTCTTACTTATCGCCAAATTTCATAATATAGGTCCACATAAAAATAACAAACTCAAGTTTATCGGAGTACGCACTTTTTTTAAGAATAATTTTATATTGATATTTTTAAAAGTAGTACTTATAACAAAAAGTAATTTTTAACTTCTTATTTTATAAATCCTGGCCCGGTGGCACAGGGGTGTGACGATAAACGTGACGGTTGCGGGTTCGATTCCCACCTGAGGGAATAAAATATTTAATATTTTCACTTCCTCACTCTGCTAGCGAAGCAAAGCCGGCGTCGAGTTCTCAACACTCAACACGGGAAAGGTGGGCACACGGTGGGTGGCGTCTTAATGGGAACGGAGTGTCTTAACATTAGGTTTCCAGGTTCCCACTGCCTTTGCTGCTAAATGCGGGATGCACCATGAAGCTACAAAAATACTTTAAAATAACCTACAGATAGTCAAGTAAAACATCTGACCTCCTTCAAACTTTCATAATTTCATCTTTATTATACCTTTACAGCACTTCTAGTCTTTTTAATTTAATCATAAGGAAGTAAAACACAAAAAATGTAAGAGAAAAGAAAAAATTCAAGTTTCATAGCGTATATAAAATTAAGTTACCTATTACTAAATTTATATATTTATTCGATAATGACTGATAATGTTAAAATTGTTCTTTAAAGAAACTTTTGGAATTTTCATTAAATTGATAATATTTTTTATCTTAGCTTCACGCTGTATCCCGCATATAACAGGATAGACGAAAAGAACACTCCGTTCCCCACTTTCCATGGAAATTTTTGCAAGCAGTTCGCGAGTGTTATTGCAATCGAAAAGGAGGAATTCTAAGCCTACTCCTGTGATCGTAAGTCCCAGGCTCTGCTCCAAGCTCAACAGTATTGCTGTTGATAAAATACAACTGTAAATAGATTATACGTATATTGAGATAAGAGATGTACCTACAGAATACCTAATACTAGTTACTTTTCCTACTTATGATGCTAGTCAAAGGAAATTTTATTTGTAAAAATATTATATTCTAACAGAAAAATTTAGTCAGCTCAACCACTTTTATATGTTAAATGAACAGAAACCACCGGTCTTTGGTTCCATATTAATCAATCGCTCCTAATTATTGGCAATCCTCTTTAATCTTTGTGTCGGTTACAGATCCTGTAATCTTCTTTAATTGCTATGGAAACATCAACAAAGCCACGACATCAATTAAACTTGGCATGTTCATTCATAGGCTATAATTTTTTTTTTATTTATCCATTCAAAAGCTTCGTCAGTCTTAATTATTTCCACTTGCTACTGCCTACTTTATTTATATTTACTTTTAATAAATATTTCCCCCAAATTTTCATGTTTCAGCACCGTTTTATTTGTGTTAACGTGATATTTAATATTTTTTATTATTTACGTTTATTCAGACGTAACCTACTAACGCTTTAACTTTATAATATATTATTATAAATTTCATATGTAAAAAGTAGTTCAATCGGAAGTAACTTAAAAGATAAATAAACTTTACTTTTGAAAGAAGGGGTTCAATATAATAATTCGATACGTAACGTTGCTCGATTTATTATACCCAAATTCAAACCACTACTGCAACATGTGTTTTTCTTGGTTTGTCCACTGACGCAATTAACTTTTTAAAAATGTCTTAAAATATAAAAATAAGCAGTAAAGAAAAAAATATAAAAATAAAATGCACGTATCTTTTTCATATTACAGGACTATTTACATAAAAAATATATATATATACTTTTGTGTATATTTAAAAAAGATAAATGCATGCGTGTAAAATATTGTTTCAATATTATCATTTTAAAGAAATACATATAAATATATTAATTAAAATATTCAGTAAGTTACAGAACTTCTAAGTAGTTTCACACAGCAAATACATGTCACCACGAAGCGAACCAGAGAAGCTACTTTTCTATATTAATTTACTCCCACGGGTCGCTAGAAATGTAATAAATTAGATATCTATTGGGAGTTCGATTGACTTACTCGGTGTTATATTGGCTAGTATATTATACCCTGCGGTACACTCTGTCTGTGTAATTATGCTGTTGTGCTTTTTGATTATATTTATGATCGCCTCTGTAACTACTGCTATAGTTTATTACACACGAGATTATATCTCTATTCACACGAGATATTACTCATAATAAAGCCCTAATTTTCATTATATTGATATTATTGTACGAGTATATCAGTAGTATAGGGGTAGGTAGGGTTCGATTCCCACTCGCGGAAGTGAAATTGTTATTTTCGTTTATATTTCCGTTTCTTTGCTCTGGAGTCGACGAAAAGCGCGCGAATTCTGTCACTCAACACGCAATGCCTCCAGAATTCGGCAGAAAGTGGGGAACCGAGTGTCTAAGCACTAGGCTCCCTCTACCTACCCTGCTGTGTGCGGGCTACAGCGTGAAGCTTATATTTAATATCAGTAGTGAATGGTAACTAGGTATATATAATATGTGAGAGAGTGTGAATTCGTTGTGACATTTAAACTGTTCCTTTCACTAGGAGGACATAAAGGTACTCATTGACAGGTATTTCATTCTTAAGCATGAATTCTAAGTAGCCGTCGATATAGTAGCCTCCCTACCTAGAAATTAATAATAATATTACATTAGTAAAACATGGAAAGTTCTGTTCGGTTTCTGTAATATTTGAGTTAATTCCAAATAGATTCAAAGCGCTATGTTCATATAACAAACTTCTTAACATTTAGCAAACTTAATAAATTCCATAATAAAAAATATAAGCCACTCTTCTCAACTAGAATTATTATTTATTTCCTAATATACTTATTAAATTGTTAGACCTTCAAAATTAAAGTCAATAGTGTGTCGTTATAAATGAAGTAATAAATGAGTGTGATATAACCGGTTTTTCTTAGATTACTTAGACTTAGAAGCTTCAAAACTTAAAGACTACTATACTAATAGTAAATACATTACACATATTATTTTGGTACAATATATTAAATAGAATACTTATTAAGAAACGAGAATATTTATTATAAAATATTTATACGAATTATAAGTACCATATCCAATAACAGTTGCAGGCAACACCAAAAAAATATTTGAATTTACAAAGTCACAATGAAATCAATTCAAAAAAATACTTGTTAGGTAAAGCCCAAAAAGCAATAACTTCTCAATCGGAGCTCCAATTCACTTTGAAGGGTCTACTTTGATGTTTGCGAAGTTACTGTTATACCACAGCCTAGAAATAAATTCACTTCTATAGAACTATTGTAGCGGCCTTTCTCAACGAACTTAGTTCAGAGTGGTTTATCAAAAGTACTTAAATAATTTTTGCCAATAAAAATAATAAGGCTATTCATTGAACACAATTGATAACGATAAGTCAATGCCTTTTTTACAGCTTCAGGCTTGAGATTGCACCACGATTCAGTTATATTCAATTTTTACTTTAGAAAAAATTGAATATATAGCCTAGGATCTTATATAGCGTAAGATCCTAGGCCTCTAGAACTACGTGATTTCAGCAATGCTGAAATTTTGAGCGTTTCTACTTTAACGTAGCCGAGCGTAGATTTTTTGCAACTTTAGTTGGCGCTACGTCGAAAGAGCTCCACTTTTAAGTTATTAAGTACGCATACCGTCTTAACTACATACGTACATATTCGATTAATAATCCTGAAAATTTCCGCTTTGCTAAAATGACGTTGGTCTGGGGGCCCTGGGATCTTAGTCTAATAACTGTGAGTCGGACTCCCTCAACGTGGGTTAAGTATTAATTAGATTGTTGGTCAACTGAAAGACCGTACAACCATATGTACTCATTTTGTATGAAATAAATTAAAAATATAATTATGTATTTTTTATGATATATTCATAAAATTCCAGTGAATTCCAATTCGGTGTTTTCGCTTTTCTGGTATTGTAAATTTTAACTTTATGCCGAATTTCATAATTGTAAGTTCATGGGAAGTCCTTATATGTGTTGTTTACGCAGCGAATTTTATACAAAATACAGCAAAAACGAGCGTATCTCTTGATTGCGTTGACATAGAAATTGACATATTTTTTGCTGTGCTCCCATGGACTATATATCTGAATATTTTATATTAATTTCAGCTTGATTTACGCGACTGACAGACAGACAGCAAAGTGATGCTATATATGCTATAAAGTTCCGTTTTTTTATTGAGGTACAGAATTACGAAAATCGAACTTAAATCCTGGGCAGTGAACTGTATTAGTTAAAAACTTAGCACTGCGTTATCAAAGCTATATGTATTTAAATGATTTTATAATTATAATTCTACTTACAAATTTCTTCTCGGTAAATGCTAATAAAACATTGAAAAAAAAAAACAAAAAAATAGACTAGTGCTAACATTCACTGTGTTCTAGCGCTTAATTAACACTTAAGTAAATACTTAACGCCGTAGAGATCTCAAAGGAATATCCTCCAAGCAGAAATATGAGACATGTTATTACCTTGGAAACTGCTTTGAACATTCAACTATTTCCAACTAATAAGCTACTCAAATAGATATATATGGTGTAGTCGTGGCGCATTGGCACAAGCGGGTTGTGAGTTCGATTCCCATTCGGGGTAATAATTTTTTTTATGTGTTCATTTCTTCGCGTGTGTAACAAGAAGTAGCCCTGCGTTGAGTTTCAACACCCTACTACACGTAATATCGCGAAAATTCGGCGTATAGTGGGGAACAGAGTGTCTTAACACTAGGTTGCCTCTACCTACCCTGCTAATAATATAAGCCAAGTGAAGACACGGTTTGCAGCTAGTAATATATAAATATATTAAAAATAGGTTAAAGCTGTTAGAAGTTAAATGTAATACCTATTATATGAAGTAGCCCAACCGTAAGAAGTGTTCCTCTCCGGGATTAGAGCGATAGAAACTTAATTTCTTTTCTAAAGCACATTTCCATAAAATGGCGACTTATTCTGCTTTTTAACTTTTCATTTCCCTAGGTTTTAATAATAAAACCGCAAAAAGTAACTACATCCATGCATCTAATCTATACTTGTGACGTTTGTATTATTTTTATTATTATTATTTTTTTTTAACTTTATATAATTTTACTGTTTTCACAACATAATTATTAAAATAAATTGAAGTCGCTCGCCATGTCGAGCTGTGCACTCCACGGCTTCTATGAGAGTCAGTCATTATATCGCGACTGTCCTCATTTATCCATTAAAAGTCAGGGTACATATAATAATAGTTATTTTTATCAAAAACAATTTCAAATATTTAATTCATGTTGTTTTATTTAGTCAACTATAATAAGATATTCAGAGATCGCTCTTGTAAGTATTTTAACCGGGTGAGTGAAGTCGAGTGTGTCATACCCGAGGAGATTTTAAATACGTTTTTAATTATTTATTTTTACCGTTGCCACTCGAGCCTGGTTGAATCAGTGGCTGAAGGTTTTGTTAGTTTGCATACATTCATATAAAATATATTTAAAAAAAAGACTATATTATACAACTATGTATATAAAACACGCCATTTTAAGTAGGTACTAAGATATTGTTAATTTTGAAAAGTAGCTTTATTGATTTTAAAATTACATATTTTAAAAAGTCACGCTGCGAATCTCTTATTTGTGATTATACACATGAGTGTATGTTTATGTAAGGTCTGTAGTCCACGTACATCAAAGTTTAAGACGTATACCCACAAAGTTTATCCTCAAAGTTTGCGAGTTACTAGTCCTACCTACCATTACTATGTAAAATAACTACAATTCAGATATTCCACCAACCACACCACATTTCCAAACATAGTAAAATATATGCGAGTAAATTAAATATTTTAAACATAATAAATATGTAAAAATAAATCATTAAAATATGCCTACATTCTTCACAAATGGTGTAAGTCTGAAATTTATGGTTCTGCTTAAAATAGTAATTTCTATTTGAAGTACCTGTCTTGAAATTGTAAAATAATATTTGAATATCCACCTATTATTCAAAAAGCTTGGGAACCTAGTGTTAAGACACTCCGTTCCCCACTTTCCACCGAATTCTACGGGCATTGCGTGATGAGTGGCGGAACTCAACGCCCCGCATTGCCTCGACCAGAGCGAAGAAATGAAAATATGACTTGCAATAAATATTTCCTTTCCTCGAGTGGGGATAGAACCCAGAACCAGACGATTTGCAGTCCATTTTGGAGCACACTTTGTGCCCGCCACGCCTGGTCTTATCAATTCAAATCTATAATAAGTTTCTTATTATTTAATTTTAAAATCGATCCCACTTCAAATCCCAATATCGAGATGCCGTTAATTGTACGAACACATTTACTTATTCAGGTAAATGAGCACTTTGGTTCGAAAGCCGCATAAAACCGAAATCAAGACCAACGTAGATTTTCCTAGGCAACGGGTCGTTACATTAAAGTTTCAGAGCGGCCTATCTCGCTGGCGGTATCCGCAGGATTTTACCCCATGTAATTTCACACTACAGATTTTCTGGCAACCAAGTAATAATGCTCCTCTTCGGTATATCGGCTGTTCATCTTTCAAATTACTACCTACGGTTTCTTCATAGCTATGTAATCAAATATACTGGTATGCAAACAAAACTTTCTTAATATTGCTTCCCCTTTGTTTATTCTGGTGGTGTATTTGTATCCCGCACACAGGAGGGTAGACAGAGGGAACCTAGTGGTAAGACACTCCGTTCCCGACTTGGTTCCGGATTCTGGAGGTATTGTTGAGTGGCAGAACTCACCGCCGCACTTTGCCTTTGTATGCTGCTCAGCTAAATACTAAAACAATTTTTAGGTACAAATTAAGAATTATATTGTAAACATGTACATATATCTAAATATAGTGAAGAGAATGAGATCTTCATTTAGATGTGAGAGCCGCGTAAAACATATTAAAGGAGGGTCGTTTGTTAAAATTTTATGTACACTATAATTCAACCCTAAAAATATAAAAGCAAACATTAAATTAAAAAATACAAAGCTTTGTACTTTCTTATTTTACGACTAAGCGAATATATGGTGCTGTCAGCGGCGTCTCGTGGAAAAACAAAAGTAAGTTAACATGAAATTGTGTGGCACTAATGGAGTGGATGTTTTGTATCAAAATAAAAAAATATATAAATATTTTTTTATTAGCTTAATATATTTACTACCCAATATATTCGTCATATTAATTATGAACACGTATTTTTTATCTAAATTAAAAAGTCGTCATAATATACCTTTGCTCCTCCTTATAAAAATATTAAGTAGAAAAAATGTATAGATATTATATTTAAAAAATAATTACAAGCTTATAATTGTAGTTCAATGCATAGAAAATAAGTAAGGGCATACGCAAACTTAAGTTTGCCAACTTTTATAAGTTGTACTAGCCGTTAACCTACATTCCTGAAATCGGTGGGAAGGCCTTGGTGGGCGTGACCGACTCGCACTTAACCGGTTTTCATATTTGATTATTCTATTATGGTTTTGGTTATATTTTAAAATGGAAAATTAATTGTATTATAAAATTTATTGTATTAAGATATTTAAATTATTATTTAATTTAGCAATAATATACTCTTAATAAAAGAAATAAGATTCCCTAATAAAAAAAATCGTTAAATGCTATAATATAAAATTTCTTTACTTCGTTTAAACAAACAAACAGATATGACGAATCTATAAGATTTTCATTTTTCGCTATTAGGCTGCGGAACACAGAAAACCATAATCTACGTTAATTTTATTGTCGAGTCAATTCGCTATCCATAAGAAACCCGTTATAGACGAGTTATTATTTTTTAAGTTGAAACATTATAAGTAGAAACTCGATTCTGTAGTATCGAATTAAACTCCAATAGGGACCCTCGTTCCTGAAATAAAGTTGTTTGAAGCAGCTGGCGCCGTGAACAGTTGTAATGGTAATACGATTCAACGATTATAGCGGGCTCCGATATTCTAATCAGGGCTGGCAGGAAATATACAAAAATGTATGAAGCAATATAGTGCCTTTGAAGATAGTAGTAGCTTATTTAGACTCATGTCATAGACTCATAACAATCATTAAAGACTTCAACTTTCAGTAAAACTTTTTTATTGTAAGGCAAATGTGTTGGTAATTAAAAATATTACTTATATTATATATATGCAAAATTATCCAAACTCCACTTTTCTAAACCTAATGAATGTTTAATTATGTTACGAAATTTAAATGTGAAAATAAAAAAAAGCTTCACTCAGGAAATTTGTAAGGACAAATAAATTAACAAAGTTAATGAGATTAAAATTGAAATTAGTATGTATATATATATATAAGCTTATAATGTAACGAAGCTATGTATCTATTAATATTAGTTCATGAATGTTAAATTATAACCAAATATACCAATAAAATTATAAATATATCTATGCATATGTGAGCTTCTTATAAATATTTCATAATGACAATGACAAATATCGAGGAAACAAAATAGAAAATTGTATATTATGATATACAGTAGGATATTAGCAAAACTTACATTTTGTTTTTCTCCTTACAAATTAAAACGTTACTAACCCTACGCTGTAAGGATGTTTCGAATAAAGTTACTTTTAACAACATTGCGCTCAAAATTAGTTTAATATATACCTGTATCAGATATTACAGGTACACAGGTGGACCCCGAGTGAAGTATATGGTGCTTTTGTTACGTCAACGTTGTAGATCTCTTTGGGTTCAATGAATTAACGTTGCTCAATATGTAAATGAGCTACCATACTGTTTTCTACTTGTTTGCTTAAAATGTGAATAATACCATGCAAAAACTGAAAAGATTTTATTTACGATTTATTAAGTGTCCACCTATAGATAACCATACAAAAATAATAATCAACCTAATGTCCCCAAAATACACTAAAATAATATTAAATAAATAATTGTATAGTTCAAGCAAAAACTGTATAAGCTACTTAGTACATTAATAAATCAAAAATATCTTGGTACAATGAAATTGTGCAAAAATAACTCATCTGTAATTAAAAAAAAATATTATAATTATAAAAAGTTATTTATAATATGATTATATTTACAAGAGAAAATACACAAAATAGCATTATACCTACAATTGAAATAAATCCTGAAATTGGGCTTAAAATATTTTCCGAATCTGAATTTCAATTCGACTCAAATCATGGGCTATTGTACTACGACAAATAGTTAGCATTTTTAGTTGAAAGTATTTTCTAATTCCTATTTCGACGAATTCGACATTGAAAAAAAAACAACAAAAATTGTTATTCAGTAATTATATTTAAGAAATTCCTCAAATAATAATAAATTTATTTAAAAACTTAAGGCCAGTCGTGGTGCAGGGGCACAAAGTGTAACCGCGAATGGTTGTGGGTTCGATCCCCACTCGAGAAAATAAAATATTTATTTAAAATTATATTTTAATTTTTTTCTCTCTGGTGTCGAGGCAAAGCACGTTGTTGAATTTCGCCACTCAACACATTGCCTTTAGTATTCGGCGGAAAGTGAACGGAGCGGAGTATCTTAACACTAGATTCCCTCTGCCTCCTGTGTGCGTCAGCTTAAAGCTGATTGTTTAAAAAAAATCTTAAATAAAATTAGTTTTAACTAGTATAAATTTAGTATTTACTTGTTTTATAAAAACAATTTCACACAATTTCCAATATATATAGGTAGATTTTCACCTTCAACCGTATCGAATATCGATGTTAGTATGATAACGTCAGATCGGCGTTTAACATTTAATTTATATACTCGTATTAGAAACCTATCGTCGACCGCAACTTTATTTGTGTATACTTTAATACAGAATTGAAAAACTTATTTTTCTCGTACCTGTGAAAATTTTCAAAAATTAGCTGGACTCCCTAACCTACCTAATGGTAACTTTCTAAGCTCAATAGTCTCATCTGTACGTTTGCTGACATAAAAGAACGTGTCTTTTCAATATATTATAGGGAATTTATTTATTCATAATGTCTAACAGTAGGCAGGGAGAACCTGGAAACCCAGGGTTAGGACCCTCCGTTCTCATTAACACACTTTCCGCTGATTTAAAATATAAAATGTCATTATATTAAGTACTTACACTTAATGACATACACTCTGCAAGCGAGGGAGTCTTGAATTCTGGCATTGTGTAGAATGTAGTGTCACCTGAGAGATATCGGAGGTAAACGACGAGCAACGTTCCCTCCAACAAATTGAAAAGCAATGAACCGCGGAATTCAATTTCATATTGAAAGCCATTCATCTTTGCCGCTTCTTCGAGACCGTCTGAAAGCATTACATCTCGACTTTGCCACTTCGCTTTATTTCTAAAAACTTCACCGCTCACAGCCGCCTACTACCTATCTATATTACAACTGAAAAATTGAAAAAGTTTCTCACGAGAAAACTCGACAATATTAGTCATTTTGTCTTTTACTGTCTTCCTTTTAATTTTCAGGTATATGCTTCATATTAGTTTTTTGCGAGCCGCCTGTGACTATGGCGTCCTATGATTGATGAACTTCGAAACGACGGCTTTAAGATAGATAGACTATATACGTTGAAGACAAACAAAATAAAATGGAAATAGTTGTCATTTCAAATTTAAGTTAAATGAAAAGTGTAAAATAAAAATTAAACTATTGTATTATTTGACACTTCGCAAAAAATACTTGCTTAAGAAAAATATTAACTTAAAATTTTTATGTTTAAGTGTTCTTCTTTATACAAATTTGTATACCTACTGTGTCATAATTAAGGAATATATATTTTTTTAATAATATTATTTCAATTATTTCTATATACATATATTTATTGAAACATCAAAAAGCTTTTACGTATCTAAAGAATAAAAAAAACTACTACTATTTCGACTAAGTTCAAAACTCGTCAATAACAAAAATGGGTCAATAAAAAGAATTTTTAATAACAAAAAAAGTGATTCAATTTACTATTTCAACTGTCAGCATCGTAAACCAATGTATCATCACGCCAGCTAGTGAAACAGAATATTTCATATTGCACTACTCTACCAATATACTAAATATTCATTTTTAGGGTTTCGTACATTAAAAAAAGCATCACTTTGTTGGCCGTCTTTCTGTCCGTCTGTCAAAACCACTTATCTCAAGATCGCGTCGAGGTATCAAGTTCAATTTATTATCAAATATCAAAAATAAAGAAAAATTAAGCTTGTAAGTGAACGTAATCAAAAGATACGAGCGTTTGTTGCATCATTCATTGCATCGTTTTTGCCGCATTTTTTATGTAATTCGCCACGTAATCTAAACCTCTAGGGTACTTCCTGTTGGCCTGTAGTTATTAAATTTATATTTATGTAACAAATAAAAAATATTAAAAATTTATGTTTGTAGTTAATTTTATACATAATAAATGCATACGGATGTAGCGAACTAAAGCTTGTCAATTTTTGTGTTTTACTTTCCGAATTCGAAATTGTTACGGAACCCACGGTGGACGAGTCCAACTTGCACTTGACCGGTTTTTTTTATATTGAAATGAAACTACAACAGATACCTGTCTAAATGACCAGTAGGAACATAATAAATATATGTAACGACAAAATCATAACAATTTTTTCTACATAAGAAAATTAATTATTACTTTGCCCAAAAATATTATCCATTCTAAAAACATAATTTTTATTAATGAACTTTTAAAACAACTTATTATCTCAATGGTTTAGTAAAACAATATGTTGGTAGCTTAAAAGGCAAAATAGTGAAAGCTAATTAGAAAATACCACCGCAATATTTTTATATAGAAAAGGATGCTTATTAAAGCTCCTGTAGAACTTATAACTACTTACATGTGAAAGCAGTGAGTGACCAATGAAAAAAGCTAGAGAACGATATAAGCGTACACTGCGTACACAAAGGCTTATGGGCATAAAGTCCAACGTTTCCTGCTCTTATGAGTTGAGAATACCATTCAGGGGCTCAAATGAGAGTTAATGAAAGGTACGATACCATTATGAAGGCCGTTGTAAGCTCATAAAGGAAATTAAAGGACGAAAAAACGACAGCGACGTTTGGATAAAGTATACTTACTACGTAATAAATAAAAGTAGTATCTATGATAAGTATCATTTATTAAAAACAACTTATGGAAGTTGATAAATTTAGTATAATATATAAAAATTGTATTTTTTATATAAAGTATATATGTAGCTACATTCCTTTATAAGTATTTACATAAACAAATTTTTTATATTAAGCAGTAAGTAAGTTTCCATTGTTGCGAAAAAAGTTGCTATGCGTGTCGTGCTAAACAAATTTCATAATTAATTCATAATTTGGGTGACTGACGACTAATCACGGATGGATGGGTGATGAGTTATAGAGGACGGATAACCGGTGAAAATCAAAGTAGCGAAGAATTGAAAAACTATTGTAAAAAAACCACTTGTTTCTCAAAAAGTCTTTACACACTTACTATTAATAAAACAAAATTTCAATTCAATTACATTATTTACATCGATAGAAGTATTAAACTCAAGTAATTCTAGAATGTCCATGACCCAGCCATGCTAGCCATATCAATTTGCTTTCTGTGTATACCAGTGTTGTGTTTCACTAGAACATGTCTGCATAAATTGAGGTTCCATAGTGCTTCTAAATACGGTGGGCTATTGTGATGGAAACCATTTAGAGTATTATGTACAACAAAATTACGATAGTACAAATTTATCATATTTTGTGTATATTGTATATTCTCAGAAACTAAGGCAAATATTAATTAAAATAACAAAATAAAACTTTAAATGATAATTATTAGAAGAAATAATTATTAACGAACAATAAGTAAGAGAATTAATAATCGGGCAAAGCAACGTTGGCGATGCTTTCAAGGTGGTAGTCGATGGTAAAGTTATTCGTGGTTTTTATTATCTTCATAAGACTAAAATTTCTTTTGATCTGGGATGGTCTTTACAGTATCAGCGACTGACGAAAAGAAACTAATCAGGAGAAACTAATTCGGACTGGCTTCGTCGCCGCTTTTGGCGTCGGAGAGTCACATGAGATTGAGAAGTGGATCCTGTTTATATAATGGATGTTTCAGGTGATGAATCGTCTTTAAATACCCGAGGGTAGGTAAGGACTATGGTGGTGTAGACTAGGATCTTCATTTTTACGCGTTAGAGCACATAATACTATGGAAACCTGATAGAGTGAAATATTATTCGTTTTGTAAAATTTATGTTATTTAGGTGCACATTACAAGAATAATTAACCGAAGTAATCTTTTTAAAATATATATAATACCTTTACAAAACGAATTTGAATAATGACCGCTAAATTAACTCGATTTCAACGCAAAAAATCCCCCAAACCTTTTAAATATATCTTCAAATGGTAATAAATGCGAGCGATCTCGTTACCGAGGGTGTTTTCATTTCAGCCCCTTTATTAGTAGTGATTAGCACTTTAACGATCAGAAAAATAGATAAGAACCAAGCGAACTGTGTACTTTACTAAATAATATTTAAACGTTAATCCCAGGTTTAACGTTGTTTTTAATAGCATTAAGCTTTGTTACTTCTGAGCTGCTGTTGTTTTGCTCTAAGTATGGAACGCTGAAAAATCTGTTTATATAATAGTTACAGATAAATAATAAAGTTTTTTTTGAAATTTTCGTCCCCTGAGACGCAATTCCTTTTGTAGAGATTGGAAGAAAAACTAGATTCAAAAATATAAAACTAAATTATCTCTTTAAGTAACCCTTATCGTATGTCACTCCCACAAAAAAATCTAATTTAATTAAATCTGCAAGTAAATTATTTAAATGTAAAATTTCGATTTAATTAGTGACAAACACGCTAAACAGTTAATTCTAACGGATTGACAGCCAATGTTGCTTTAAATGGGTTTTATTTACCTTGAATTGATTTAGTATAAATACACCTAGGGTTAGAAAATGCAGGATATACTGTTAGTCCATGAATTCCTCCAAATGGGGATCAAACCCGCCACCATCGCATTTGCATTCTAAATTAATTTCCACTGTGCCATAGCACCCAGTTGAACAAAAGTCACGAACGTCACTACAACACAATAAAGTGAATAATGGTGAGACGGCATCAGGTAAAAAGTTGGTAATAAAGGAATTTGACGCAAATGGGTGGAACATAGCAGCATTAGTCATCACGATGTCAGGTTACTTGCCGACATTTGGACAGTGTTGACAAATGATGTCTTTTATTAAATAATTATCGCGAATTTCGACTTTCTTGGGTCAAGTCAATATCCTACAAAACATTAAGCATAGCATTAAGTCACTGGATTTCAGGCCAGTTGTGGGTTCTATCCCCACTTGAGGTAATCAAATATTTAATATTTTCATTTCTTCGCTCTGATCTCGGTGTTGATTTGCGCCACTCAACACGTATGCCTCCAGAATTCGGTGGAAAATGGAGACGGAGTATCATAACACTAGGTTCCCATTGCCTGTTTTGATGGAGATACAGGTTAAAGCTGAATAGAATAAAAATAATACGTGTGCAGTTTTTTTTTTCACTACTTATATTAAACATACAATTTTAAACTTTACAAATAAAATATAAAGTCTTCTACTGAAGCTTTTGTTTTAGAGCAACAAACGTTTTCTCAATACCGACCGATTCTATTGAAAATATTTGTCTATAAAGTTACCTTTGTTAAGTTAAAGACGTGGTTACTATGAGTGTCACAAACGGATGTTTCGTGCTTAATACACAATATCTATTTCTATTGAAACTAGTTTTCCATTGTAGAATAAACCAAAGATATATTATATATATATACTTACTAGCGCGACTTCGCCCATTTAACTATAGGTATATATAAGCTATATAAATTTATTAGATATATTTATCCAATTATTTACAGTTTTCAATGGGATAAATATGAAAATATAAGCCTAAATATTCATCAACAAAATTTCTTGTTGCTTAGCGACGGCTGTAATAAACACGGCAGAATAAATTGCATGTCAAATTGAAAGCTAATTTAATATAATATATCGGAATATTACAGATATGAGAAAAAAAGAAGCTTAATGCTTTATGTTCATCTTAAGACTCTCAAGTATCTCTATATGTTTTTTTTTCACAATGAGATTAGTGGTTTGGCAGTGATTGCATCATTGACAGACAGACATAGTTACTTTCGAATTTGTAATATAAATGGATAGAGTATATAGTATGTTTTCATTTTTTCAAAACAATTTCGATTAAATTGCACTCTATTAAACCTTAAATAAATAACCTAATTACTTACACATATTTATGTTTTCAATAGTTTCTTTTCATCGAATCTATATTTTATTTTTTACATTGAGTGGAAGTGAAGATTGATTATGAAAATAAGTAAAACTAAAAATTATAAAAGAGCATGTTAAAAAGGAGGCAAAAATTTATATAATTAAAGCAATCTAATGCTTATGATCTGAGTTCGTCGCCCTGCAGTATGATAATCTCTGATTTTAAGCAACGATTAACGATTTTTGAGTGAAGACGCTCAGTTCCATTTGCCAGTCCTGATAATAAAATAAAAATAAATATTATAAAGTTATTATAATACTATTATTAATGTAAAATTGAATATAAGTAAACAATGATCTTTTTAGTCATCAATATAAAAATCTTATCTTATATATCCATCTAATTAAACTAGTTATAAATTAATTGTATTTTATCATACAACAGATTCATGAATAGATGCGCTGTAAATTATTGACTTCTTCACATTCACATGCGTACGTATATCATACTTTACGAGTAAATAAATGACAAAAACATTTTCCTCCTCATACGCCATATCAAATTTCAGTACCGTCGTTCGTGTCTTTTTATTTTATTTACCTGATTTAGACTTTGATCAAATCTCAATATTTACGGAGACGTATCCAGAATGTTCCGTTCAAATCGGTATTTGTACGCCGTTCCAAGCTCAAGTCACATGTGGAACAAATATTTATGAGCATACAGGCGCCCAGTACGTTTGCTATTATTTTTTTAAGCTTCACTTCAGTTTCTAGGTCACACCCGCAACTAAGGCCAGGCATTATAAAGATTTCATAACAGTAGTTTGACTTCTACCTTTGTTTTCATACAAGATGTAGAGCGTAGTAAAGAGGAAATAGGACAATAGGAAACCTTGAAAAAAGAATGACTCAGTTTTGTGTGATTCTATTTTTGCTTTTCCTACTAGGTGTTTATTATTTATTTACCTTTTGTGTTGGGTTTTATTTCACATGTATGATAATATACGGTAGCGAAATATTTTATTCACTTCAATTTTTAAAAAATATATATTTAGAATCTAAATAATATATTAAACTCATAGCATATTTCATATATAATTTCATCAACTTATACTATTAATATTACAAACGTAACATTATATTATATTTGCTGCTACATTCTGTTTCTATTTCATACCATTAATAACGGCATTTAGTTCACAACTTATCAACTGTAACTGTACTGACCATTTTTACTAGTAATAGCGTGAAAACCGCTAATATTTCCATACCGAGTTTAGATCTTAATATAAAATTCAGATTCTACATTTCAGCATATTTATTCAAATAAAAAAAAATCTAAAAGTAAATAGATATCATAAAAGCAAACGACGCCACGAAGTAGGACATTAACGCCTAAATTGCTTATTCTGTCCGGCGACATTTAATTATGCATGTGAGGACGATATACGTTCATGTCGGGCGAACTACAGTGCCATTTTTAAAAATCACCGTTGTTATTTATAAATAAGAACACTGAAAGTAGATTAAAAGTGCTTTGCTTATACTAAAATTACTCAAAGAACTTTATTTTTCCATTTATAGCTAAAATTTAAATTAAATGCTGCTTTCAAAGTTATTTATTAGTTTTCAACCCATTTTATGAAAAGTCACGTAAAAGGTTATTTTTTTAATAATTTATTCTTACATTTCTTTTTTTAAAAATAAACATTCTTCTAAATTTATGATCTTTCTAAATCTGTGATTTCATTTAGATAACTTAGTAGCAGTAATAGGTATTCGTAGTACAGTGTTAAAGCTATAAATAGGCTGTAGGTTCAATCTCCGCTCCAAGGAATTAACTTTTCATTTCCTTGTTGGGACAAGAACAAGCATGGAATTGAGTTTCGGCATTAAATTATTTCTGCCTACCTATTTTCTGGCATAGTTTTCTAATTACTTTTTAAATTTGTTTCAATTTACATTTTTATTTAATTATTTATTTCATTTATATTTAATTAATATTTGCAATTTAAGCGTTTAATATATTAGCACAAAACCAATATTGTAATTACTTCATTCAGATAACAAGTTCCTTTGTACAAACATATTGTGGTCGCTGAATCAGAGCCATAGTCAAGTGAAGTAGATCGATGGTCTGCCAATCAACACTCCATTATATTAGACTTTAATTAAGTTTGTACCAGTGGGATTCACCCTAGTTTCCCATCCTTTTAAATTTGTTTCTATTCTTATCTGAACTAGAACTTTAAAAAACTGAAAAAATATAAGTTTCACGTTGTTATTAAAATATTTATGATGGAGGCGATGTTTTTTTCCGAATTACTTAGTTTTAAATTATAAGCTAACTTAATATATTTAGATAACTTCAGGCGCTAATTACATTTATTGAAGCTGCATTTTTTTGTATAGATATAAACCATTCGATGTGTGGATTTTACGACAAAATTGTTTCCGATTGCAGAAAAACGTCACTTCACTTCTACTTCGATTTTTTATTTTATATTCTGTCCTAATATTATAAATGTGAAAATGTTTGTTAGTGATGTGTACATCAAGCTTAGATAAAACTTTATGTTAATATAGCTGAAACGTCATAATATTACATACTACAAACTTTGTATAGATTTTGTAAAAATTTGATTTTGTAAAACAATAAATTTAAGCGAGCGAAGCCGGGCGTGTTTCCCAAGTTTTTTATATATTTTTCTGCTTAAAAGTGGCCGCCTCTTTTCCAGTTAAATTTAATAATAAAAGTATTAATGTAATAGTTTTAGTTTAATGTCAAATTTGTGGCCTGGAGAACACCGCGAATATTCCATATGCCTATTAGAAGTTTAATGCGTGTTTCTCATTCATGTAAAGTAGATTGAACAGTACCAGGGGCACCGCATTGCCTTATGCTCTGTAAGTCTTTTTAAAGTTATTTGGAGGGTAGAGCTGCATTTGTTACTTACAGGTAGCACGAAAGCGGATTACTTTCGGAGATATTGATTGCATTTTCCTATCACTATATCCTGACTCTATCCAATATGTACGAATACTTCTATTGTATAAACTATTTATTGTTTTTAAATCTCACAGTTACTGGAAAACATAATTTATAAATTATTTATTAATTCTATTTAAACATAATTGAATATTGTTGTTTCAAACAGTAGCTGATAAAGAAAGCTTGAATTATGTAATACATTGTTTTACATTACAATATTTAAATTTTTCTCCATAAAAATAAATAAATGTCAAAACTTGAATATCTTAATATTTATAAAATACTAACGAGCGACTTATAAAGCTAAAGTATACATAAACACTGTAATGCTGATGCCACGTCCATGCATTTCTAATGCCAGCCAATCCATTTAAAGTGGTAGTTTATAACAACAAACAAAGATTTAAATGACCAAAGTCGGAATCTACAAACTTGTGCATGTAGTTCAGACGCTTCAGCCACAGCGTTTATACGGCCATATAAATCCTTTCCTAACTTCTTAAAACCTATCTTTGTGTCATTGTTCTCTTGGAAAACCAATCTTAATATAGTGTTCTTGCCAAATGCTGTTTGCGCCTCGATTGTACCATTTTCTCGCTTCTAGTTTCACCACAATTGTTTAGTGAGTTATAAAATTTTATGGGTGTAATATAAAAAGAACGCGTTACTTGCTGTATCCGGATATAAAACTATAATAGAAAATATATTTGGTAAGTTAATCTCGGTTTGTGAACAGTGATATTAAGCGTACATACTCATATGTACTACCTATCTTAACGTAACGCGACGGTTGTAGGTTCGATTTCTACTCGTGGAAGTGAATTATTACTAATTAATATCTTCATTTCTTCGCTTAGCTACCAAGGAAAAACCGCGTAGTTAAGTTCCGCCACTCAGCTCAGTTCTCTCTGTCAATACGGGCAGATATGACCCTGTTATATAAGGGCTACAGCGTCATGCTAAAAAAAAGGTTTCTGGGCGATTTTAATATAAGTAATAGTGTACCTACTGTAATAACTAGGTAAATAATAAGACTTCAAGGAGTATCACTTTAGCGAAAGTTGTTAATGCCGATGGCTTCTACAATATATTAAGAAAGATAATGTACTTGTTATAGTCTTACCTCTATACAAAATTTGGAAGGTATTCGAATCTGCTTACGATAGCGTCTCCCCCCCCCCCCATGTGTATCTCAGATAAATGTATAAAAAGATAAATGTATAAAAAGATAAATGTATAAAAAGATAAATGTATATACAAAGATATGCTAAGGTAATTCTTGGATAATAACATTGTATACTAAGTGAAGTATTTACGCGTCCCCACCACTAGCTCGCAGCGTCACTGATATTTATGAAGGTCTACAGCAGCCTCCCAAATTGAAATACATTAATATTTTACCATAAACGCGACACTTTCATGCGGGACATAACGTTATCGTAATTGGATTCGTCCCTGAGAGCGAAATATGCCTACAAAGGTAAATACATTTATAAGAGTACTACGTATACTAAAAGGTTAAGTGAAATTTAATTTAAAGATTGTACAAAATGGTGTGTTTTACAGTAAATAAATGTGACGTCTAAAAAAGTTTTATATATAAAACGCTTCAATTTATGAAACACTTATCTATTCTATATAAATTATTCATAATTACATTGGTAAAGGAAAGTAAACAAACGTAAACGTCGCCTGAGATGGTATGGCTACGTTGCTCACCAGCCTTGGAAGTATGTCGGATTAAAGCCTTGCTATGTCTGTGATCTGTCGAGTGAGACCCCCAGGATGTCCAAGGAAGCGCGGGTTCGATGTCATGATGCAGAACAGAAGAGCCAATAGATTAACCACCTAAGACAAAATGCAAAGTAGAGTAGGTTAAGCAGGAACGCAGACTCTGACAACATACGACGGGATTAATGTCAGAAAGAAGGAAAGTAACGTGGTGATACTCTGTTTTTCCCGCGGCTATAGACATCTCACATCAAAAAAATCGTCGAGTGAAATTGTTTGCTTCATTATATCATAAGCGAACACAGAACTTGGCACCCATATAGATCTTCGATTCGTTTTGTCCTGAAGTCGAGAACGACGCATTACTCAATAAAAAACACATATGTTTTTATGGAAAACCATTCAATGATATCTGAATGTGCACTTGATATATGTATAATATAATGATCTGTCCAATTAGTAATTCATAGAATTCATTATGTAAGAGGTAATTATGTATTTGGATTATACTTAACGCCACATACATACATGTTTATCTGTTTCATGTCAGCCGTTATACCCAGTGTAGCAAGAGGGTATATATAACCTATCTAAATTTAGTCTACAGGTATTTAATCTTTTAACAAAACAACAGAAACTCCTTAACACCCATTATATGTTTTGCTCGAGTGCCGTTTCCATACATTTAATAGTTTAGCTAATCTACCAGAGTTTACGTTAAATATTCACAATTGAATGGCAGAACTAAATCTACAAACCTTAATAGTGGTGCGCGACCACACCACAATAGAGCATGCATCAAAGATTTTTCTTGAATTGGAGGAAACCCAGCGTTGAGACATTCTATTTTACACCAAATTCTGGAGTCATTGCGTGTTGGGAAGCGGAACTCGCGGGTAATGCCTCGATATCAGAGCTAAGATATGAAAATATTAAATATTTCATATCTTCAAGTGAGGATCGAACCCACTACCAGTCGTGTTTACAGTACACATTTGTGCCAATACGCTGCGACTAGAATCTTCTTCGTCCTTTCCTCTTTTTATTTCACAGAGATAAAAAACGATCCTCTTTTAAAAAATATTGCTAGACAAATTCTTCTGTCCTTATCATAAGCCATAGCTGCACAAAATATGATATATCTTTTTGTCGATTCGACGCGAGCGCCATTAAATCACAATTAAAAGTAATGCAGGATGCGTGCGCGGCGACCTACAGCTTAGTGGGAGCCCGGCCAAAGGCTTATGGAGGACTTACGCGCTTGTCTCTCATTACTTATATTTTCCCCTTGGTGATATTAGACTGATTTTTTCAAAAGCTCTTTAAAATTTACTTCATGTTTTTACAGATATTGAGAAAAGTAAATATCGTAAATGAGTAAATAAAGATTAATTATTGAGAAGACACGCAAACAACAAGAACAACGTTTGCTTTTCCATGTACCACCCATTACCCTTAAATTTAGCCCAATCTTTCTTCAATATTCTTAACTACTCTTCTTAACTCTATGTTTTCGTACATCGTTGGCTCTGTACTTTAAAGTAGCTGGTCTATTAAAATTACATTCCTTAAATTCCACCAGACATGGCAAAAAAAGCCTAGCGCTCAAGTTTTTTTGCTCAGGTATCATTATACAAATTTAATTAGGTATATTCTATGTGTTTCCTAACAAGAAAAGTTGTATGTGTAAATGTTAAATTTTAATTACGTGTAAAGATTCGTTTTTATTATATAAAAATATATTATTAAATTTATTAATTTTATTATAGGTTTCTAAATATTTTTCTTCATAAAATTATCGTCACTCAATTATTCATTTTTATGATGATTTAAAAATGTATGCCTAGATGCATGCAGCTTTATATGCCTTGTAAAAGGGCAGTGGATTTCAAAAGGTATCTATTTTGAGGCCACAATGTAAACTGCCAATCCACGAAGCAATTGTTCTCTTTACAAAAAACGAATACATCCTATACTGGGCAAGCGAAAATAAAAACAATCAATTTTAATTAGACTGGATGCGCTGGTGGCTTTAATTTCCTTGAGTATGTTTTTAGGGTTCCGTATCTCAGAGAAATAAAAAAGGAGTCCATATCACTTATTGTCTGTTTGTCTATTAGTCTGTCAAGACCATTTATCTCAAGATCGAGTATCACGCTATATGATATGTCTACAATTGTACAATTTACAATTGTACACATTGTACAATTATGAAATTTTGCAAGATGTAAACTTATAGTAATGTTAGTTAAAGAGGAAAAATTCTGGGAAATGGAAATTGATCATTATATTTAATGAAAAAAACCATTACAAGCTTATATTTGTAATTCATTTCATACAAAACGAGCGTATACGCCGCAAACACAAGTCAACATTTATACGTTGTACTTCGCATTGACATACATTCCTAAAATTGATACAGAACCTTCGGTGGTCAGTCCAATTCGTACTTGACCGATGTTTTTCTTGTATCAATTTAAATATTTTCAAAACTTAATATGCCTCTTTAATTAGTTTAATTAAGTGATTTGTACATTTAAAATGTCGTGTTGAATGAACCTTCATTTCCACTTCATGATGAAATGGACGAGAGTAAAATGCAAATAATCTGTTCGCTTTTTGTTTGTAGCGTTTGTAGCGTTCCAAAGTATCACTAAAGTTTTTCGTTACATAACCGTAATACAAAGCGTTCTGAAAATGAGCTCGGGATAAAAGTCATCCATTTTACCTTAAATTTCATAAATCCCGAGCACTTTAAAGCAAAGATGGGTCACAAAGTTAAAAGTCATGTTACTTGAAAGGGGTTTAGTGAGGTCGAGAAGCTCGAGAGTGAAAGAGGATTGAATCCGCACCTGTCGTTACCCCTATATACTTTGAACAATAACACGGGTGGCTTAAGTGGACCGTTAGAGATAAGAATGAAATTGTAGTTTTAATGAGAGAATTCTAGTTATAGAATAGTTGTCGTTATTTTAGATGTTCAATTGAGTCGAAAATTGTTAATTTACGTATATTCTACAGTTGCGGCGTAAAAGCGAAGATGACTATAGGATGGTGCGGTTTTTTTAAAAAAAAATTGCTGAATCTAGTGTTAAGACACTCGGTTTTCCACATTCCACCGAATTTTCGAGGCATTACGTGTTGAGATGGGGAACTCAATGCCGTGCTTATTTCGAAAAAAGAAAAAAAAAAGAAATAAAAATATTAATAAATAATCGTTAATTACCCTGAGTGAAAATCGAATCCGCAGCCATCAGGTTACAGACACACCTATAAAAAAATATTATTTACCTCATTTATAACGAAACAATTTTAAAACATTTCATGTATAACCATCAACACAAATCAGTTACATCGCCATTCCACTGATTTATCATGTAAAGCGTATTATAATAAGCAATTACGAACGGTTCGAATTAAACATTTATGTCGATACATTACTGACATGACAGTGAAATACTACGTGTATTCCATTCAAATGATTTATTATAATAAATGTTCGTTTATTATTAAAATTTTAATGGACTACCATAAAATTTTATTATTTAAATTTTAAAACAATAATAAGCTGAAATCCAAATATATGTAATACTTAATATTTATTTATTCTACATTAATTAACAGTATCGTTGATAAATATGGATTCTTTTATCAGATGCAACGAATTCACTGTTTATGAGCTAGAATTTTGTAACGTTATTTGTAATTTAAACGTATTGAAACGAAAGCAAGCAGTTTTACACATAAACAAACAATTTATTTATTAATTAAACTATTTTTTTCCATACAAAACAATCACGGCTTGTGTGAACTTTACCAAGCGCCGCAGTTCTTCTAGCTAGACTGGAAATATGAAAATATTTTCAAATATAAATATTTCCCCACCTGGTGCTAGTACAGGTCACATACGTTAGCTTCAGTGTATATAAGTCAGTTAGTCGACCTCAATTACGATGATATCTATATAATTATATGGAAAAACAATATTGTTTTTTTTGTTTATTCATATTTTAAAAAAAGACAACAAGGTATACTATTTAATTTTAAAAAATATATATGTGGAGCTCTTATAGTTTACTATAAACCTTTGCAGTGATCATCCCTTTTGACAATTTATCGATAGATACATCACATTTTCATACTCGCATAGGGGCATAGGAGGGCGACACGAGCTGTGCGACCGCGCCTCATACATATTCAAATTGCCGTGACTGTAGAGTGTAGGTACAAAGAAGAAACACGCTGCGTGCTCGACGTGTTGGAATTACAAAAAAGCACGAATATGGTCTACGATAAACATCTGAGGCTTATCTGGCTGATGTAGTAAGGCGATATGTAGCTTCGTGTCTTCTTTTATTGTAAGGATTGGTTATCTTTACCATATACAAAACAAAAAGCGCCGTATAAAATGCTTTTAAAATAATTATTTTAATGGACATTTTATGGTTTTATGTTTAAATATATAAATCGTGAATATTAAATGTGAAACTTAATTTAATTTAATTTTCTTAATAATATGTAAAAAAATATTTATTACATGTTATTTAGTAAATATGTATGTATCTAGACGCTGTACGTAGGAGGAATGTGGGAATCTGAACCTGTTCCCATTAAGACAATTCCGTTCCCCAATTTCTTTCAAATTCTGAAGAGAGAAATCGTTGAGTGTCAGAACTCGTTACCAGAGGGAAGAAATGAAAATATTAAATATTTGTTCTCTTTGAATTAGAATCGAACGCATGTGCCCCTACCACAACAGGCCTCATTTGTATTGATTTTAATCATCTACAATAATTAGTAATAACTTTAATTGTGATCATAGAAATTTAATTTTTAGTGTCTATTATATCATAACTTTGGAAAATATCCATATATTTTTTAAGCTCAATGCAAGCAATGTGAACTATTTCCCTTAAAAGCATAAATCACCACAGGCGATTTCCAATAAAAAAGCTTTCAAGCGTTTTCAATACAGCTGTTTTACATTACCAACGAAGTTATATATGGAACACTGGTTGTAATATAAGGCCACAATGGTCCGGGACCCCGCCCCACGTAAGTGCACAGTCATGTATCGGCTGCCAAATCCTCAGGGTATGCCAGGATATATAGTCCATGATTCACTTCATTTCATTTTTAATTTTTTTTTAACGTCCCTTTACAAAATGTATGGGCTCAATCGCACTTTTATTGTGCCCACGAATACTGATTGTGTCCGAAATGGTTTTACATTTAACAGGTGTTGGTTATCAATAAACAAAAAAATAAAAGCAAAATTTTCGCTGTTCTTTTATTTAGATTTTGTCGGACATCGAATGTTTCGAAGCTTTCAATGAAAATGTTTAGTTATTTTTTGCAATTTTAAACAACAAAAATAATATTTATTGGTTTTTTTATTATGTAAATTATCCATTCACATTAAGTTAATATCACAACATAAAATTTCCAGTCAAAGATAAGGAACACTTAAAAAAGATAAAGAACATTTCTTGTGTTGGCACGTCCACATACATATGTGCCGATCTTTCAGTATCCGATAGTCTTAAACACGGATTGCGGATATTATTAGAGATGAATTTCTAGATAAAAATAATTTTATTGGATAAATATTTTTTAATATTTATTTAAATTTATAATTTTCATTTCTTCACTCTGGTGTGGAGGCGAAGCGCGGCGTTGAGTTCAATCACTTAACATGCAATGCTTCCCTAATTCAGTGGAAACTGGGGAACGAAGTATCTTAACATTAGATTCCCTTTGCCTACCGTTCTGAGCCCATCATTAATTTTATAAAATACTGTCTCACAAAATTTTCACATTAAGTGCTTTCCACGAGGCTCATTTAATAGAACAGTAGATCTGTAAGAGGATAGCCAGACGTTGCATTTTATGCATACGGATACAAGAGCAAAACTGACAGATATTCTACATTGTACTAACTAGAGGCGGACGGGCGGTTGACTGGGCTTGATAACTGCAAAAACATATTTATCTCTTCTTTGTTTACTATACAAAATACAAATCATACTAAATGCATTTTTAGTTATCATATTAAATTTATATAATGTATAATTAACACCCTGCCGACAAGTGACGAGATAGCTTGTCTTTTCATATCCTAATTTTATGAGTAATCTCGTCATCCAAGGTGAAATATATAGAACATTAGGGACCGCAGACTTCCGTAGTCGTAGACGTTACGTCTACGTCGTACATATTTGATAATAATTTTAGCTTAATACCTTTACGCAATCTTGAGATAAGTGATCTTGACAGACGGACGGATAACAAAGAAATAAAGAGTTCCGCTTTTTCCTTTGAGTTACGGAACCCTAAAAATGGAGATATTTAGCACTAAGTAAGTTTTTATTTCACTTCATAATAGTAATAGTGAATTAGTCGGTAAATTTTGCAAGGCATTTTTAAGATTGTATGTAGATTGGAATGATTGAGCTGTGAATATATTTTTAGCCCAACAGTTTTAATATATATAGAACATAAAGTTTTATTATATTATATACATAAGAAATACATAAGAAAATTAGAGATAACTAGGCTAAGATATTTATAGAAAAAAATAAGTATTTTGAAACCCTTTCATTTTGATTAATTTCAACCCTAAACTCTTACATTGAAATGACAAATCCTTATCAAACATTTTCATTTCACTGCTCTTTTCTCAAAGAGCATAATAACCAGTAGCTAATTCATTTACATTAAATATAATGACTAAGAAAAATATAGGTGTTCCAATTCTATAAATTATTAATAAAAGTTCTTTATTGTACACCCAAAAAAATTAAAGAACTTAGTATAAAGAGACTTTTAAAATATGTCGAAGTTAAATATTAAGTAAACGACGCCCCTTTTCATTTATGAAAATGGCTTTTATGTTACAAGAGATTCGATGAGAAATAAAGTAAATTCCGGATAGTATGATATACTGGTGACTATGACTGGTTGAATTTCGTACCACTCGAACAAAACCCTCATACACTTAAATCAAATATCCCATGTTACTATAGCTAAATCTATGAGCTAATCTATCTCATTTAAAACTATTATATATACTATGTTACTTCAGCATTTCTCACACAAAATAATTATATATAAATAAAAAATAATTCAGCTCCACGCTGCATCCCGTACACAACAGGGTAGGCAGAGGGACCCTAGTGGTAAGACACTCCGTTCCCCAGAAATACATATCGTCATAACATTCACAGACTTACTATCCATCCATCAGCCTTTCAACGTCCACTGTTGGATATAGGCCTCCCCTAATTCTCGCCATACCGTCCGGTCCTGCGCCCTTTGAATCCAGCGAATAAGACATACGATGTCTTTAAAATGAACAGAAAGTAAAGCATAAAGTATTCTGACACTAATGTCTTGCAATTTAAAATAAAAAATCTTTAATCACACTCCGTGCTATACAAATTGTACATGGTAGATGTAAAAAATAATAATTGGGTCAGTTACTTGTGACGACAATGATAGGATTGGTTAGTAGATATATCAATAACTAACGAAACGAAACGAAAATTACACTGAGAAGACTTTCTTTCCTTTAACAAATTTTGATTTGTATTTATTACAAAATTTTGTTATTTTTATAGCTCTAGATGTACTTATAAGAAAGTATTTACCCTGGTGTTGAATGTAATGCTTATAAAATAACACAAAAAAAGGGCAAATTGAATTGATTCCCACTAGGAGAAATAAAATGTTTAATAATTCATTTCCTCGCTCTGGTAACGAGGCAAAGCGCGGCGTTGAGTTCCGCCACTTGGAAAAGAAAATATTAAATAACTCATTGCCACTTGTAGAAATTGAGCCCACCATCGCGTTTACAGGCATACGCTGTGCAATTGCATCATAAATAATAAATAGAATTATAAATAAAAATATTATTTTTAAGTCCTTCATTCTAATTTACTAAATAACACACCTACATCCCACAAGAGTTGTACTTCTTACGTCTCGGAATTATTATGTTACATACAACCCCGATGGTATCTAAGCTAATGTAGGCTCTTTACATAAAGTAGGCCGCTTCGGTGCCTATTTTGCAAATGTATGGGTACTAATAGTAGTGAATACTTATTCTCGTCACGTGCCTCCGTCTAATACAAGAAAACATTGAATGTACAAGACAAAATGGGTTAAGAGAGATATTATAGGTATCCTTAATGTACTCTTTAGCTGAATAGTTTTTTATTCTCTAATATTTTTTTGTTATTCATAGCTAGGTAAGCAGAGGGAATCAACTAAGACACTTCCATTTCCCACTTCACGGCCTTAAATGCCAATAAATGTTCTTTCTAGATTTTCAGGCATTACGTGTGCGTTATCTCAAGCGTGATAGCGTGATAGCTTTTAATTAAAAAATAATCTATTGGGAACAGAGTGTCTTAGTATCTACCCTGCTATGCGGGAAAATGCTCTGTCTTAAAATTATAAAAGTTATTCAAAACTAAGCGTAGGCTTTCTATGGAATTATAAAAGTTATTTAAATAGCTTAAATTGCAATTGTCCCATGTGGGAGCAGGCCATAAGCATTATCTTTTAATCTGCTAAGAACAAAACGGGCCGTAGCGGACATGGAGAAAGCCTAATATGGCGGTTCTATTTTCTTGTCACGTTTTTTGGCATTTGAGCGTCTCTCTAACAAATGGCTCGGAATGTAAGTACGCTGACAATATAGCTGAAAGTTTTAAGACGTAAAAAAAATAGTATAATAAAAAATTGTGTATGCGAATAATGCTTCCCTTTATTATAATTATAAATAACATCGTTGATCAATAAATACATGTAGCAAGGTATGGCAATTAGGTAGAAATTTGTGTAAAAAAGAAAAACGATGGTAAAAGCCATCTACTTATATAAATAATATAACCAATAGAAACCTCTATTCGGATTGATTTTATGGATTTGAATATGGACCCAAGCATTGCTGGAAGTACTTATAATTGTGAAATTCTCTGCTTTATAACTTATAAAAAGGGAAAATTGAGAAATTTGTACCATAGCAATGAATTTGGAGAGGGATTTAACATAAATTTCTGTCTCATCCCAGATCCTTGTTCCTATTTTGCAAGGGACTGTAGTTTTAGACGACTTTGGAAGAAACCTCGAAAATTGCAATCATGCAAATTGAAAATTAATGGAGCACGAAATCCAATTTCGTATTAAAGCTTTTTGGTACGCAATATGCTCCTTCGTGCTGATCATGTTTTCTATTGAAAAATATATTTGTATTTATATTCGTAAATAACAAGAACACTGAGAAGAAAGAATTACTTTTGGAATACACCAATAGAAACAATGTGCAATAAGCTCTTCTCATTAAATACGTGTTATTGGAACCAATTAAAAAGATATGATATAAATTTTGAATTTAATTGGCGCTATCAGTTTTACATATTATATTCAGAACAAATTAATGCCTGAGCTAAATTAATCTATTTACTCCACCGTAACATTCAATCTGTGCGTTCGGCCCGTCCTGTTCACGTTAGCAATATCTAGTCTTTAACAGTATCTGTTACAATATCGATTTTAATATCGAAGCGCCTTTCGCAAATTTTGACGACAATAATTCGTTAGCAAGAATGTCAATTTTTGGGTCAAGCTAACGAAATAATAATTTTTAAAAAGTAAATAATTTCAGCATTTAAAACGTGGATTGTATATAAAATAATAATAAAATCATAATATACATATTAATGAATAACGTTGCAAATTCGTTAAATAAAGAATCACTCGCATCGCGCAATAACAATACCTAATTAATAACTATAATTTTAGGTTATTATCATTTTTCTATATATAATAATTAGTTATATCAGAATTAATTTCATTTTATAATAAATAACATTACCGAGTAACTGTATAAGCATCACTTGTGTATAATTAGATATTAATTAGTCCCCTACTGCGCTAATATAATCTGTATAATTTCTATATAGTCTAAATATTTTCGAAACATAATAGCCTAGAACAAATAATACGAACCCACTCGGAGGAATAAAATATAAAATTAATATATGTAATATCCTCTGGCTTAAAGATAATTATGTCATTTTAAATGAGGAGAATGTAACACATACAGCAGCCCTAAGCTTTCCCCCATATAAGGGTGGAGCATGAAAATCTTAATAATTCATTTCTCCGGATGAACACAACCATTCCATTTACACTCAAACGCTGTTTCGGTAAAAACCACAAATAGTTTGTAAAAAACGTATATGAAAAACCCACAAGCATCACAATTAACCAGACACCTCTTAACAGCCCCATGAGTTATGGCCTCACAGCATGCATTAATTAATTTTCATATAAAAAGTGTTTCGATATGATTATAATGATAAAATTATTTTGAGCTGTTGAGGTTTAATATAATCCTTTGAAGCTTAATGAGCATATAAAATAAAACTTTACAATTAACAAAATATTATAATGTAAAATAATATAACTATCAATTTTAATGTATAGTTTACCATATTTGCAAAGAATATTGGAATAATAGATAGGAGTATTAGAAGTAAAAAAATAATAAAATTAGCTTCTCGTTGTATCCCGCACACAGCAGGTTAGGCATAGAACCTGATCCACAGACTTCTGTAGGCATTACGTATTGAATGACGGAACTTAACGCCGCGCTTAGGACACCAGAGCAAAGAAATGAAAATATTAAATATTTAATTTCTTCGAGTGGGAATCGAGACATCTCGCGCCCGTGACAATACTGACCGCGAAGTAAAAGAATTAAAATTCAAACTTGTAAATTCCTTATTACAAAATATTAGTTACTAAGCTGAACAAGGCTGTGATGTTTTAAAGAATCATAGAAAATAGTTTCTATATAACTTTTATTAAACGACCAAATGGAAACGATTTTCAATGGAAATACGTTAGACAATGTACAAGCAGACCAAGCTTTGTATTATATACAAAGAAGTTTTGCCGTGATTTATGTCCAAGTGTTTTTATTATTAAAAACTCTTTGAATATGCTTGCTATAATAATTTAAAAAATATTAATTTCCGTTTATATAGAGTCCTTTGGAATAAAATATGTTTCAGCTTTCAAGCAAACCTCAAAAGCTTTTGTTTAATTTTAACTCAAAAGCTTTCACATAGTCTTTGCTTTTGATGCTTATCTCAATTTAATTATGAAATGTTTAACTTAGAAATACAAAATGAATAATCATATAAGTTTTTTTTCAGTTTCCGCTGTAAGGTTATGTTGTTTATTAAAAAAAATTAAGAATTTAAATTATTAAATTGATTTTAATCTTGTAACACTGGATAATTTGGCGACACGAACGGAGCTGGGATCGGGCGGTGGGCAGATTGGCTCGGGGCAGTCTAGGTTGAGGAGTGATAACGAACGGACATATTGAAGTGTAGTTGTGCTATTAGTACTGAAATACAGAGTCTTTAAATTAAGCCGAGGAGTTTTATTGGAGAGTCCCCTGTTATCTACACACAGCAGAGTAGGCAGAGGGAACCTAGTTAATTTTTTTTCTAGCTTTACTTTCATATATTACTCACACAAATGCAAATCTCAGCCTATGCCTAGCAAACTGTACGTCTAACATATCAACAATATTATTATACACATCTGAATTAAGATAATTGAATCAAAGTAAAATACCTATAGTATTATTAATAATAATATTCAGTGCAATTACAAAAAAATAAATACATTATGGCAATTAACTAATATAATGAGTGCTAATGGGATTTAGCTAACTAATTATTTAATACAAATATGTATACCAGAATGCAAATTACAAATATTATAGCTAATAACACAGAACCAGCATCATATTAATTAAAATTTAAGTAACTTGTTCAAATATTCATACAACATGGTTAGAATTCCATTCGACCCCTGGTTGACCCTTCCATCAGTCTGTCATCTGTGTAATAGTTAAATTAGTCATTGTACAGCTTTGCTTGCCTCACCTGTCGACCCAGCTTGATAGTTAATAAGGCGACTATACAGTCTCTAGACATACATTATTAATTTCTAGTTACGAAGTAGGGACGCCAGTAGAACAGAATAGCTTTAGAGAAATGGAATTTAACAATTCACGCCGAGTTCCAACTAGAGACGTACAAACTATAACTCGAATAATAGAATCGAAATTAACAATGGACACAGATTTACAATAATTTATAGTAACTTATTTATCGTACCCGTATTAATATATATAGGCAATAATCCAAGCAAAAAAAATATCACGTAAAATTTTTTGATAACAATTATTTATTACTCGAATTCCTTAAATTGAATAAATTTATTACTTTTTTTAAAGAAAATAGTGTGTTAAAAATTATGAGATTTTAGACAAAATATTATTATTTATTATTTATTATTTATTATCTTTTTACTTTATAAATGTTTATAATAATATATTATATGATACATTATGACAAACAAATTGAATACCACAATAGAATACACATTTGCCTTTAGAGTTTATTATTACAGATAAGTATTTTAGCACAAATACTGTGACATTTTCGTGAATTCGCATCATCGTTTCGAGGCAAATGTCGAATACGATTCCCCTTGTAGGCATGAACAGGTCTATTTCCATTTTGAAATGTCGACCAAAGCTTGGGGCTCAAGTGTTCAGACAGAATATTTGAATATTTTACTATCAAAGACTGTCACAGAAACAAATTACGAAACGGCAACTTTTTATGAACAAGATTATTATTCGTATTTTCCATACTTGTAACATATATTTTTTTGTTGTTACAATTTTCTGATATAACCAATCTAAATACAAACTATCGCTATATTCTGAATGCTACGAACATTGTAATTGCAAAAATGAAAGAAAAAATAAATAATAATATAAAAGTGAAAAAAAAATATTTTAATAAAATTTTGTATTTCATTATTTACTAATTAACAATAAAAAAACTAATAAACGTACGTACGAACGTATTCAATACAAAATTGACGATACTCTCTCATCGCAGAATTCCTAGCAAAATTATAATTTATATTGCCCATAAAATCAAGTATATATATTTTTAGGTTAGGTTTATAATCAGAAGAGAATAAAGAGAATAAAGAGTCGATCTTATATTGAAGTTCGATACTTACGGAGCTTGTGTTAACTTAGAGTTTCTTATCACCTTCACGCTGTACCCCGCACTCACCAGGGTAGGCAGAGAGCCTAGTGCTTAGACACTCCGTTCCCTACTTCCTTAATTTTCGGAGTTGAATAAGAGTTTTTATATTAGAAATAATTAATTTATATCTATATACATACTGTTAACAGTGCTAACCGTACCGTGTACCTAAGTCAGTTAAAAACAATTTGAACATCAACACCAGGGCGAGACCACTTTTATGTGGACCTCCGCATGTGGAACGTATCCAAACCGCAGCGCGCATTACGGCTACAACAGTGCCACTGCGTCAGGCCGCTGCACCGGCCCGCCATTCCGAAACGGCCAAATTAAAACAATTCACCTCGTTTAAAACTATCCGAATTATTGTAAAAGAGCACCATTATAGATAAATATATATATGAGATTATTCCCCACTTGATATATTTTAAGTATTTGTTAAAATAATTTTTATTTTTTTCGTAATTAATTTAATTTTTTTTTAATTAAATTATTTTTTTTTTCACGTAGGTACAATTCACACGAATTAATTATTTCGAATTAAATTTCTTCTTTTTTTATATAGCTAGCCACGATGTACATTCGTACATTGAAAAAAAAACACAAATAGGCACAATTATGTACTAAACACTGCTTTCTAAAAAGACAACATCATTAAAAAATTAAAATCATAGAGTGAACTCTATGAAGTAAACAAACATTAACACAACAACATTACGGACAAAGATAAAAAAACAACAATACAGAATAAAATAAATAAATGAATATTTCTTAGAATAACATTTCACATTTTCAATCTATATTTATTTTCAACTTTCAAATGACATAAACGCAGCAATTAAAACGGCTCGTTAGCGTCTGTCCGAAGAATAAGAAAGAATACCCCTCATTTCCTGCGCCAAGAAGGCGCTAACCCTCGCTACAAGTTACCTGTTTTATTTCATAAAGCTATACTGCTTCGCTATATTGAGGCCATTGGAGGCCATTGGGGGTTCGATCCCCACTACAGCGAATGAATTTTATTTCTATAATTTTTATTTTTCGTTTCAGCACTAAGGTAAAAAGTCTGGCGTTAAAATCCGTTACTAAACATGCCTCGCAACTTCTCCAACGCAACGCAAATTCTACGGAAAATGGGGAACGGAGTGTTCCACTAGGTTCTCGTCTGCCTACTCTGTTATATACGAGATACAACGTGAAGCTGACACTTCACTATATAACGGCTTCCTACAAAAACTCATTAACTGTAGTCATTAAGGTCAGATATATAATGTACATTAACGAGTATAATGAATAAGCTAAGCTAAGAACCAGAGGCCTGTCGTGAAGCAGGAGCACAAGCATGCGACTGTAAACGCGACAGGTAGTAGGTTCGATTCCCACTCGCTATAAAATATTTATTAATCAACTTTATAAAATATATATATTTAATAAATATTTTATAATAAATATTTAATAATGAAGATTAATATTTAATAAAATATTGCGGTAAATAATAGAAATTGATTAGTAATGTAAAAAATCCATACAGTGCAATGCGTGCAGTAAATGTGTTTATATGAAAAAATAATGTTATGTAAAGCCTTTATAATGGTAGGCAAATATTTTCTATAATAGGCAACTATATTTTCTTCAAGAGGACATATAAAATAAGGTACCAAATAAATAAAAGACCTACGCTGTCACATGCATGCTGCATTATTTTTTAGAAATACATTTTTTTTAATATAAGTAGGTACCTACTACTTCTCCGAATAGTACACCAATTACCACTAGTGTACTAGAGTTTTACTCTGTAGAATAAAATTAGTGAATTTCCTACAAACGTAATTGAAATCTATACTAATATAATAAAGCGGAAGAGTTTGTTTGTTTGTTTGAACGCTAAGATCTCTGGATCTACTGGTCCGGACTACTGGATCCTGGTGGATCTATTAGTTCGGTTATCTATACCGATGTTATACACTTAAAATATCGTAATTTTAATCATTTGGGATTTTATTTAATATTGTTCGCAAAAATTAATAATTATTTAATATAGAAAAATGTTTAGTACGCGCGCACGGCAAACTTTAGGTACTTTTTCTAATGTTAAGAATTTCCTTTAGTTACTTTTACTTCTTTTGTTTGTTCATTTCGGTTACTCAGACATTTTTTCTAATAATAAATCTCCACTTATTATTATTTTTTAACTTATTTTAATTATTTAGGCTTATATTTTCGCGGGCGTAGCCGCGTCCGGGCCCACTAGTAATATATATGTTTCTCCTTATTATTATTTTTAATTATTTAAGCTTATATGTTCTTACTCATTCTGTTGAAAACTGAAAATAATTTCATAAATATATTTAATGAATATTCTTATATTTCAAGCAGGCGTAGCCGCGCCCGGGTCCACTAGTATTAAATAAATTCTTTACAGCGTACTTTACTTCGATGTGGTATTTTTTTTACAAATTAATAAATATAATTCTCAAGTGGGGCTCGCTCATATGAATTTTAATGTGACTCATTATGTTATTATAGCTCGTGAGTAAACAGAAACAGTTAATTGCAGAATTATTTTAATTATATAGTTCTAGTGTAAAAGTGTTTACAAAACTCGTAGACGAGCAAATAGCGAGCCTATAAAAATCAATAAAAGATACTTCTAAATCAAAAAGTACACTTCGTGAAATGAAACGGTTTCGGATGTAACTCAAAAATGGTACTTAATTAAAATAATAATACAGTAATAGCAAAAACATTTATTTTACACGGCTTTATATGTAGAATTTTAAATTAAAATGTTTTCAATAAGTTATCATTGTTAACTAGCAAACAATTGCGATGTTTTACATTATTCGCCATGTTATTAAATGTATTGTGAAATTTATTTATTTATTTTGTTAAACATACCAATCAGCCTATATATTTATATCTTTGTTCATTTAATTAAAATAAAAAAATGCAATGATCCACTTTTTTCCTCCTCAATTGAAGCACGGATATATTTTAAAATCTTCTAATAATTATATTTTATTTAACAACAAAACGCAGCAATAAAATAATTATGTTCAAATTAAACATATACAATATATTATAGCATAATATTATAATAAAATATTATGCCAACGTATATAAGAGTAGGTTCTAAATTTTCATCATAAGCAAATTTTCCAATACTACAAAGGTAAATTTGGTTTGTAATAAATTATGTAATAATATTTCGTAAATTATTTAACACTAGCGGACGCGCGCAGCTTCGCTTGCTTATTTAGGGGTGAATTCTAATAAACCACGAAACATGTGTTCGATGAAATATTTTTAAGAGTCTAAATTTCTTATTTTATAAAAATAGGTGGCGATTTAAAGATTTTTCCATACAAACTTTCAACCCCTGTTTCACCCCTTTAGGTTTAAAATTTTTCTTCTTAGTGGATGACCAGATTACGAAAGTATCTGTAAGAAAGTATCTGTAAGAAAGTATCTGTAAGAAAGTATCTGTAAGATTGTGAAAGTCCAAATTTCACGTTTCTAAGCACAGCGGTTACGGCTGTGCGTGCATCTTACCTCAGTCAGTGAGGACAAGTCCTTTTATATATATATAGATTACAAAATATAAATGGCGGGGCTGAAACAAAATGTTATTTCAAAGTTTAGTACACCAATACTGTTTCCATAAAAGACGGTCTGTATCTCGATACGAAATGGCTTACGTGCCCTGTCAAGTGAGAGACTTTTAAAATTATATTATAGTGAGAAGATCTACTCTAGTCGATTTCGACACGTTAAAACGAAACTTCCGCACGACGAATCTTTACGAGTGTCGCCTCCAGACGAGGCTAGGGGGACCCAGTGGCTTCCGAAAAGGCTGATAGTCAAAGGGAAATGGAGATTTCTCCGTTATAAATGCGAAACCAGTAGGTAGAGTCCGTATATCATCACGAATTACTTTTCCGACAACGTACTAGCAAAACGCGCGGGGGAATTTTTATTACATACAAATCCCACAGGCGCACTTTCGCGACAGAGATACATGCCAGTCATTAATGATGTAGCAGTTGCGTTTATACTTTATTCTAAGCTAGTGGCCATCGCCTGGCTTCCAACGCTTTAACTAAACGATTATTTATGTAGCATTATATAAGTTTATTTAGGAAAAATATGTTGATTATTTTAGTATGGTTTTAGTGGGACTCGAGCCCTTTCCTGTCCGTCCATTCGCTCTTACTACTGAACTATAATACTTATCAAAACTATTACAAGGGCATGTCTTTGGTATGTACTATATACGGAACACTACACTGTAAGGATTAAGGAATAAAATATTTATATTCAGATTTAATTAAAAACAATCAGGTTTCTTACAACATTAACAACGTTTACGTGTAGATTTAAGAGGCCAGGAAACAGCAATTTTCTTCAAAGGCATTCTATGAGATTAGCTTTAGCATCAATTTTCATAACAAGTAGGTGCACAGCTTGATAGGTGGGCAGACGCCTCCCGCCACCACGTTTATTAAGCCTTGATGAAAACTTTACATCATCATATTTTCAGGACCGTTCACCTAAATTAAAGATAATTTATATCTTAATATAAACACGGTGTTCCTCGCTTGCTTCATTAAACAAATAAGGTACCGGCGAGCCTAATAAACGAGCGTGCGCATATTTGAAATTTTATTATTTACATACGGAAAGGTCAATATTGATACGCGAAGACTGCACAGTATGAGTTCAAAAGCGCATTGGAATTTTTATTACCCTCTTACACGGCTTTGTTATGTTTTTTATAAAAGAAATATGGAATCAGAATGAGCGCTCATTTTGTATGAAATGAACAACAAAAAAATATTTTTTTATGATATGAATATAAATATCAATTAGGTATTTCAAATCTTTTTCTTTATTCGTGATTATGTTTATTTCGAAACTTAATTGTTCTCATGCTAAAAGAGACTGAATTTTTGTATATTTTTTTATTTAATTTCAGTAACCACCACGCGATTTAGAGAAAAAGTATCATGACAGACGGACAAAAATACAGACAGACAAACAAACAGACTAATCCTGCGGAAACTCAAATCACGTTGTAGAACGAATATAATAAAAGAACTGAAAATACACACTATTATATTTTCACTTAAAATTATACGTAACATAAAGTATGTGGAGGGAAAACTAAAATTGCCTTTTATTCAGAGAAGCGTGAAATTAAAAATATGAATATCGTGAGACGCAGCAGCTGCGCCTCGCAGATTATAACAAAACATTTCACATACAGTAATCACACGCCCGTCCCGCGTCCCCGTCCCGCGTCCCGTCCTACGTCCCGTTCTCTCGAATAATGCAAACAAATCTCTGTTTCCTTCTAATTATATTTTTCCCCCCATTATTACTCAGAGGACTTTTATTATACACAATTGACGTGGTCTTTTGTAGGGTATAAGTGTGTTGAATAAAAGAATATTTTTGTACTTATTTGTTGAATGTAAAGTTAAAAATCATTAGATAAATATTTAAATAGTATACCACAGTTTCCCCCTAGATACTATAGAAATCGAATATTCCAAATATACCTACATATTTGGAATATTCTATTTGGAGTATTCCATTAACCTACTACCTAGATATATTTCTAGTTAAGTTCAAATCGCGAATTGTGCCTCAGCGGCGTATTGAGATACATATACGATTAAAACTTAAGCAGTTGCTTAAATATTGAAAATTATTTTTAGTCTTTCGTAAATATTTCCTCGTGCTTGAATTTTTGTAAATTATTGAAATTTTTCTCTTCTATCATCTATATATATAAAAGGACTTGTCCTCACTGACTGAGGTAGAAAGTGAAATTTGGACAGATGTTTACTTTCGTAAAGTAAGAAGGGATTTTCAAAAAATTTTAACCCTAAAGGGGTGAAATAGGGGAGGAAAGTTTGTATAGAAAAAAACTTAAATCGGCATCGATTTTTATAAAATTTGGAACTTGGACTCTTAAAAATATGTCATTGTACGTACACGTATTTCATGGTACGTACACGTATTTATTACAATTCACCCCTAAGGGTGCAAATAAGCAGGCGAAGCTGCGCGCGTCCTTTAGTCTACTATAACTTTCAAAGTATAACTTCTTAACAATTCTTTCCTTATTCTCCCCTTCTACGTTCTCCGTACCTAATAAAATTTTGCTCACATTTGCAATATTAATTCATATAAAGGAATATAAGTAGCATATCAATAATATATTTATATATTAATACAAACTTCACGAGGTTAAGCGTAGAGTTACATAGAAAACTATACCATTTCAAGCGAATGTGTATCATGCACCTTCGAGCTCCAACGCTTTAATAAAGGAGTTAATTAAACCCTATTTACTCGTTACCGTTCCTTTTAATACACGTTATAGGGAAATGACTTGGCTCATTATAATCTGCTTTGTTTATACAATATCTCGTAAATGATGTTTTTTTTTTCAGCTTCACGTATATCTAGCAGGTTAGGCCGAGGGAACCTAGTGGTAAGACAATCCCATCCATACTTCCCGCCAAATTCTGGAGGTACGGCGTGTTGANAGCGTAGAGTTACATAGAAAACTATACCATTTCAAGCGAATGTGTAATGCACCTTCGAGCTCCAACGCTTTAATAAAGGAGTTAATTAAACCCTATTTACTCGTTACCGTTCCTTTTAATACACGCTATAGGGAAATGACTTGGCTCATTATAATCTGCGTTGTTTATACAATATCTCGTAAATGATGTTTTTTTTTTCAGCTTCACGTATATCTAGCAGGTGAGGCCGAGGGAACCTAGTGCTAAGACAATCCCATCCATACTTCCCGCTGAATTCTGGAGGTATGGCGAAGGTGTTGAGTGATGCAACTGAACGCTGCGCTTTGCCGCTACAAAAGTCAAAGAAATTGAAAAATTATTAGTATTATAATTTGTAGTGGTGGTTTGCCACGCAGGCTTGTTTATTATATCGACGCATCGCTTCTCTGAACGGAGCAAGCAGAGATAACTTAATGCTAAGAACAGCGTGCATAAGATCCCTCTGGGCGATAGAGTCGAGAGCTATTTTGCATGTTGTACTATCACAGAACTCACCTCAGTGTTTTTTTATTATATAATTTTCATATTATATAATACTCTACTATATTATATATAATTTTAGTATATTATATGAGTTATAAATATACCCACCGATATTAAAGCCATGTCGATTGGAGAGTTAATAGAATAAGATTAAATGTACATAAGACAAAATTGTTTTATTACTATTCGGGTATTCGGAATGTCACTGGCAAATGTGGATGATCATAAGCAGGGGCTATAGAGACACAAATAAAATCGTTCGCAGGCTTTACACGTACGGTTTATCGCTAACATTATTATTAAAGGCAGCTAAACCCGAAACATCCGTTTACAAGAGCCGTATTATGTTACCTAGTAAATAATACGAAACAAAGACAATACCGCGTACAGTGTTAATAATAGCTTGCTTGTCTACTATGAAGTAAAGGCTTTTAATATGGAAAGTGCTCGACGTTACGCAATATAATTAAATTAATGTGAATATATTTCTGAGAATAATAAAGATTTTACATACATACACATGCATACATCATGTAAGCAGAGAGATCCTAGTGTTAAGACTCTTCGTTCCCTTTTAACTAAAGGCGAAATGAAACGTTTTGCCTTGTTACCAGAGCGATGCTATACCTCATGTGGGTACCGAATCTACACAAACACTCTAGACAAAAGTCACTTTCTTAAGCCATTGCGTCACGACTGCCTTATAGTAAGTAGCATATTACACAATTCTTATTCTTAGCTTAGAATAAACTAATATATTATACAATTATTATTCTTAACTTAGAATAAACTAATATATTATACAATTCTTAGGCTAATAAAATATTAACTTTATTAACCACTTTAATCACAACAACCAACATCGTATTCGCCACCAAGTAACCGGTTTCCCCCAACAATAGGGGCAACCATACTGACTAATATTAATAGCTTAAGCGAGCTTTATACAGGGTGTCAGCAGGAATAGCCATATGGTTATCACGAGGACCGTAACAAATGTTGCAATATATCATAACGTATTAACGCAACGTAACTGAGTGCAGGTGAGATTAAGTTTGTGTAATGTACGGCAGTCTTGATTTATACTGTCCACTTACACTGTAGGATGCTGTTCAAGTAGCTTTATTATGAACTACGTACCCTACCTACGGACGGACGGACGGACGGACGAGATGGATATGCGTATTGTTTGTGTTATTGTATAGCGTTTGTGTTTTATGGTGTTATATATAGATAGACAGATATTTGTCAAATAAATTAGCTTTTGTATATTATAAGGAAAATTATTGTGTTTACTATTACTTATACTATATACTTAAAATGTAGTTTGATATTTCCGATTGTGGGATCCAGTGGAAGTCAGTTTCGGTTTCTGTCAGTCGGTAGGTCTTTTCTTAAAAAATAATCGTCTTTTGTTAAAAATAATAAAATGTAAATATGTAACCTGTCATTTCTTCCTTAATTTGTATTGTAAGTTCTTGTTTCATACCAAATTTCACAACTGTAGGTAGTATACCCTATAGATTAAGATACGAGTGTATACCCTATAAGTTAGGATTACGCGGGGAATTTCATACTAATCAGTATGTAAGTATTTTTTTTGATTACATTGATTTGGAAGCTTAATTTTATTCTGAACTAAAATAGACTAACAAACACAAAAGACAAAAGAATATAAGTTAATGGCTTGATACCACATGAGCTCCAGATAAATGGTCTTAACAGACGGAGAACAAAATGATTCTTTTATTCCGTTTTTCCTTTTGAGGTAAAAAACCCTAATTATGTTGTTTATTGCATTCATACTCGTGAACCGTTAAATATTTATGTCGCAGTGAAGGCGTATTAGGTAAGATGGTTTCGGGCTCAAATACTATTTAAAAGAACGTTTCTTTATACATATGTACGATGTAATGGCACACCATCTTTGTGTAAACGCGACCAGTATAGTAAGATTATTCTTTCATTTAATTTTTCCACTCTGTTAGACAAACAACGGCAATCAGTTATGTCACTCAACAGGCAATGTCTTGAAAACTGGGCAAAAAAGGAAAAGTTGGGAACGTAGTGTCTTAGAACTAGATTCCCAGGCTTCTGATTGCAATGCTATGGAGTATATAAAGTATGAATCATATATAATATATATTTATTATTACATAATAGTTTTAACTAATACGTTTATTACATATTTCACTATATGTCCATCTCTAGCAATACTATAAATGGGGGTAAAATTATAAAAATATATATTTATTTCACAACAAAAGTATCCCGCCATTAAAATCCGAAACGAAATAACATTTCTATTTAGATAAAGCCGCGATAAGCCGCTAACAGACGAAATAGTCTTCATTTAAATACAAAAAAATGTATGGTATATACATTTAGGTTATTTTTCTATTATATTTTGTAATAATAAAAACAAACAGTTAAACCACTCATAATTAATATAAATATCTAATGAATAAATAGTATTTAATCATCTATCACTTTAATTAGAGCTTACTTTGCAACGAATTTATGTTAAAATAACAACGAAACGGTCGGAATGGCAAGACGAGAAACAAGAGAGAGCTGCGTCTGTAATTAACATAGTAATTATAGGCGTCTAATTGACTCACAGTTCATGCTTTGAGTATCAAAAGGGCGTGATGAAACTTGAGAGACGAGCGAACCTGACAGTATTTACTATGTAATTTAGATATTAATTAAATATGTGTAATATTAATATTAATTAAATAATTAACCAGATATTGACATATTTGTAAAAAGTGAAATTCTTCTTTTATTTACAAATAATCTTTCCAATAAACATATTTGTTATTATAATTATTAAGAAACGTATAAATATTTTGCCGTTGATCAAATATTTTCATTTTTAAATTGGACAAGCGTCCAAAGGTTCCGTTATGTAACTACATACAACAATGCTACACTGTAAAAGGTAAATTTATATTCAATTACAGCAAAATATGAAAAATATAAAGTATATATACATTATATATATTCAATTCATCTCCACTAAAATCGAAGAAGACAAGGAAAATATACGCGAAAGTACTTCACAAATAAGACTATTGGTCATTCAGATTTAAATATTTGTTCATAGTACTGGTTATAGGAATACGAAGAACGGCTTTTCATATTCAATTGAATTTTGTGGTTCATTGATTTTCAATTTGTATGGGGCGTGCAGTGAGAGGGACGGGACAGCCGCGCTTCAAACAGACAAATAAATCTATGTTAGATCAAGAATTCTGTGAAACAAACCGCGGTGCCTAGCTATTAATGGTCATGCTCCGCAATTTCGCAGCGTAATTAAATTCTAACAAGTTATTAATCAACCTTAATGTACTATATACTATTTAATATATATATATATATATACACATATATAAACGAGATGATTTATATAAATACTAGCGGACGCGCGCAGCTTCGCTCGCTTATTTAGGGGTGAAACACGAAACATGTATTTAATCAAATATTTTTAAGAGTCTAGATTTCAAATTTCATAATAATTGGTGCCGATTTAAAAAAAAAACTATACAAATTTCCAACCCCTTATTTGCACCCTTAAGGGTAGAATTCTAGAAAACGATGAACACGTGCTTAATGAAATATTTTTAAAAATCTAAATTTTTTAATTTTATCAAAATCGATGCCGATTTTAAAAAAATCTTTACACACTTTCAACCCCTATTTAACCCCTTTAGGGTTAAATTTTTTCAAAATCCCTTCTTAGTGGATGTCCAGATTACGAAAGTAAACATTTGTCCAAATTTCATGTTTCTACCATCAGCGGTTACGGCTGTGCGTGCGTCTTACCTCAGTCAGTGAGGACAAGTCCTTTTATATATATAGATAAAATCAATTTTCATTTTATTTAAAACATATACACACGTAATATTACGTAAAAAGTATCAAAAACATGTTTTATTCTTATCTTACCCCATATGTGGGCATTGTGCCAATTTGGAAACACCCCTGTAATTTCCTAAAAGTTATTATATAAAGATTTTTTCACATTTTCTGTTTCTTTTGAAATTTATATTGCCCGTTTATGCTTTTAATAAGATAAGCACTTACAACAAGTAAATGAAATAACTATATCTGGCTGATTTTAATTTTATAAATAATTAAATCTAATAATTATTTTTTTCCTTTCGAGTCATATAAATTTTGGTATGATGTTATAAATACACAGTACGATTTTTGAGAAGAAGCTTATTTAATTCTATTGTGCAAGCTTAAATAAAAACTTATTCATATTTTTTTGTCATTGTACGAAAAGAATATTCCCGAAATGTACCATTCATATTTCGTAAATATATTAAATTTCATATGTTATGTAAATAAGAGCACGTGCCACAACGACTCATTGGCTAACCAGATGTATCGGAAAATCTAATGGGACGTCTCGCTAACAGTATGTAAATTGGAAGCCATATCGCGAGCAAACTGAAAATGGAGACCTTATGGAGCAAAGATATTCAAATATATTCTATAATTTACCATATCCAGCGTGTACAAATAGTTGTACTGTGCCTGCATATAATGTTTATTTTACTAAGCAAGTATGCATTCGGAACGCGTGCACGTACGACGCGACGCCGAGCCACTGAGCGCAGCCGCAGGTCCGCCGCCGGCCAGATGTATTGGAAACCTAACATAATGTCTCGCAAATAGTATGTGCGCTGCATACTGAGCTGGTTGCAAACTGAAAACAGTAGCTTCACGTAGTGCGCTCACAGTCAGCTGGAAAAAACTGTTTTAATTGGCTTAGTAAAAACATTTAGTGAATTTAATTTATTATTACTACTACAGGTTGTGTGTTCAATTCCCACTTGAGGAAATGAAATATTTAACATGCTTCGCTCTGGCGTCGATACAAAGCGCGGCGTTGAGTTCCGCCATTCAACATGCAATACCTCCAGAATTCAGAAAGTAGGGAGCAGAGTATCTTATCACTAGTCTACTGAAGGATACAGCGTAAAGCTGAAAAAAAATGGTTATTATTATATTAATACCACTTGGATCAATTGTTAAGAAATATTATAACGTTACACAGTTAGTATAAACATTTATAAATTCAATGTATCGTAAAATGTTGTTTTAACAAGACAAAAATAAAATAGTGTTGAAGCTGTACCCGGCCGCCAGCAACACCTCAACATACAGAATCCTAAAATACGAGCTATAAAAATAAAAGTAGGGAACCGCGATACTACGACCTCGTTTCGTCCCAGTACGGTCATTTCGTTCCAACATCCGAAAATTGTCACCTCGCTGCCGTCTTCATTTGCAACAAATATAGAGCCCTTGCCTCAGCAATAAATTGCTGAATTTACTTTCCCGCTTTCTCTTTAACCAGGCTATTTTTCAGGATCCTTTTTATATAAAAGGGCTTTGAGACCAATCACGTTGCCTAGAATGATTTTTGTGGGTTTATTTTGACAGACATATAGCAAATGTCAGTAACAATAGATATTTAATTTACAAAAATATTAAAATGACAAAGATGTAAACATAAACTAGTTGTTGGTTCCATCCTCACTCAGGGAAATGAAATATTTATTAATGTACATTTATATTTTCATTTCTTCACTCTAGTGTCTAGGCAAACCGCGGCGTTGAACTCTGCAACTCGGTAACAACCCAACGCCTCCAGAATGCGGCATAAAGTGGGGAACGGAGTGTCTTAGCACTAAATTCCTTCTGCATACCTTGCTGTGTACGGGATACAGCGTGAAGCTGATTTATTTATTCATTTCCAAGGGACTATGACCTGAATATTTGACAATAATTTCATCTTGATTCCTCCAGGTGATCTCAAGATAGATAGATGGTCTTGACAGACGAACAATAAAATGATCCTATAGGATTCCGTTTTTTCCATTTAAGGTACGGAACCTTAAAAATAGTTTGGTATATATTACTCCGTGTTTCCCTTGCAGGATTGGCAAATAGAAAGTAATGACTACCCTTTTCACAATATCCATCGGAATTTAGGGCCCTGCGTGCTGGGTAGTAGTTTTGTGTTTCTTTTTCGTAATAGAACCCTGTAAGGAATATTTATTGAAACAATAGAATTCAAATTGAATTTATTAATTCTTAATTATGCTTACGAATACATTAAATAAATATTTTAGCAATAATGATTTAAAAACTTATCTTTTATGTTTATAATGTGTAAATAGCGAGTGGACTTGTGTAACGACTTTTATGAAACCAAGGGTCGGTATTTAATCGAAGTGTCGTCTACAGTGCCCTTGTGTTTGACAATAAAGGGAAATACAATCTCTTTGTTTAATATCTTAAACCTCTATACAAGAAAAAATCCACAATATATTTAATTATTGCGCGTGTATAATATTAAAACATAAGATATGTAATTTCTTCTAACAATTATTAACTTAAAAATTTTGGGTTAGATAAGAATTTAAAATCTTGTGGAACAAATCCACCTTCTTAGTATCGGTTTTATGTAATATGAAAAATATATGTATACATAATTTCAATAAACAGAAAATAATTATTATATCTAGCGGGCCAGTAGGGCAGCTTGTGACGAGCTGTTGAGGTAGGGCGATCTCACAATCCTCAGTCCTCCGGATGAGAATTGTAATCTATCTCCCGCCTCTGGCTTGACTCATCAGCCGGGAATAGGCGGACGTCCCTTAGTCTTTTTCAATAGCCTAGTGGATGGATTGGGACCATCCAAACTACTTTCCAAATTTAATCCACATTTAGTTTTGCATATTTTCCATAACTACTACGCATTATCCCATGACCATCTCTGGGCAATTATCAGAGATAGATCCCGAATCCCTTCACAGTAAAAAAATGACTTCCAATAAGGGACCTCTAAATGTGAAGCAAGCCTTCCAAAGGACTGGGTTCGTTTGAACCGATAGCATTAATAACTAAATGTTCTTCTTACATTAGAGAAAGGCGTAAAACTACAACGGTCGTAGAAGTAGAATCGAGCTGGCGCCGCTCCAATTGTTGAACTACCTATAATTATGTATGTTAATACGTGCGAGGTGATTCAGATAGCGTCTAACGACTTCCTTCGATAAAAACAAAGTTGCGTTGAAATTTTAGTTCCGTAGTTGCAAGTTTATTGCCGAATTGCGTGTACTGTTCGCAATCGGGAGCCCGCTATCGCTCTTTATATAGACATTGATTTAATTTACATAAATTTTTGATGGGCGCGATAAGTTTTACAGTTGTATTACTAAATTCTTTTGAGATTCACAAATATATATTTTTTATTTAGTAATAATCATCTTAATGAGAAATCAATTAAGATGTAGATGGTGCCAATATAAAGTGGAACAGTCTTATAAAGTGTCGATAAAGTTAAATTGACGCGGGCCAAGAAATTGCTATCACGTTAAATACTGCAATGAATTACGTGCTTTTGATATAAGTTGCAGCAAAACTCGCAGGATTCTGAAAAATGATATGATTAGATCAAAACTCACAACACGTAGTTTGTAAAGCAAACAATTTTATGAAAAATTTGTACCTGAATTCAATATTATTTTTGATAACAGTTTTATTCAACTTTTGTGGCCAGTCCTGGCGTAGGGGCACAAGCGTGTGATTGTGAATTTTCATTTCTTCTTTCTGGAAAATCACGGCGTTGAGTTTCGCCACTCTGGCTTAAGACATTTATTTCTCATAAGAATAAATTCACTTACATGAGATAGTAGTACAATAATAATTTGAAGGGTACATTGCGCTAAGTTAGAAAATTATGCTTATACAAATAAAATGTAGGGTAGTTATTATAAGATAACAACGGAATAAGATCCACTGGAAGTGCCGCTTAGTAATCTTTGTATTAGTAGTACATTATTCACATATTTATATTTTATTTTTCACGTAATTTTTTAGTAGTCTTTTAAATTTAGATGTTGATTTTGATTCTTTAATATCCTTTGGTAGTTTATTATATAAATAGGCACCTTCAAACATTATATTCTTTTTGCCATAATTAGTTCGCGGTTTGTGAAGTTTGATGTCGTTAGCATTTCTTAGTCTGATTTTTTGTATACTTTGTTTTTTTGTAAATGTAATGTTTGTATGTATGTCTTTGCTTAATATTTTACGTACTAAAAGACAGCTGTTATATACATAGGTTTGATAAATATTTAGGAGCTCTGTTTCATTATATATTTTTTTAGTTGAAGTACGGAAATCATATTTGAATAGGACTTTTATTAATTTGTTTTGTGCTGTTTGTAAAACGTCTAAATTGCTCTTCGCAGCCGAACCCCATACCTCAATCAAATAATCAATATGTGGCTTAATAAGGGAGTTATATGTGATATAAAGTACTTTGCGTGGTAAACAGCGCACAATGTTTCTAATAACTCCCATTAAAGATGTTAGTTTAGATTTGATTTTATAAATATGTGGTTTCCATGTCATTCTGCTATCAAGAATCAATCCTAAATATTTTTCTTGATCGACTTGTGTGATTGCTTCGTATTTGATGCGCAGCACTATTTTGTGGGATATCTTCTTATTCTTTGCAGCAAAAATGATGTAGTTTGATTTAGATGCGTTGATTGTGACTCTGTGTTGTGACCACTCAACACAGAATGCCTACAAAATCCGGCGTAAATTGCGAAACGGAATGCCTTAAGACTAGGCTGCCTCTGCTTACTCTGCTACTTGCGGGATACAGCGTGAATGAGAAGTGAAGAAGAATTAATTATATTAATAACATTACTGATTTAAAATTTATTTTAGTATCGTTACAAAAGCTCTAAAGGATTGTCGTATATACATGAAGTATATAATAAGATGGTTCACGCATTCATAAGCTGCTAAACAGAAAGATATCCCGAAATCTGGGGATCATATTATCATATAACTTGCTATTTGCAAAAAAACAAGTGTAGTTTCCCCACGGCTTTATAAAATCATACTCTTAGAAGTGAATGTCAATAAGCAAAATATACTTTCAAGGTATTTTAATAAACATAATATAATAAAGAATATTTTAATAAATATATATTTGCTTTAAATTTCTAATTATTTAGACGTTTTAAAATGTGAAGATTTATAAAAACATTACATTATATGAAATATCATAATAAAATAAGTGACATAAAATAAAATTTGAACTGTTTACGAATATCTTGGTTATGTCCCGCTGTGGGCAGCAACCGTTGACTCATTTTACAGCCCGTATCTAAACGACCTCAAAAGGGGAAGATATAAAATTTTATGTTTTAGATTTCACAGAATACAAGTGAAACAAATTATGAATTATTGTAGCATAGATAGACAGACATATATTTTTTGAATGTATTATTTTCATTTCCCTGATCTGGCAACACGAAGTGAGAAGTCGTGCACAATTGGTGTTGTATCTAATGTGGGAGGAAAGGAGATAACGGTGTGGCTTGATATTAAGTTCTCTCTACTTAACGTCTACGCGGGATAGAGCATGTACCTACCAAAAAGTAAGTATAATATTCAGGGCGGTCGTGGTCATCATAAAGTGACATTAGCGGCAGATGCTACACGCCTCACGAGCATTCGCCACTTATCTCTACTGGCTGAGAGCCTGGTACACTCATGTACGGGTCCCCCTACTGCAGTCTTAATCTGGTCGGTCCAACGCATGGGAGATCTTCCTCGCCCTCTAGTGCCTTCCACTCTCTCTGCCCTGCACGACTAGGCGGTCGATGGAGCCACTTCAACGGCAACGGCAACACACAAAGAATCTTAATATGAGACCTTGTACTAACGTCGACAAAAGTTGTTTGGTGCCGATTTCTTGGAGAATAGAGACGTTGGTGCGAAACTCGGTCCATGATACACCCAGCATTCGTCTCCAGCACCACATCTCCAGAGCATCAATTTTCTTCTTCTCGACCTGTCGCAAGGTCCATGTCTCCGCAGCGTAAAGAAAAATTGGGAAAAACAAGCGTCTGCACAAGCCGGATCTTAGTGGCTTTTGTAATGTTTTTATTTCGCCATATTTTCTTGAGTTTCTCCATTGCAGTGCTAGCCATCGCCATACGTCTCTTCACCTCTTGCACGCAACCTCCACTATTTGTGATTAAAGTTCCCAGATAGATGTACGATTGTACTATATCGCAGCTCGCGATCTGTGTGACTTCGGGCGAGTTATTATTTGGTCAGTCTATAATCATAATTTTTGTTTTAATGCGGTTGATCTTTAATCCAAATTTAAGGCTTACGCGTTCCACTTTCAGAAGCAATTCTTCTAAATGGCGTGCACTGGTTGCAAACAAAGTAGTGTCGTCGGCGTAGGGCAAATTTGATATTTTGTAGCTACCAATAGTCATCAGTCCAGTCCTCGAGGGCAGTACGCATTATAAGTTCAGTGTACACGTTGAACAAAAGTGGTGATATAATGCATCCTTGGCGAACTCCAGTACTGGGACAAAAGTTTTCTGATAATATACCATCTGTCCGCACGGACGCAGTTCCATCCTCATAAAGCTGTCGGAGAAGATGAACCAAGTGTCGCGGTGCAACCATATCTAGCAATACATCCCACAGCTTGGGCCATTTCACAGAGTCAAATGCCTTTGAGAAATCCACAAAACAGATGTACATAGGCTTGTTAAAGTCTCGAGCCTTCTCTATGATTTGGCGAACAATGAGAATTTGCTCACGTGTACCCCTTCCCTTAACAAAACCGGCTTGTTCTTGCGCTATTTCTTTGGATAAGAAGGTCTTCAGTCGCTCATTTAATATGTGTAGCAAAATTTTACTAGCGTGAGAAATGAGTGCTATAAGGCGGTAACTACTACACTTTTTGGTTGAACCTTTTCTATGCAAAGGAATGAAAACCGTATGAGTCCATTCTGTTGGCCATGTTGATGAGTGCCATACTTTGCTGCAAATTATGTGAAAGATATTGACACCTATGTCGCCTAGAGCTCGGATTGTTTCAATTGGGATTGCATCCCTTTCTTGGGGTGCATTATGGCGGCTTTAACCCCACATTTAAGTATATCTGGCTCAAGGTTCTCAATTTCGGGTTCTGTACTTGGATAGTTTTTGACTGATTGTCCTGAAATAAGGATTGACAGTAACTCTGTACTTTATAATACGAATTAAAAATTTATACGAATAAAACTTACTTACTTTTTTATTAAGGATGTACCATAATATTTTACTCATCTCGCCATACATAGCATAAATAAGCATATTACTTGAATTTCCTGCCCGCAGCTTCCAGTCGATAGGAAGGCCAAGTTGGAAGCAATTTTCCCCAACTTATTACTAAGTAAATTTCCATGCACTATGTTATTAAATTTCTCTTACAATGTTGGTTTTATTACTTACTATGTTATAAGATAAATGTTTGTGACAAATACTTTCCTATAGATACCAAAAAATCCTGAAAAATTTCAGGTAGGCACCTAGGAACCTAGTGTTAAGACACTCCGTTTTCCATTTTCCGCCGAATTCTGGAGCCATTGCGTGTTGAGAAGCAGAACTTAACATCGCTGTTTGCCTCGACACGAGAGCGAAGAAATGAAAATATGAAAAAAATTCATTTCCTCGAGTGCGAATGGAACCCACAACCTAACGCGTATGACACACTCTGGGCCCATGCGCTATGACCATGAGGCCTCAATAATATTGTATATTATTTATAATATTAAACTTAAATGTTCTTAAATTACGTAATCTTTCCTTGACATTAACTTCCATTCACAAGTAATAACTACAATTGGTTCAAGGCGACCGCTTAGCCCATAGTTGGTCGTAAATCATATTATATTCCTCTTGGGACACTAACTAACTTCCGCCTTCTCGAGTACGAGAGGTCATTGTTTCTAAAGACCAAAGTAACACTTCTATACGAGGTTTAAAACTCAACGAGGTTAGACGAACGGTCAATAAAGGATCTTCTCTTTTGGGATATAGATTTACAAAGTCCCAACTTGGACTCGGACCCTTGTAGGGTGGAAATAACTTCGCCGTAAAACAAATATCATGTTTGTTATATCCTTTATTTGATTTTAATGGGATATTTTGTAGGTCACCAGTCGTCTGTTTATGTAGATTCACAAAATGAAATAAAGTTGCGAGGATGGCTATAAAACTTTGATCTTATTCTACAGAGCAGTTGAGATTTTCAAATTCATAAAATAATTTTATAATTATACCCTAAAGTTACGAAATTGTTTTAAAGAAATACTTTTATAGCTATTTTATTTTGTTGGTACATTTTTGCAAACAGAAAAATCGACTAGGAGTTTTTTTTGTCAAAATGTTATTTATTTCTTTGGAATATATAATAACTGGTTTTAATTTTGTTTTCTAAGTGATGGGAATTTATTAAATTGTATTATTTAGTCAATTATATTAGCAGTGGGAACCTAGTGCTAAGGCGCTCAGTGTGAATTCTACGCGTTGAGTGGCGGAATTCAAAGTCACGCTTTGCTTTTACCTTGCTTTTAGATGAAGTAATACTATATAGTATATATACTTCAGCTATTTTCATAGCATTATGTCTTACGGCCTATTACCTTGGGGCAGTGCCGCTGACATAGATACCGTTTTTGTGCTCCAAAAACGGGCTGTCCGAGCAGTCTATAAAATGGGTCCACGGGAGTCACTAAGGAATAAATTCAAAGACGTTAACATCCTCACACTACACTCCCAATATATTTACGACAACTTAGTATATGTACATATAAATATTAATAAATTTAATAAAAACAGTGATCTCCATCAATGTAATTTAAGAAATAAAAATAAGCTTGCTGTGCCTTTCTTTAGGCTCCATAAAGTGTCTCACTCATCTGTAGGTCAAAGTATACACTTTTAGAACAAACTTCCAAACGACGTGGTTAATTTATCACTGAACAAATTTAAAAAAGTGGTTAAACACAGGCTCTGCCAAAAACCATATTACTATGTTAAAGACTATGCTCGCGATAAAGATGTTTGGAAATGAGTTGCTCTATTTCTAAGTTAAAATTGTTAATTGTAATTTGTAACAAATATTATCAGTTAAAGAGTGACCATGAGTTTCTTTGCCTGTATCTTCTCATGAGCTCAACCATTTGAACATTTTTTTTGGTTATTTTGTTTTGCATTTTTTTCTACTTTTATGACATGTCCAAGTAAATGTTAAGCATTTTTATGGAATAAAGATATTTTGACTTTGACTTTGACTTTGTAAAGAACATATAAAACATTTCATTTTCTAAAGTAGGAATCGAATCCGCAACCTCTCGCCTTTACACACATCTGTGCCTCTAATATAATATAACATGTTTGCAACGCCTAGGGGCTAAGCTTGATAATATCAAATGTCACAAAGCAACTGCAAGTAATGGATAAACTAACGAACCATTTGCTGATGTCTGAATTATTTCAATGTATGTGTTGATTTATTCCTGTACTCATGTTTGTTCAATTATACAAGGGCTGCCCAAGCAATTTTTGGTTATTAAATATATGATACAAAATGACAGTCATCTATACTGATGATGTGTCATTTATTCTTGGTGCGCTTGTTTTGTCGCCGGTTGAGCCTGACTGATGACACGAGGATGCTGTTGTTGCGAACAGACAAATATGGTACTATCGTGCTCTCATAAACGGGCTCAAATATTAATCCCTTAATAAATTACTCACATTTTCTGCGTTCAAAGAGTGAACAACATGCATGAATCGTAATAATATTTTGTGAGAATTATTGTTTAATGTTTGTTTATGTTGCTACGGTAATTTTCACGTCGTTTGTACTATCGTCTAATCTAATCGCCTTCAGAATCTAGTTATGGGAGATTGTAATATATGTATCTTGTTTTAGTATTTTAGCTGGCTGTATAAAGCAAAATTATTAATTGGTAAGTTATTTTAGCAGGCTTAATTACTTATTGTTTTTATTATATGTTCATTTATTAGATAAGACTATTAATATAACTAAAATGTAAAACCCGTTAAAGTATCTAATCTACATGGTTTTAAATAAAACTCTTCATTTTGGATCGTTTGTATCTAGCAGTGAATGCACCTTAATAATGTATAAACACGCAGCAACATTTTTTTTAAATTATTTATTCTATTAGTGTATTGAATTGAACGTTAGTAAAAAACTACAGTTTAAAGTAAAAATTATTAGAGATCCAAAAATTTATAATAGTAGGTATTATCGATTTTCGAATCTCTAATAATTAATAGAAAACTTCGTAATACGTAAAGCATTTATGTCATTAATTTATATCTTCTTGAGCAATTAAAAAAAAAGTAATAGAAATATAGGAGACAAACACCATCAAACTTAATTTATTACAACAAACGTTTATAAAAGTTGAATGTTGTTTAAGACCTTTAATTTGTTTTCAAAAGGAAAAACATAAAGTAGATTAATCGTCGGACCTTTATTAGCAAAGCAATTGTTGCCGGAGCTTAATTTCGAAAACCAACAATGAAAATGAAAAATAAAAATAGAAAAGAGTGCGCTCGCCCTCCCCCACTAATGAATGAGGAGTAATTTGAGTTTAAATAAAGGAGATATAATACCCATTTTTAAAAACAGTACGATGAGCAAATTACCGTGCCATCCAATTTAAATAAACAATAAGAGAAAATTGTTGACATCGCCATACCCATTAAAGAGATAACGAAACCGCACTGCCATTACAATACTGATTTGGCTTCCTCGTTATCCATTCACTAGCGTTGCTATTTATTTCTTACTACAAATAATTTATATCATAAATGTGTACTATATATTTTTTGTTTTTAAATATATTATGTGTTAGGTCTTATTGTGTGAGCCAGGGGAACGAGGTGTGACTGTAAACGCGACTGATTGTGGGTTCGATCCCCACTCGAGGAAATGAAATATTTATTTAAATGTATATTTCCATTTCTTCGCTCTGGTGTCAAGGCAAAGCGCGACATTGAATTTATTCATTTATGATATTAATTTATACAAGTAATTTACATTTTTATAGAGTATACATACATTACAAATAGTTTATATGTATATCCATACCTATATTATAAATTCGAAAGTAACTCTGTCTGTCTGTCTGTCTGTCTGTCTTTTACGCAATCAGGACCAAACCGCTAATTTAATTGTGATAAAATACTCATATAGAGATACTTGAGGGTCTCGGGATGAACATAGGGCACCTTTTTTTTCTAATATTTGTAATATTTTCGATATATACCAATATATTAAGATACTTATTAATTTGACATGCAATTTATTCCGCCATGTCAATAAAAACCGTCGCTATGCGACCGTTGCTAAGCAACGATTTGCAAAGTTTGTTATTAGATAACGTCACCCAAAATGAGTTTGCTTAACGCAATAGAGAGCTATTGAAAATAATTTCAAGAATATATTTAATAAATATTCGTATAGTTCAAGCGGGCGTAGTCGCGTTCGGATCTACTAGTATTATTATATATTACAACTCAATACAACATTATTTTACCCTTCAAAGAATGAGATGATAACTATTCACAACTTTTTCACTTTTGCGTAAAAGGTCTTCCTATAAGTCTTCCTAATAATCAATTTTCTTTTTAACCGACATCAAAAAGAAGGAGGTTATCAATTCGAAACACATAATACGACACGTTGGCAATATTTTTCTCAATTTACGATATGAATATCCAAAAATAATAATATGACGAAAGGAAAAGATAAAATTGGAAAATTATCCCATTATAATAGCAGTCCGGAGGCGGGACAGAATCTTTCATTTGTATGGCATGATTGGCCGCAGCCCAAGTGCGATGGGTGCCGACAAACCTCGAACAGCCTCACTATCAGATGTTCGCAGTACATGCTATTTTTCTCCGCAAGAATACAAATGTCTTGCCAAATTGTCTACCATCGAAGCAGTCCAATTTAGAAAGCAATTTCGAAACCAATTCTTTTTGCGAACAGATCAAGAGGGCAATGTTAAATATGGCTATTTAAACTTATCTGAAGAAATTCTCATGCAAATGTATGTTTTAGCAGTTAGTTTCTTTATATTGAATAGATGATATTTTAAATGTTGAAACTAGATTTTTTAGATTTTAAATATGATTATATTGACCGTTTATTTTGAAAGTGGTGTAAGTACAATTTTGAGAAAAATGAGCTGACGCGTAATTCATGCTTAATTTAATGTATTTTTTTAATATATAACTAGTCCGTGTTTAATTTCTCAAAAAAATCCCACGTTTTGTACAACTTAAAATCGGTCGGTAATTGAAAGTGGTGTAAGAACAATTCCAATTGACATAGGTAGGAGAGGTACATGGCAGATGGATGCCGATCAATGTTTTGTTGTTTTTCATTTATTTTATACTAGCTGCGTCCCGCGGCTTCACCCGCGGACGATTTGCATTGTTTCCCGTCTATGTTTCCATTACTCGTTAGTTAAAAGATATATTTAAAAAAATTAGAGAAATGTATTAGAAAATGTACAGCACGTAACCCGTGAGAAGAAAATAAATACGACAAGGCTGTATGACTCCATATCTTTGCCCGTATTTTGGCGAATTAAAAAACAACAAAAACCACAGTAGTGCCATCTTTTTGCAGAAAAATCCGCAATCTTAGTACGATTTGCCTAATTTTATATTATTTAGGAGTTGAATTTTTAAATAAAATGTAGCCTAGACCTATTACGTACGAAAAATATAAAGACATGAAGCAGCTACTACCCTATATGCCTCCGGTGCGTGATGCATATTTTGAAACCCTACCACATGCAGAGAATAAGTAAATTCTTGTAATTTCTTCTATTCTTCTATTAAAATCTTGTATTCTTGCAATGTAATTGCCGTCTAAAATAAAATTTTATGTGTTGTTATGCGTATTCGTAAACAAAATTATATTAAAATGAAGTATATTTTAAGCGATATTTGATTTTTCAAAATTGAAATTAAACGTTTTGGACAATTGTCTAATTTTGAAAGTGGTGTTAGTCCATTTACAGCACATAAATATGTGTTATCGTAGTCTAATTAGCCAAAAACAAATTTATATAAACAAATTAAATGTTGATAAAACAATAGAAACAATGCCAGACCTCATATGATTTGCCTATATTTTTAAATCAACCTTGACTTACACCATTCTCAAAATAAACGGTCCATATATTTATTAATTTATTAAGAAGACATGCTTTTATTCGTCTTTGTTAATATAATAATTTATTAATCTAATAGATTAACATATTGGATTACGACAATATAGTGTAAATGCTCTTTAAATAATCTATGAGTGTTCCCAAAAACCTGAATATGTTTAATTATTACATATACTGAAATAATAACATGTTATTTGGACTCTATTGTCACTCACAAATACAAAGTCTCATATCCTTCATATCCTTCCGGTCGATGATTTTGTTTATATCTTTTGAAATAAAGCTCGCTCAAGTGAACTTCAACGAGATGTCAACTTCTGTACTAGTTTTTTTCCTATAATGCAAAATAAATAAACTTGCATAATTGTAAGCAAATATTCTTTCTTCCAATTATACTCATACGTATACATTTTTTTGTGATCATTGAAATTTAGATATAGATAATTTACGATTATACCGCAGTTAAAGTTTATTACCAATTATAATGTAATCAGCATCGTTTTAGGTTAGGGGTATATTATAAACCTGTAAACTATAAACCAGGGCCTATCCTAAATATCTTGCCCTAACATGAATTTTCTATTTAAAGATCATATATTTTCAGCTATATTTCTTTAATATCTTTTGTATTTTTACTGAAATACGATATTTTAACACAATTTATATCATATATATTTATTAAACAATTTTCAACCACATCAAAGGAATAATAAATATTCATACTTTTATAATAAACTAGCGGCCCACCCGCGACTTCGCCTGCGTGAACTACGTAATTTTCGGTCTCCATGAGTACCTACGTCCTAAAAAGTACCCCTGTGCCCCCTGTGTAAATTCCCGTCTTAGCGAGCACCTATGTCCTATAAATAACCTCCGTGCAAAATTTGAAACTTCTAGCTGTGGTAGGATCTGAGATTTCGTGATGAGTGAGTGAGTGACCTTTCGATTTTATATATATATATATATATATAGTAATGAAAATGTGGTTTTAATTTAAATATACATATAAATACTATTTAAAATAGTATTTATATGTATATTTAAATTAAAACCACATTTTCATTACTATTTCGCTCATATCTTTTCAAATCTACATCCGGAAAATTGTCATCTATGTAGTTGGCAAAGTCACAAAGCAGTTAGATGCTAGTCATCGATAAGCCGGTCTCGGCATATATCGTATGGTACGTGAAAGAGCTATCTAAATGAAATGTTTGGGTCGTTGTATAACGGCCCAAAATGATATGATTGAAACTTGGTCTCAGATAGTTATCACCCTTTCATTTGGGAATTGGTCCGCGCACGTATTCAGTAATTCAGCTTTCTAGAGTCCCGATGATATAATTCATATTGAATAGGACATATTTATAATATAGGATAGTTTAAATTAATTTAAAGTTGAACTCGATAAGATAATAAATATATATATATATATATTTATAAACAAAATGTCCCAAAGTCCACCACAATATAAATTAATACTATTTTATTATAGATGTAAAAAAATATAAACAGCTATATTAAATTTAATCGGATTCTACAGCTTCTTTTTTCTCACACAGTCATTTCTTTTAGATTTAAACTATGCGAAAAATAGAAAGATGTATCGCACATGGTCATAGAATAATCTTGGGTTAAGTTCACTTTAAAACGTTTTGATTTAATCTATTTGCATTGCGACTATATTAATTGCTGCAAATGAAACTGTGAAAAATATTTCTTTAGCTATTATTTTTTTTTTGGGAAAACCTTTATACGTTTCTTTTTTTAATGAAACTTCTTATATGATAGTGATACCAGTAACTGACAAGGCTATTTATTAATCATGATGATTTTTTAATTTCATAAAATATAATATAATATAATAAAAAAATAGTCTAATAAATGAAGATATTTAAAACTAACTTTGTTAACGAGGTTTCTTTGAAATCGAAAATTTGAACATTTGAAATCCCGATAAGTTATTATGTTATACGTTTGTTTCCTAATTTCCTAATAGTGGAATAACAGTTTAACAATTCTTTATTTTTCACTTCTAATAACTATAAGTACCCACTGGCACCTCGATCGGAGTTTAACTAGACAAACAGTGCAAACGGTAAGTAACCTTCACACGTTGGCAAAGCAAACTCAAGGAACGTGAGTTACATACACTGAAACCGACAGTGCTAACTTGTGCTACGTACAGTAGACAGACTTTCTATAATTTTATCAACAAAAAATGCTCTTAACAATTTCTACAGAACATTCCAAATAGTTTTCTAACATATAAATACAATAAAACGGATGATTAGTAGACATATTTTGTAATAGGTAGAAAAGAAAGATATAGGTCCCAATTTAGTTAGTCAAAATGCAGTCTTATGTTCTATCTATGTCTCTACCTAGCATCCCGGCATAATAATATACAAGTCCAATACATAGTAGATCGTAGTGGCCCAGTGGCACAAGCATGCGAGTTATGGGTTCAATACGACGATTATGGGTTCAACTCGTACTCACATTCCTTCGCTCTGGTAACAAGGCAACCGCCGAACAATACGCAACGTCTCGAGAATTAGGCGGAAAATAAGGAACAGAATGTTTTAATAGGAACACAGTGTCTTAAGACTAGGTTCCCGGGTTCCCTCTGCCTATGCTATTTTGAAAAGAAACATACGTAATAAAACACACACATGTTTACACCTAAGTCCCCATCTGCTGCCACCTGCAAAGTATAAACGAAATACATTAAATATTAAGTCGCTTAGAAACAAATTCACAGATTTTTCCCTAAAAAAATCCCTACAATCTAAAACGTCTAAAAATGTTACAGTCAAAATCCGCTTAACCACTAATGCTTTGACAAGGATTAAATGTTAAATGTAGAGTGCTCGTCACAGACAGCGTCCAACTCCTTACTTTTTCCACTCCACTACATGCACATAATGGAATGAACAAACAATAGTAAAATGTCAAGAGTGCTATTGTTGAGAGCTATTGCTGGAGTACAGACACTTCATTTAGTTCCGCTGCTTTGATCGTTACGTACGAATATATATATATTATATTTGTATATACTATGTAACGCAATCCGATTCACTTTTCTTATATATTATTATACCTTTTTCAATAATATTTTAGAAGGCATAAAGTAGTTTATTATTATTTATATTAATTACTTTTTATATAGAATATTTTTAACGTATATATATACATATGTATATTATGAAAGTGGGTAATTAAACAATACGGTACATTTCTTATTAAATTGTAGGTATTACGAAATAACAAAATGGAAGTCTATTTAAAATAACGTTGATTAACGAGAACCGTTGACAATGAAATAATGCAACATTAATTAATATTTTTTTTATTATTATTTTATTATAAAAACAAAAAGAGCCGTGAGATATATTTATAAACTAAGAGCGCGAGATTCTCTGCGAGATGTTTTCAAAGATGTAGGTATTCTTACAGTTGCTTCCCAATTAATCTATATATATAAAATCGAAAGGTCACTCACTCATCACGAAATCTCAGAAACTACAAGTGCTAGGAATCTCAAATTTTGCATAGGAGTTATTTATAGGACGTAGGTGCTCGCTAAGGAATTTCGGGAATTTGCAATATCCGATTTCTAAGGGGTTGTTTTTGGGGTCGAAAGTTTGTATGAAACTTCGTTACTACAAATGCCAGGAGTCTCAAATTTTGCATAGACGTCACTAGGACGTAGTCATGGAGACAGAAATTAATAATAACATAGTTCACGCGGGTGAAACCGCGAGTGGGCCGCTAGTATACTATAATATTCTCTTTGTCCGACAAAATATACATTGTCATAGTAAACATAGTGACAATCATACGATAGGAACGAGAAAAAAAGACAAGATTGTTACTCCAAGTTTTTGCCTCCAAAAAGTTAATAAACCTTTTATGGGTCTGAGCATACGTGTATATAATAAAATTCGGCAGTGTATTTTAGGTTTGCCACTCCCAAAATTTAAAATATCAGTAAAAAAATTCTGACAAGTAAAGCTTATTACACTGTTCAAGAATATTTAGAGGACAAACATGTATGGAATTAATGTCTATTGAATATAATGCAGGATAGCTGCCAACTAATGTAATAGGTTGTACCATTGATTTTGAAAAGAGCAACTGTTGAGTTTCTTGCCGGCTCTTCTCAGCAGAACTGCGTCCCGAACCGGTGGTAGCTTTTAGTTCATATGTTCATTCGACGATTCAAAAGTGCTTATAATAAGTTTCTTTGAGTAAAGAATATTTAGAATTTCGAATTTTTTTAATTTTTAGCTTCCCGCTGATTCCCGCAAATAGCAGCGTAGGTAGAATCAACCTGGGAACCTAGTGTTAAGACACTCCGTCCTTATTAAAACACTGGAGGCATTGCATGTAGTGGCTGAACTCTATGTCACGCTTTGCCTCGTTACCAAAGCTAGGAAATTAAAATATTAAGGAAGCTTCACGCTGTACGTTAATACAAATTAAATCATTTACCGTTTCATATTTATTATTATTCATATAACACATATGTCTAACGTATAATTGAAATAATAATCACATATATAATTAAATACAAGATAACGTGAACCATTTTATTAATTTTTCCTTTTTAATTTTCTTTTCATGTCAGATTCAAATATGGTTAGGTTCACATATTTTCTCTCGTATGTGATTTGTTTTAAAAATGGGGGCAGGCAAAAAATGTGCGGCGCGGTTTCAATTACTACTCGGTGGGGGAATTATCTCTTTCGCCCGAAGCGTACGCCTTGCTTCGATTATGTGACTTTTTAAACCGGTACAAATAGTCTGCTGGAGCTAGGTCACCAACTAAAATTATTATTTTTACAAAAAAATTACTGCAAACATATATTAGCTCAATTTAAATGTATCTAAATGACGACAAATATAAGTTTGTGACAGACAGACATATGGACAACAATATAATCCTACGAACTACTAAACGAAGTGTCTTGACACTAGGATCTCTACCTACCCTGCTTTATACGGAAAAGCGTAAAATTGAAAAAAATTAGCATCGACTTAATTTTTTTTACTTATACATTTTTATCATTTATCATAATATGTATTAATATTATAAAAAGAACTAAAAAATATTTTAATTTTAATAAAACTCAAAAATCATAACGAGTAAATAAGTAATGAAAATGAAAATGTTCACGATCACATCTCGTTAGCATGAAATTACAAAGTTTTGGTAAACATTTCTTACGACGGCAGTTGTTTAAAATTTTATTTCTTTAAGAATCCAGTCTGAGAATTTATTTTTATAAGCAATAGAATTTCTTATATAAGTACTTACTAAAGAAATAAGAATTTCTTATATAAGTTGTTAATAAAAAAATATTGAAAATAGCATTTGCTTAGTATAATTTTACTTTTAACTTTATTATTCTTATAACTCTAAAAGCTTGAAGTGACATAATTACAAATTAATGTAATAATTTATATTTATTAATGTAATAGTAATATTTTGCAAATATTTAATAATAAATTCTAAACAAGTTAATAATTAATTAGCAATTGTTTTTATAAAATTTAAATAAATTTCTTTATGTATCATCTTTTCTATGCCTGTACTTTAAACAAGATCTCTATGAAGATATATTTTTACTTTTATCTCTCTCTCTCTCTCTCAACTCCTTACATAAGACACGAATGAGCAATAACCAAGTAAGACGTCGACTAAAAAGACCTACGACTTACGAGGGAGTTGAACAACTTTTAAAATGTTCACTAACAAATAACATTATGCGCATACATGTAGAAGCATACGAGTGTAGGTAGGTCTGAACATGTTTTTGGGTTATAAAACTGCCATAAAATAAATTTAATATAAATCCAAGGAGAGGCGACACATAAAATCGGAGTAAATCACCAAAAGTCAGGCGTTGGAGACGTTTACAGCCTTCGTGGCTGTTAGTTCCGGAAGGCTGTCGCGAGTACCACTCCTCGAGGAATAACGAGATGTATGATATGAGGGTTCTTATATATTTTCAACGCTCATGGTAAAAATATATCTTGTATACGCATAAAAGTATTTTATAAATAACAAGTTTTTGGCTGCAATGACTATACTGTGATAATTATTTTTACTAGCATCAGAGTTATACGTGAACTACCTGTAGGTAGTACTGGGTAGTGCTGTAGCACTACAACGAATACAGCGAAAATTGATAATATTGTAAGCTTTAGTAACATTATAAAGATGGAGGGTTCCGTATCAATTACAGAATTATAATGAGGATCAACAGAAAGTACAATTTATAATAAATAGTTCACCAATTTAAGTTTGCAATGTGTTTTTGGTTTCTTAATTAAGAGACATATGAAATGCAGTAAAATAATTGCATAAAGGCTCTGCTCATATCTTTAGATTCCGTTGACTCAGAAACTTTTTTTTTAAACCGTTTTTATTCAGGGACCTGAATATTTGACCGATCTCAAAATAGATGGTCTTTAGAAAAACCAATGTGATGCTAGAAGGGTCTTATTTCACTCAACCCTAAAAATAATAAATTATGAGCAAAATGAAAATTATAAATACAAAACGTAGGCAACAAAAGATTTACTCATTTCATGTTGTTCACCACAAATTTTACTAAGGCAAACAAAGGGATATTTTATTAAGCAAAGTAATAAGCAAGACAAGAACGAATATTTTACATTTCAAAATCCCCAACAAACTTTGCGAATTTAAATTCATCTTGATTTATGCTAATGTTTTGGCTATTATCGTCCGAGGTATACTCGTAGCATAGGCGGCCGTTGCTATTTCGACAACGAAGCAATTGTCATATTATTATTATTGGTTTACACCAGTAAGCTGGATTAGGCGTATCGCCCATTTGCCGAATTGCGCTTAGCGATTCATGTTGCAAATTATGCACTTTAATATCTTTGTGGACACTCCATTTGTAATGACTACCTTAAGTTATAGCTTCAGCTTCACGATGTATCCCGCATAAAGCAGGATAGGAAGAGGGAACCTAGTTCCCCGCTGCATATACTGCACATTGCGCGTTAAGTGGCGGAAATCAACGCCGGGCTTTAGCGAAGAAATGAAAATATTAAAAAATAAAAATTCATTCTCTCGAATGAGAATCGAACCCAGAACCGTCGCGTTACAGACCCATAGCTTAAGATCAAAAATGTTAAGCTCATACTTATACATAACATTTGTGAGCCATTTGCGAGTTCGATTCCCGCTTAGGGCAATGTATTGTTTTCTTTTTCTTGCTCTGGTAGGTCAAAATGCGGAGTTGAGCTGCACTATACAAGATGGAATTTCGAATTGAAAGCGGAGATTTCGTCCGCCTACCCCCATTATATGCAGGTTTACATATGAAATATCAAAACAGATAAAACAAACACGAAACAGTTCATTCAGTTAAATAACTACTTTATAATAATGTAATTGTACGATATGCATTTCATATTTCTTATTATAATATTTGTTAAGCTTTTAAATTAAACTTCTTCTTTCTTCATGTAAATTATAAAACGTGTACTGTAGTCTCTGGTAAGTAAAGTCCAATTTTTAATGTAATAACATTCGATTTTTAAAATAAACATCTCTTTATTAAATAAAACAATTGAAATGTTCGACTCTTTACTTTAGCATAAAGCTCAGTGTAATTAAATATATCTTATATTTATATTACTGTATACAGTTACCTATAGGTAATATTTATTTGAACGTTAAATCATTTATATATTCCAATATATACCAATATATTATATTACCTGCTAAGCTACCTCTTAGTTATAGTATATATATTTGTATATATAATTAATTAGAATAATTAGAATAATTAGAATTTAATTTACCTTAATTATTTCATCCTTGTTTGTGTCAGTTGATAGTTTAATTGACAGTCATTTTACTACTCCTACTGGATCAATCGCCCACGCTATCGTAGGAGAATACGAACCGATTTCGTCTATTAATAATTCCTCGAAATGACGATCGATTACCAGTATCAGATGTCATTTCTAAATTTGCTTAAATGTATTACTTATATTTATTAAAAAAAATAATAAAAGATAATAATAGCAGAAATATAAGATATAAGAGTCCAATCTTTTGTTTGTCTCAACAATAGGCAAATGTTGGTTGCAAAAGAAACAATGAGGATTCAAATTTATAATACAGCTCGGAAATGAATCACGTCACACCGTCTCCTGAGGGAGCTGCCCTGAATTAAAATGAACAACAAATGATTCAAGGTAGTGACGGATGAATATTTTGTATTTTTTTTTTGTAATTAAAAATACTTACATTAAATCTTGAAATATTTACGTTTAGGGTTTCATCTAAATTAAAAGTAATCCTCGCAACAATGAGAGTTTCATGATTAAAATTTGAGCACTTTCTTGGGGATGAAGTTAGTTATAAATATATTTCATACTATAATATTTTAAAGATATGCGTTAACAGTGTCAAAAAATAATTCCAGCCACTGGGATTTTTACGTTTCATAAATTATCCATGATAACAAAAATACTATAGCTTATTTTTTTTTTGATTGGATAATATTTTGTGCCATTTCTGTTATTCTCCTTGTTCAAAGACCATACCCGCCCGTACATTTTGCTCGTATCTCATGACTGCATATATACGACGAAGTGTGAAACTTCGTTACTCTACAGCCTTTTGTATTAACTGACAATTCTGTCAGTTGTACAATACTGAAGATCTTTATTTATGAGATATTTATTTATTTCGTTGAAATGTACATCAAATTTATAAAGATTCTGTTCATACTTTTTTATATTGTTTGTTTTATTTATGAATCAATGAATTTTCATTTTCGTTAGTTTTTATTAATGCCAAGGTAGTCGAAAAGAAAACAGTGATATTATTATCCATGCACGAACCACAGCTAAAAGAAATTATATGGCTAAAATACAAATAACATTGATACATAACTACTAAATACATGGAACAATAGCTAAAAAACAAAGGTACTTACTTCAAAAATATCAGATTTTATATGCTAAATTGATATAAGAGTGTAAGTATTAATATTGTCACTTATTAATTTTTCATTATTCTTTACTTTAACATAAGTTAAATATTATTTTCTCCTTTATAGTCTTTGTTGCTTATACATCAAGGTAAGTTTATTTTAGTTTTAATGTTGGTTTCTATCCTTTTTTTAATTTAAATCTCTAAATATTAATAATATTTTTAAAGTTATTTTAAAATTATTTTATAAATGCCTTACTTATTTTATAAATGTTATATATTCAATCATATTATAACATATATTCGACTAAGTTACAACTAGGTGAAATAATATATGAAAGAAATTTTGAATCAATATTTTAAATAGCTTTAGTATATGATTCAATTATTATGAACTATTTTATATTATATAAAGGATTAAGGTTTTTAAAACTATATAATAGTTATAAAAAAATATATATTAACTTTACTAATCCTCCAAATTTACTTGGGTGTTCGTGTATTTATTTTTCTCTGCTAAATAGACAAGAAGGAATGAAACAAACCGTCACGTTCAATTTATTTTGTTAACCAGCAACTCCACCTACCCCTGTGGCCTTTATTCCCTCCATTACGTGTGAAGATAGACGTTATTAGATTACTATATAAAATAGACTTTTCCAGTTATATTATATTATGGTTACCTTGTTTTCTATTCTGTCATGTAATCCGAATAATTGACAGACTTGCTTATTCATCATCGTAATATTTCAAAGTTAAATCAGCTCACGCTGTATCCCGCACACAGCAGGTAAAAGACCTCGTGTGACACTGCCCCACAAACACTGCGTTCCCCGTTTTCAGCCGAATTCTGGACGCATTGTCTGCTAACTGGTGGTACTTAATGCCGCGCTTTGCCTCGATACTAGAGCGAGTAAATTTAAATAAATATTTCATTTCCTCGAGTGGGAATCGAATCCACGACCAGTCGTGTTTACAGTCACTCTTTAAGCAAGCCCCTGCGCTACAACTGGCCTAAAGTAAATAATACAGTATTAAATTCCTCTCACTTATCCACTCTTTGAAAGAAAGCTGTATATTACAAACAAGTATATTTCACTTAAAAATGTCTCTTTCTCATAATATATCTGCAACTTGCTATTCAATGATATTCCCCATATATTCGATTCAGATCATTGACATCGTATGGAACTTGGCGTTAGGAATGTCGGCAACCGCATATCAACTCAGACCTCGTACGCCTATATTAATATGTCGTCTGATATTAAATTTACTGTAATGTCATTTAGACAATACTAGCAATTTTAATTGTGACAATTGGACAAAAATATAGTTAGTGTTTTTTTAAGAATCCTAGTGTTAAGACACTCCGTTCCCCGTTGTCCGTCTAATTTTCGAGACATTACGTTGACGTTGAGTGGCAAAACTCAATACTGCCTTATTACAAGAGCGTTAAACGTCAGTGTCAGAGTGACAAATCTCATATCCCCGAATGGTAATTGAACCCACAGGTAAGCGTTTTACAGTCAGACACTATTCCGCCGCACCACACTGCGACCTAACAAACTAAAACATCATAAAGCTTCATGCTGTATCCCGCATATAGCAGAGTTCTCAGGTTCTCTGTTCCCATTAAAATATTTCTTCACTTCAGGAAATTAAAATCAATAAAATAGTTTTAAAAAAACAAAAAAATGGTTAATATTTTTAAGTTTCTATGTGTTTTTGTTTTTCTGTCCACAAAGAGATATAAAGATATTGAGGTTATATAAAAACAACAATAGAAATAAGATTTGAAGATGCACTGCTTCATGACCAAGCACTCTTACCATTCATTTTATCAACTCTCCGAACACAATTTTCTTTTTTTATATATACTTATATATTTCATCCAAAATTTATATTGTTAAATGAAAACCTGATTTATTATTATTTTTTATTTGTTTCACATAATATGCCTATCTCAAATAAATTAAGCCTCGCCTCATTCAAGCCATACATCGTGTGTGTGCCGACAAAACAGGAACCTCCATTGTTTCAGCCTCAGCTGAAATTTATCAGTGCCGCGGTACTGCCTTTAAATGTGCCGCACGACCGTTGTATGAGCTGTCACTGTTAAATCATTTCCAGGTACATTTGCGACCGCAAACGTTGATTATATAACTTTATCTTACTCCTTGTTTTGTTTGTATATTAATTAAAGTGATAATTGATGAAGCTTGCTATGTGTTTTTATCAGCTTCACGCTGTATCCCGCAGACAGCAGCAGGGAATCTAGTGTGTCTTACACTCCGTACCCCATTTTCCGCCGCAGTCTAGAGGCATTTATTGAGTGGCTGAACTCAACGCCGCGCTAAGCTTCGACACCAAAGAGAAGAAACAGAAATATTTCATTTCCTCGAGTCGGAATCGATCCCACAACCGCTCCCGCTTACAGTCACACACTTGTGCCCCTGCTCCAAGACTGGCCTCATCAATTAGCTTGCTAATCTGTTAAGTAAAGCAAGTATCGGAGTTTTTTTTTTAATTTAATGTTTTCTTTTCTGCAATAACAACACCAATGTACATAATTATATTAATTATAACTTTACACTCATTTAAATTATTCATTTTATAACAACTAGATTCACAATTATAATATATCTTTAGCTTGTTGTGCTTTAAACTATGAATTCATATTACATTTCATACACCTAATACTGGCTCTCCAGATTACAATCTCTAATTAAACCGAACGCACGTAAATATTATAACTATCTCCAACTAGAAACAGGTTTCCAGAACAATTTCAAACAAAACTCATTTTCCTAAACTGTGTTTACCGACGACGTGAGCTTGCAAAATTCGCGCGCCAATTGTTCTGAGCATAAGAAAGTAATCACATTATAACAAATGGAATGTCACCGCATCGCCCGAATCCTCCCAAAAAACGTAATATTCTAATCACAAATCCACTTACCTTAATGAAATCCACGGCCAATGCTAAACGCCCACAGGGAAACAATCAACAGAGAAAATCTAAAACAATTTCTTTTAAGTCGATTTTATTTAATCACAGAAAATTCGTCGCGAGGCTCAAGTAATTTTCTGTGGGGGCAGAGTGAAGTGTAGAGTGCTGGGGGTGGGACTGAGAGACGAGAATTACAGCACCCGCTAATTGCTGCAATCAGTTTAATGTAGTCGACGAGACCGAATTGAATGGAAACCGGCCAACGCCACCTTATTTACGAAACCTTTTTAACAAACAATATTCCTCTTGATCAACTACCTCTCCTCTCATCTCGTTGAGCTTTATTTTAATTTTAACGCATATTCTGTCAAATAATTACACGTGCTTATTCCCATAATAGCCTTCTGCCTCTAATATTGTTTTAGCTTCAAGCTGTCCCGCATATAGCAGGATAGGCAGAGGGAACTTAGTGGAAAGACACTCCGTTTCCCGCCTCCCACCGAATCTCCTTGGGATTGCGTGTTGAATAGCGGAACTCAACGCCGTTTCAATATTAACTGTTAGATTTGGAAAACTTTTGAACATTATTTGATGATACAAAATACGACTCACCTATTCTGTAATGAGACAGTCCTATAATATTTTATTTATCTTACCTAAAATGAAATAGGATAAAAGAAAAAACCAACTACTGTATCTATTATTGTTAAATAAGCCTGCCTACATTTTTAAATTTAAAATTCAGATTGTCTTAAGCTGCAGGACCATAAAAGCTTCTATCAGTGCCATATTACAGTATGCAATTTAGTCGAGCCATAGACCTGGCAATAACTATGTCCCATTAGTTAGATTGCAACATATAACTATTACAATACGAATACGGCAGCTATATGCAGCATTAGTAAAGGCAGTATACACCTATACGTGTATGTATGTAGTATAGTCGATTTCAAATAGCTCCATTGGGTTTCTGTATTGAATTTCTGGTAATAGCATCGTATTCCTTCGTTTGTCGGGAAAATTCAAAGATGAATTTGTGTTATTTTGAAACTGTACTACCGTTGAGAGTACCTAACACTTTCTTGTTTCGATGCAGGTGGTTATAATTCGCAAACACATATCAATGATAAAAATAATTCACTTATAAATTAATAAGAAACTTGTTTTAATTTTATATTAATTTAATTAAAGTTTAATATTATTTTCAATAAATCTTCTTTTAATTATTTTAGCGCATTACCTTTTAAAAAAAACTCTTAAAATAAATATTTATCTAAAGCCCAGCATAATATAAATAATATGAAATAGGACGAGACAGTTATATTATATTTATTAATAAACCTGTATTTTTACGAAATAGGCGCGTCGTACTTTGTATCATCTAATAATGCTGAAAAGTTTTTGACATTTAAAAAATGTTAATGTTGAAATATTTTTTTATCTTTACCATTAATGCTAATAAATACATAAATATGATATTGTATATACATATATTCAAAACACACCACCGTAAAGTAATTTATCCTTTCAGAAAATAATCATATTTCTATGAAGACAGGTCGATGTTCAGATTGGAAATGACAATTGGTACACATGAAGCTCAGCGGGAGCGGCACGCAACGCCCGGCGACGACTATTTATTTCACTTTATGTGTCAGCAAGGTGCGATTTCGCGAATTTATACCCTTCCTTTCAAACGGTTTAATTTTCACGTTCTCCTATACTTATTGTTTGGGAAATGTGTGCTAGTATTTTAAATGTAACTTGTATTATTAAGTCGAAACTGTTTTTTTTTTTCAGCTTCTAGCCTAGTGTTAAAACATTCCGCTCCTCTTATTTCTGCCAATTTCTGGAGTCATCGTGTTGAGTAACAGAACTCTACTAAATTATTACATACTTCATTTCCTTGAGTGGGAAGCGAATCCACAATTTGTTGCTTTTACTAGTGTATAACTGATATGTATATATTTATTTTGAATTGAATTAATTATTTTTGCAAAAAGGAGGAAGTTTGAAGTATTATTCGACATTTTTTTTATGAATAGAATTCTCTACGTATAGAATATTGGGCGGAAGGTAGATTTTCGTTTCTTTTTCTACTTTCAGCAAAACAGTAATACTTTTTTGGTCTCACCTATTTCTGAAACCCTAGTTTTATAGTTTCAATGTTTTCCTACAAGGAAATGTTTATCTTACTTCTTTCAACCTTGAGAAGTTGTACAGTAACTCTTCTTTTAGATGCATCATGAATTGGCGAGAACTCCTTAAACTTGCGTACACTTATATCGTTACCTCCAGCAGAGATGCATAAAGCTGAGGAAAAGATACTGACCTTTAAAATCAAACTTAAAGATATGGCGACGCCGCGGGGATTGCTTTGAAATTTATATTTGTAGTTTATATTCTTCTGGTTCGTAAAACGTTTTGATAAATGCTTTCTCCATTGATGCCTTCATTTTCATTTCAGTCTAAGGTCCGCGTTTACGACCCCGGCTTGATCTACTAATCCGTCGTAAACTACAACAAATTAAACCTGTATCCAAATCTTTCTCGCAGTCGCTGTAATATAACTACGTCATCTGACGTCTTTTTTTATGTAATTTGATATTTTAGCATTATTATCTATATCTATACTAATATAATAAAGCGGAAGAGTTTGTTTGTTTGTTTGTTTAAACGTTAAGAACTCTGGCTCTACTGGTCCGATTTACTTTGTTTTTGTTCTGTACGAAAGCTGCATTCTTCAGAAGTACATATAACATTACGGAGTAAATCTTAGTCAGCCTTAAATAACGAAATAATAATAATAAAGAACGCCATCGAATTGCTTTAAAAATGCTTTAAGGGCGTGCGCTGCATACATAGTTAATTATAATTATGTCAGTACGTTGTATGACAAACTTTTTCAATTATATTAGATCAAAAAAAGTCCCTGACAGGATATATCTATATTTTATAAATAAGTTAGAATAAGGCATTTTGTGACAAAAATTGTAAGGTGATATTTCCTCGATTTTTATATTGAAAATTAAAAAATTATGAGAGATATCAATGAAAAATTTTATTCTTATCTTTTCTTTAAACACAGTTCTTTGAATGATAGAGCTGAATGCGACCCTTGAAAGGGCGTTTTTTAAGTCAAAATGAAAGGCGAAACAATAAAATGCGGATTTTTAAGGCTGTACGGTAACAAATTGCGACTCGTAAAGTCCGCGACTTGGCCAAGAGATGAGCTTCGGGCCCGTACTATGAAATGTAATTTTCCAAATGATGCGATTCTACCCGCTGAAACATTTACTTAAAGTAATAAAACGAATTTCCTACGTATGTTTTTAAATAAGTTGGGATATTTTTTTAAAACCAAGTGTTCCTATTATTTTTGCTTTATAATTAATTTAGTTTTTTTTAAAGTTAATTGTAAAATAATATACGAGTAGGTAAGAGTATATACCAATAAGAGAATATTCTTCAACAACAAGAAGTTGTTACTTGTGTGTGTCAGGCAACATAAATATCATCCGTACATTTAAAGGAAGGAACTCCCAAATTTAGCAGAAAATGGAAAACATAATGTGGCCTGCTCTGCATATACACTTCGCGTCGCAAGGAATATAATCATCTACGAACTTGGTCACCACGTAAACTGTTTATAACTATTGTGTAACAATTTATATATTTTCATGAAAATATTTCAATTGTAATTGAAATAAATTATTTGTAAAAAAAAATTTAAATTAACTTTTTTGATATTTTAATTGGAAAACATAAGTAGGGGCGGTTCATTCTGGTGAAGATTTGTAGGAGAGATTTAATTTGAGATACGCTCATGACCGCACTCTCTACCATGAGTAACAAATACAAGGAAAGCTTCCTGGTTTCCACGATCGCCCAAAATACATACCACTTCAGCTTTCACCATTTATATTTCTGTAACTTTTAAATCTTGCAGTATAGCAAAGCAACGCGAGATAGAGTTGCTTTTAGAAATTATGCAATAACTACAGCAGTTCGATCGCGTCGTACCAGAAAATGGTGCGCTGGCATGTATCATTCATAAGGAAATGTGGCTTCAGGCGTACACCGCGAATATTTCACAGTCGGTTTATCGAGAGCAGAGGCGTGTTTAAAGCCTCATAGAGTACGGGCACAGGTGGCTCGAATATCCTCGCCAATAGTATGGAGACGTGATCGGAAAACCCAATAGCTATTGGCAACTCGCGACTTCCTCTTCAAATAATGAAATTTGAAATGTATTATACCTATCGAACTATCTACTATGTTTTACTACACCTACATATTTGTCTGTAACAAAATTACTCGTAAAATAAATTTACTATGATTTCACAGCTTTCTTTTGGCTGCTAACAAATACGTTTTATAACCGTAATATAACGTACCAGGTTACCCTTTGTATACGTCGTTTGAGGTTTGCGTAGTGCTCGCGTAGCGCGCCAGCAAGGTAATAATTATTTCTTGTTAGTACAAGTTCGTGAACACACTGTGCAAATAAAGATATTAACGTAACATTCAAGTAAGCACAATGTTGGTTTGTATTCACGCTACTAGTAGCTAGGTAGCGCTCACTTGCTTAATAAACAACAATAAACCCCACACCGAGCGACATGGTCGTACCATATGTACACTCTATCTACGTAGAGCTGTTCGAATCATTAAGGACCCAGTAAGCTGTGAAAGGCTTGACACTTTGGCTCTGCGTAGAGACGTCTCCTCGCTGTGCGTTCTCTATCGCATTTATCATGGTGAGTGTTCTGAGGAACTGTTTGACCTGTTACCTGCCGCCGAATTTTCTAACCGCACAGCACGTCACAAACTTAAATATCATCCACACCATCTGGATATGTGGCACTCCACTACTGTGCGGTTTCGAAGAAATTTCCTTCCACGCGCCACCGAACTGTGGAATGGCCTACCCGCGTCAGTGTTTCCAGGTCGGTGCGATATGGGTGCCTTCAAGAAGCGCGTCTATCTCCACCTCAAAGGCCGGCAACGCACCTGTAGCACCTCTGGTGCTCCACGGGGTCGTGGGCGGCGGTGATCACCGCCAGGTTAGCCGTACGCTCGTTTGCCTTGTCCTTTTTCCATAAAAAAAAAATATGTAGACGCCTAAAATAAAGAGGCAAAGCGCAGCGTTGAGTTCCGCTATGCAACACGCAATGACTCCAAAATTTGGCGGGACATGTGGAGAGTGAAAACCCTCTGCTTACGCTGTTTCATGCGGAATACAAGGAAAACTTTAAAAATATAATAAATTAATTAGGGAAAACAATATAATATAAAAAACCTGGAGTACATTCAAATTAATATAGGTCATATAAGTATATATAAAAATATATATTTTCAAATTCTTTTGTTCTATACAAACTTACTGTAGGAACAGTAAGTTTGACAAAAATTTAAACAAATAACCAAAATATTCTTTAATAAATACAAAAAAAACCCTGCGCTCCAAGCTGGTCGGTTGACACTTAAGCACTACTTAATACTATATTCAGATTCCGTTTGGACCGCAGGAACTCTCCCGCCAGCAATAAACTCGCCGAGAAATATTTTCACATCGTTGTAGAAGTTAAAATGAAAGTAACTATACCCTGTAGAGCAATAGACGGCCTGCCGACGACGGGTAATGCGGAATATTTCTACGAGTTAAATAATTTTATTCATGAGACCCACGCTCTCGATCGCATATCAAACGATTTTTTAACAATATTTAAATGAAACCGCCACTCAACACGCAATTCCTCCACAGCAACAGAATTCTCAACGGAATTCGGCAGAAAGTGGGGAACGGAGTGTCTTAACACCTACCTGCTGTGTGAGGGATACAGTGTAAAGCTGTTTTTTTTTATTTAAAAGAAACACGAATGAACCCAATATGAAATATAATCATCAGTGCTGGCACAATCATCATTCCAACAAAAATATATCTCCCACAAATTTCATAGTACGACGGAGGATATTTATGATAGAAGCAACGTTTTAATCTTCACAATCCACACCAGCATGTTGATATAACATTAGCATAATTGAATTTTAGTATTTTTATAATAAACTATTATTTCTTTTTAATATTTAATATATTTACTATAATAATATATTTACTTTTTAATATATCTTTTAATAAACTATTATTTGTTTCGCGGCACAGCGTCTGATCGTAAACGCGACTATTGTGGGTTTGATTTTCACGCAGGAAATGTTTTTATTTCGGCTGTGCTAAGCACACATACCGCGGCGTTGAGTTCCAGTAATTTATAGAATTATAGATTTTTAAAAAAATCCCTTACAATGTCATAACTGTTACTTATTTCATACTAAATGATTGCAAACTTCCGCAAACTTAACTTTACCTTGTATTGTATTTCCCTTTGAAATACAATCCTGGAACTGGTACGAAACTCTCGGTATACGAATCCGACCTGCATTTGACTGGTTTTTTAGTTTTCTAATAAACTCTCGCATTATGAGGTAGACGGAGATAGTCCAACAAAAGGTCACAGGTGCTAACAACTTAAATTACTTTAAAAGCGTATAAGAATTTCGACGTAGCTTGATGAGAACGTATAGCTTAGCGGTCAGAACGCTTGGATGGTCTCCAAAAGAGGCTGGTTCAAATCCCAAATTTTATGTTCTTTCTAGATAAGTAAATAAAAGTTATCTATTTCAAACACAACATTATAAGATACAAAGGTGCAAAACGTCAAGCCTACTACTACATAATGAGGGTTACCTGGTACCTATGATAAGTACGAAATCGTGCTGCCAGTTCTCCATATTCTTAAGTTTATTATTTTATAATCATGAAAGTAGACGTGTAAAAGGGTTAAAATAGAATTAAAAACATAATAATTGTACGGGACATAAAAATGATATCCATTTTGTAAAAAAAATTATATATTGTTTAAAAAATCATATGAGTAGTGACCATGAATGTTTTAATAATCATATTTTAATCATAACAGCTACTCTCAGTACGTATAATATAGAACTTTAATATACCAGAACTGCTAGAAATATAATCGAACTTTTATTAAAATAACTTCTCGTATCGTTTGGATCGAAGAGAAGAATAATAAATTTTGATTACTTTTTCGCGTTCCGAATCGTGAGTTGATTACGATAGTACCCTTGTAAAAGAAAAAATTGAAAAATTTAATCTAATTTTCGACTGTAATAAAACTTTTTATAAAATATAAATTGGCTATAATAATTTACACAGTTATAACAGCTGTATAAGAAGACAAACATGCACTATTTTACACTATTTTGGAAGAGTCTGTTTTTTAAATATTTTCACAGATTTTTTTTGATTAATTAATCAACAGCTTAAAAACTTTTGTATTTACAAAGAGGTGTGAGATCTGGTCTGCCTTTAAACTAACCTACTTGCTGAAACTTCTCCGTTGTTATTGAATGTTTACCTGAGGCGGAAAAGTAAAAAGCAAAAAGTTCTAAAGCAGAGAGAATTGCAATAAGTTGTTTGGAGGATTGCTTACGTGACCAATTAAGTTTAAATTAAGTTTAGACGCCAACTGCATCAAAAAGCGCACAATTGTAAAAAAAATAAAAAATATAAGTGAGTTAATTACAATAAAATAATAATGTAATATGTTGATTTAATAAAGGATGTAAAAAAGGGTCAGTTTGTAACTCACTCTAGATTAAAAAAATTGATTATATGCTGAAAATCTAGAAGTGAGTGTTAGTGCCATACTTATTAACTGTGTCATTAGTGAGATATATTTTGCGAGCAAAATGCAATAAATTTCTAAAATGACAATATATTTAGTGCATAGCAGTGTTAGTTCGAGTCCCTCGTGGCGCAGAGGTACTAGCCTGTTACTATAACGCGACAGTTGCGGGATCGATACTCACTCGAGCAAGGCACATTCCGACATTCCGACACGCAAAATGCGACAGAAAATGGGGAACAGATTGTCTTAACACTAGGTTCCCTCTACCTGCGACCTATCTACTATATGCAAAAACAAAAAACCTGTAAAGATATCCAAACTATTTTTTAAAAAAATAGTAATTATAATTCTTCTTAAAAATAAATAAATAAATATACGTATAGTTAAAAACGGGCAAAGGCATTGGGCCGCTAGTAAGTAAAATTATAATTCCAAGCTTATTGGTCTCAAATGTTACTTTCCCACATACATTTTACAATGACAATATTGAACAGCCATCAATCAAATTAGTTGGATGTTTCATTATCAACTTGAGATATCATCGCTAATTTCCATCTGGTTAATAATAAATTAACTTTGATTGAGGCCTCTATATGGTATATAGTAAACATATTAGTTACCCAGTCGATAATTTATTTAATCATGCTTGCTCGATCTCTAATAATATCTAATTCTGATTTTAAGCTAAACATATTCTGTCAACTTTATAGTTAGCGCAGGAGTAAAAACGGCAGGTGGTGGATTCGATTCCTGCTGTAGGAAATGAAATATTTAATGTTTTGATTTCGCTCAGGTGTCAAGGCGAAGAGCGTTGAGTAGCGGACCGGATCAACATGTAATGCCACCAAAATTCGGCGAAAATGGGGAGCGGAGTGTCTTAACACTAGGCTCAGTCCGCCTACCCAGCTACATGCGGAATACAGCATGATACATATGTTTTCTTCACGTTCTCCAGCAGATTAGACTAGTATAAACTAGCTCCGTTCTCCACTTTCTGGCCTATTTTTAGGGACGTTGCATATTGAATGGCCTTAACGCCGCGCTTTGTCTACTAGAGGAGAATTCAAAATAATTTAAGTTTTCTCATCCATTGCGCCACGAGAGTCTACAAATTTAAATATAATGCATACTTAAAATTAAACTAACAATATACTATAATGAAAATAAAATAATCCTTGTTCTTTTAACGGTTTGTTAAAGACTACAAAACCATAAAAAGAACGGCCACACAAAGTATAAATGGAACTATATAAATAATATATAGTAGTATAACACAAAAAGTGATACAAATACACTAAAAATAAATTTCCACTATACATGGCGTTGAAATATTTTACTATTCACAATGAATACGTGAATTTAGCACACCATTTCTGTTTTTAATTTCATCTTTTTATGGGCGAGTGAATCTGGCTTGCGTACAGTTTGAATATCCGGGGATGAACTATATTTCCCTCTGAGTACTAACATCCATTCTGAACTTTCATATTACTATAGTCGGAACATAAAGCTTAACTCTACGATGAATATAAATGAAAAATGATTGTACAGCACTTTCTATAATCTAAATACTTTTAAATTAGTTCATGTTGCCTCGATTTTTTATAAGCCTCTCAAATAGTATGTAAAGACTTGTCGTCAACCCTGATTTAGTTTTCTTAGACTTCTTCGAGTTCGTGTGGACTGTTAAGCTGAAATTTATATCAATTATCCAGATTGGAGTGCAGATCAACGCAATCAAAAGGTACGAGCATTTCTGCATCGTTTTTGCTGCATATGCTGCATGAAATTAGGTATATACAATAGTGAAATTTGGCAGGTGTAAAATTTCCAATACAAATAAAGAAAAAAGTCCGAAAAGTGGAAATTTATATCTGTATTACAGATAAAAACTATTACATACTTACAATTGTTATTAATTTCATATAAAATTAGTGTATACGACCGAAAACTTTAGTTTGTCAACTTTTATTATGTTACACTTACCGTTGATCTACAATGCTGAAACGAGTACAGAACCCACGGTGGGCGAGTCCAACTCGCACTTGAATAGTTTTTTATATACATACGATACAAAAAACATCGATCTCAAAAACTTTTATTCCTTATCTAACTATTTTAGGTAATACAGCTCTAACACGAGAAGTCAACTGGTAAATAAATACTGCAAACTCTGGGAAAATATAACAGCTTACTGCAAGCCAAAACTATTGAGATAAGAATGTGTTCATTGCACTTCTCCATCGTGAGCGCTCCTTAATAACAACCTGTCTGGTAACGAGAGCTGCAACAAACATTCACGACTATAAATTTTATTTCTAAAGAATATTAAATTAAAAATACAGTTTCTATTTCAAATATAACATAGACAGCAAATTAATTCATTTCATTGGAGTAAAATTTAATAAAAAAAAATGAAAATAATAAAATCGAATGTCATTATGACAAAATGTTCTGCAAAGTAGAATATGAAGAACCTATAGTGAGTACACTTGTCTAACTAACGTTAAAATCATCTCCGAGCGGCGCCTTCGCGTTTCAGAAATCTTAAGTAATTCTGCAATATACATAAAAGCTACAACTCTTCTTCTTGCAAAAGCATCAGATTCGCGCTACCTTTGAGTTGTACTCTAATTCATCACGACCGAATGACTTTTCAGTAGACAAAAGGGAATTGTCCTGAAATATATAGAGTCGCGCTCGGGACGCGAAAATTGTGACAAAATTTTTGTAGAAAATGCTCTTTTCGTTATCCACAAGATTAGATTCAAGAGGATAAATCTCTCCTACCCCCTCGCGGCGCCCCCCTCCCATTCTGTGTGAAGGCTTTATTCAGGATTATTTATACGGAACATTTCGTTTGCCGGCGTGACATACTGAATAACGCCTTTAATCTCTCTCGCTCGGGATAGTTTCACATTCACCTATGCGATAGGTTCTATTTCAATTCAAGAATATAAGTCTTTCTCGAGAATAAAAGCTACTTAGGCCCGCTTTGTGCTTGTAATTTATTATTTGTATAAGGCACTTCTTAGTTAAACCACTGCATCATCAAGCTCTTCTGAGTACCCACAGAAACATCTCTGATAAATTTTGAAGTTTATCTTCTAAAAACGGTTTATGTCGCTACTTAAAAATAATAACATATATTATGTAAAAAAGAATTAAAGTTTTAGTAAATCTTATAAGAAGTTATAAGCCTAACTAACGGTTACGCAGAAATTTCACATTAATTTGCTTAATAAAGTGAAACGAGTGCTGCGATGAATTTATACAATAATTATTCGGCCTAAAATTTATTAGCAAGTAGCTATATCTAAACTTATAAAAGCCATTAGTCGGTGATGCTTGTTAGGCGTAAATCAAATTTTTAAGATTTGAGAAAAGAAGAAGGTAAGACATATGAGAAACGCGGAATAAACGCGAAACTTATGTAATCATGTTCACTCATTCTGGAGGCATAACGTGTAGAGCGGAAATCAACGCCGAAAAAAATAAAACCATGTTATCTTAATATTTACTTATATATACAGAGATTGATTAAAAATTGTTTCAATATAAATCAATCAGTATTAAACATTTAATTCATAATAGCTACATAAACTTTCCAAATGTACCTCCGAGTATAAAAATGGTTCCAAGAAAATTATCCGTACCGTAGCTATTAGCAAATTGTGTAATTTTCCTTTTTCAAATTTCTGTAGGCCCCTGACAAAATTGCTTTGCCCTCGCAACCCGCCATTATAAGAGAAATGATGAAAATGGGCCGCAATAATAATTATGTGAATCAAGTTCCGTTTTCACTAGTTTTGTATACGTATTTGGACCTATAAAGTCCAGGCACACTCAGAGTTTTTACTATTAACTTTGTAAACTTTTCATATGCTTAGTCTCTTTGCTTATTAGCTTTTAAAAAGTTTAAAATACCACCCAGCATCTGAGTGGAATTGAAACTTTCACACGAAAACTAGAAGTGAAATTTTATAGGCGTATGACTAACAGCGCAGAAAATTTAATGAAGTTAAAACTTCTGCACTTAATATATTTGAATAACACTCAATTTGGAAAATACGTATATTATATTAAGTTATACTGCAAAAGTCGCTAAAGCAATACACTTTTCAGTATTTTAATAAAGTCGCAACTGTTACTCTAACGTAACCACTTCGCTAAAATATGTTGTTAATTCAGTTTCAATTTAATATATGTTTACTAAATAATCGTTAATTTTGTCGAATATGTATATAATATTATAATTTTAGCTACTTTATAGCTGAATAAATTTAATATATAATAGTACAAAAACGCTATAAAATTTCTTAATAATACAAAGAATGAATGAATACATTAATATTTATAAAAATACACAAATGCATTCATAAGAAATAGAGGAAAAATAAAAGAAATAAATATTTTTTTCTACACTACCAATTTAATACTAGTCGGAATCCGTAAATCACCGTAGCAATACCGAGTACGTAACGTCCGTAGCAATGAGGTTTCATATAGCACGCGTGCGAGATGTGCCCTGGAAAAAGGAAATAAAAGGAAGTATGTTTTCCTCTTTCACGTTAGTATCGAGGCTCGAGCTGCGTAATCGTCGCGGACCGCCCACGCCACGCTGCAATATGAATTTGTACTCTTTTGTTCCCAACTTTTAATTTTTCCGGCAAAATGTATTGTTCACGAAACAAAAGTCTGCGGTGTCATTGTTGGTGGGCAAAGTTCATTTAAATTCCTTGCCCGTGAGATACAACTGTAGCAAATATGAATTCCTTTACTCCCATTGTCACAATGGCGCGCTCCAAATTGTATAATGTCTTTTAGTACGAGTACATTGTACGCTCCTGTATGCTCGCTCTGTAATGTTCTGGACGAAATTATTTCATAGAATAATAGTATAAGAATATTATATACAATTAGGACATATTTATTCAAACACGGACGGATGGATGGACGTACGATCTCCTATCAGTTCTTTCAGTCATGGCAGGCTGCTTTTTACATATTGAATCTAAGGTTAGGAGACTTTTTCTTCACTTTCCACCCAATAACACAAACAGCTAAACTTCAAGACCGAGTGTTTCGTGCCAGAGACAAACAAATTTAAAATAATTATTTGTTGAATTTACTTTATTGAAATCTCAACGCCCATCTCCTCTTATTATTAACTAGTGGACCCGGACGCGGCTACGCCTGCTTGAACTATAAGAATATTTTTTAAATATATTTATGTAATTATTTTCAGTTTTCAATAGAATTAGTAAGAAAATATAAGCCTAAATAATTAAAAAAGAATAATAAGTAGAGACATATTATTAGAAAAAATATCTGAATTATTGAAATGAACCAACAAAGAAGTAAAACTAAAGGATATTCTTAATATTAGAAAAAGTACATTAAGTTTTCCGTACGTGCGTACATACTCGTAGATATCGACTCTATGAAATAACTAAATTTCTATATTAAATAGGTTAATTTTTGCAAGCAATATCAAATAAAATAAGAACAGAACCAAAGTGTAGTTTACATAAATTATAATCAACAAATAATTACATAAAAATTAACAATAGTTCGAAAATGTATGAAAATTTATATAACCGTCAACGTCATGTGCCCGTTCGCGTCGGTCATACTCATACTATGCCGCCCGGAGTCTAGGTCATTTCGAATCAGTGACATCTCCTTAATTATTTATTAGAATGTTATACAGTAAACTATAATTTCAATCTAGATAAAATGCTAAAAGTGACTCTTATATTTATTTTTATAAGGATGAACATCAAAATATAAGTTCATTTTGGGTGACGTTTTCTTAAAACAACAAACAAACTTTGCAAACCGTTGCTTAGCAACGACGGTTGTTATTAACATGGTAGAATAAATTGCATGTCAAATTAGAAAGTACTTTAAAATATATTAGTTTATATCTGTAATGTAATGTTACATAACCTATAGAACTTCTGAAAAATGCAGCTTTCATACAAAACAAAAACAAAGTTAATCGGACCAGTAGATCCAGAGATCTTAGCGTTCAAACGAACAAACAAACAAACAAACAAACAAACTTCCACTTACTATATTAGTATAGATATGGAAGAATCTACATATACAAATATTCATATTTATTAAAGTACAACAAATAAATTTAACAAAATAACATTTCGCATCCAGTTCAGTGGTTACAAAGTTAAACATAAAGAGATCATTTTACTGTAATTTAACAGGTCGGTGGTTAAAACCTCTTTGCTTAATTTAACTCATTGTGCATTTTTGACGTATATTTAAAAAAAAACACACAAATAATATATTTATATCTGGACCTACTATTAATTGTATCAAGTAGACAATGCCACCTATTACACTTTACACTATCAAAATTTAAGTTATTAACCTATCAAAGACCATTACATAAAAATAAAGAGCATCAGAAGTAAGGAAAATATATTGTAAAGAGGATATATTCTTGAATTAATACTTCTATTATTTAGGAGTCGTTGGGTACTGATCGAATTTAGGTCTTAAGACAAACTATTCGATCCTTCGATTCGAATGTGACGATGTATTCGAAGCACACCACATAGCTAGATCAGATCCTGTAAAATATTATAAAGAAGAAGAGGTTTCTGCTCAATTTGTTTTAGAATAAAAAAATATATATATATTTTAAAATATTTTCCATTTACAATAACTTAAAAAAAAACTAGTATATATCTTTATTTGAATAACTCAATGCTACAAAAGGTTGTAAAATTAAGCAAACGTTCAGGTTGACGTACCTATATAAATAAGTATACTCGCCCTACCTTCCGATCTCGATGAAACTTTTTAATTTAGTGCAATCCCATTTCAGAACTCACAGACGTTTTTATTTTTTTATGTTTGTAAATGATGCTTGCAACGAAATGACTCCCGTAAAAAACAAATATCTGGCGCACATTTCTGCGAGATTAAATTCGAAACGTCCCGTCTCTGTACATTCTGTGCCATATTCATTGCGCTTTGCATGTACATAGACAAAGCACCGGTTGATATACCCAATATTTATAGAATTAAATTTATAAATATGATTTTATTTTTTCCTATTGAGAATTAATTTTGTATATTAAATAAATACATAGAATAATTAAATACCATTATTAAAATACGTTTTTTATTGGAACTTATGCATTACGGTTAGCAAATCAAAGTAGTATAGCAAAGTATTTGCAAACAAATTTAGAGTTGACAATTGGCAATTAATAAAATATTTCATTTAATAATTAATTATTTTATCTTAATAAAAACTCGACATAGAAAATTGATATAAAATACACAAATAGAGAACTGTATTATTTTATTTTTTTTATGTTTTACACTTCATTGCAAAAACAAGCAGAAACTTAACCTAAAACCACACTAATGCACATACCACGAAGTAAATGTAAAGAAAATTCTTTGTACGCTACCTCGGGGCTCGGTGTGTCGCTCGCAGCGTCGAGGACCTCTATTTGTCATTTTATTAGTACGCGCGCCGCAATATTCTGCGAAATAAGTCGGTCGGTTGTGCGGCGAGATTGCTTCCGAGTTTACGGCCTCCATCCGAGACCGAACAGAGAAAAAGTTGTAAATTTTCCGCCAAATCGCACATTTATACGAACACAACTGACCTCCTAAGCATTCTCTTAACCTCCCCCTGTAATTTCGACCAAGTCGAAATTGGTCTCACCTGGATGCTATTTATTCTAACTTCGTTTTAATATAAAGTTTTCATTTCCAGCCCACTTTCGAAACATGTTTCATTGTATTTAACTTTTATTTCTTTATGTGTACCTACAACGTTTATATTAATGAGAAATTTTGCGGTTGCCACCTTATTAACAACGCGCGCGGGTACAGACGCGGATGCTCATCTTAGTTAACGTTCACCAAAAATTTCTGATAGATGCACAGTAGATTCCTGTATGTTTTTTTGGTATGTTTTACTGATAGAAATCTATATGTTTTGGAGTTGACTTTTTGTTCTTGACTTATCGTTGGCTTATTTTATATTAAGTCCAGCAAACTTCTATATTCCAGAGTTCAAAGCGCAGTTTACTACCGTTCCACATAAGTGAGAATTCACAGAACCACACATATTATGAAAATATATTCTGATGACATTCTGATGAAACACCCGTAGACAAAAAAATATATAACCGCGTATAATGCTTTCAGGGCATAAGGCAATAACGCATTTTTTTTTTATGGTTAATAGACTTGTATCCTTCTTCCTCATGGCATTAATCCGGGCTATTGCCAGGGTCCGCCTTCCTACTCAACCTACTCCACTTTGCACGGTCTTTTGCGTCCTCGGTGGTTAGACCATTGGCTCTCATGTCCTGCATCACGACATCCAACCAGCGCTTCCTTGGGCGTCCCGGAGGTACTGATATAGCAAGGCACTTGCATCCGACATAGTTCTTAGGCCGGCGCGTAATGTGGCCAAACCATCTCAGGCGACGCTCTTGGAGCTTATCCGCTACGTTACAGACCCCAAGACTACCTCGAATGATTGTGTTGCGTATACGGGCAGACCACGTTACGCCGCACATCCACCTCAGCATCTTCATTTCTGTGACGCGAAGATGGACATCGTGATCGATGCCTCCAGACTCGTGCATTACGGATCCAAGGTACCTGAACTTTTCCGACTTAACGGCTGGCTCATTACCTATAAGGATCGTGCTCGAGTCCGGGTTCCCGCAAGCCATGTACTCGGTCTTCGACACATTTAGTTTAAGACCGCCGTTCTCAAGCGTGCCCTTCCAGAGGTTTACTTTACGCTCCAGCGTCAGTCGGTTCTCGTCAATAAGTGCTATGTCGTCGGCATACATCATCAGCCATGGAGGCTGGTCCTGGATTTGAGCCGAGACAGTATCAAGCATTACATTGAATAAGAACGGACTAAGAGCCGAGCCCTAGTGAACCCCCACTGTAATCGGGAAGGGCCTTGTGTCGCCAACAGCAGTCCTAACCATAGAAGCGGAATCGTGGTACATGTCTCTGATAATCCCAATATAGGCCTCAGAGATCCCTTTGGATCACAATACCCACCAGATACACTGACACTGGCAATAAGTCTGAGGTTAGGCGGTGGGTCGTGATGAAGACTGCATGGGTGCTGAGTATTCAGCCTCCACCTCTCCTTCACAGAGGCATGACTACTGAGCAGCGTGCCCTGGGAATCTCTGACGCAAAGACATCTTGCGATATATTGCGTCACTTCATCCCGGGAACGTGCCAGTTTGTAAATGAGCTTCTGCCCCTCCATAGTTTCAAGTTTATCATATAATGATGACAAACTCTCACTGCGGGCTCTGGTTACAGCTCTTTTACTGGCACGCTTAGCTACAGTGTACTCCAGTCTGTCTTTAGGAGAGTTGGTTTCCTGCCACTTCTTAAAGGCAGCTTTCTTTTCACGAGTCACCTCCTGGACCTCGTCATTCCACCACCATGCCTCCCTGTCGATGACACGTTTTCCCCTAGAAAGGCTTAGAACTCGCCTGCCCGCCGCAATGATTGCCGACTGAGCCCGATCCCAAGCTTCACAGGTTAATAGACTGACAGACTTATATCCGAATTATAAAAAAGGTAAAAGGTTTACAAGAAAAATCATTGAAAAGTTTAAAGTTTTTAATTGTTTCCAAAATGCCTGAATTATCATTATCAGCATATATAATATATATATTTAGAATAAAACATATGCCCAATTTCTTATGTAAGTTGGACTACAATGAATTAAAATTAATCTTTAATGTATGTTTGAAAGATGAAGCTAATATAACCAAAAAATATAATAGCCTCCTCATAAATCAGACCTTAAAATCAAATCGCAAATTCCGCAATTACTGATGAGAACACAAACGTTTACAACTTGCATAATATTAATTCATTATTTCTTAATTTACCTTATGAATTTATGAATGTTATACTAAAATTTAATAATTATTATTGTAATATAAGCGTTAACCTTTTCAATCTTATATTGAATGTAAAATAAAACCATACCATATTAAAAACATTTGAATATTAATGACTTTAAAATAAAATGAAAGTATAGTTATTATTACAATTGTAAAAATGGTATTCTTATAATTGAATCATGAATTTCTTTACTATTGCACTCCAGAGGAATTGAAACTTTCACAAGAAAAGTTGGCCTAATTTACGATCTTACTTACAGCGCTAAAAAGAATTATAGGTCGAACATTTGTCTTATGATTTTTCTTCTACTTAATATCAATCTTAACACTTTTTTAATGCTATGAATCCGTACATATACCTCTACAACATTTTTTAGTTTTACTCCCGCCTATAAGGGTAGACAGAGAAACCCTATATAGTGGTAAAACACTTCGTTCTCCGCTTTTCTCCCAAATTTGAAATTGCGTAAGATAATGTAAGGCATTGTGCTACTCAATGGCACAAGGCTTAAATTATCTTACGGACAAAATAGATTAAAACACTCCATTCTCCGGATGGGGATCGAACCTACGATCATCTCGCTTACAATCATATGCTATCCCACCACGACATAGTATAGTCAAAATACAGTTGTTGGAATAATATGTTATTAAACATTCCGCAATAATGGCAACGAATATAATAATTTTGTAAATATTATATATATATTTTTTGTGCGTATATCAAAATACTTTCTTAAACGCTTTGTCACATCACGGATTAGTTAGCCAAGCTGCGGTTACCAATATGACGCTTAATGGCTTCTAAAACACTGAAACAATTTTCCTTTCTACCTTCCTCCCTCCCTTTTCCTAGCAAATTACTAAAAATAATTTCGCTCAATATCTCCCCGCGAAGCTAAATTCCGAACACAATTTAAACTTTACTGCAGGTTGGTATGGGCTTTACAATGTTGCTGGGAACGTAAACTAAAAAGTATAGCGAATCTGTGGTTCCTATTTACCTCAGCATTTTTCTTCTCTTACGTTGCAGAAAAAGAAGGTTTTTTTAGTAACACACCTTCACTATAAAAGTATCTGCCCATGATTAACTTAAGCTCCGTGCATTTGTAATTGAGCACTTTTTTAAACATTTTCTACTATAAATATATGATTGAGGCCAGTTGTGGAGCAGGGGCACAATGTGTGACTGTACACTGACTGGTTGTGAGTTCAATCCCACTCAAGGAAAATAAATATTCATTTAAAATTTATGTTTCCATTTCTTCGCTTTAGTGTCGAGGCAAACCTCAAAAATTTTTACAAAAATATTTTAAAAGTTTTTTTTTTAATAATTTTTTTGTAAAGTAGAAGCGTATATAGTACCTGTATCTTTACGAACATATAAAATTTATATTAAATAGAACAATACAAAGCGCTATTTATATTTCCGAACGAATTTGGAACGGCGCGGCGTGATTACTAACTCTACTACCCTACTAACACTTTAATACACGTTATAATAGAAGGATGTTTGCAACTTCAACCCTAGGGGTACAAAATTTAAATGAACTTTGTCAAACTACAATGTTTCCACAGACTTGTTATACGAACAATACATTTTAGAGAAAAATTAAAAACTGTGAACATATTTCACTATACAGGGGCTCGAAGCGACTGGCTAACAGTAGTTACACTGGTGTCGCTGTATTAATTTTTTTTTTTATTTACTTTTGATTATAAGATCTTTAGTTCCGATTTAATATAATCAAAATAGAAGACAACTAAATAAACGTTTGTTTTCCAAAGTTTCTTTTTTCTAGCTTCACGCTGCGTTTAGTTCATAGGTAAACAGACACTTTCGTTTCCCACTTTCCGCCGACGGCCTTAGTAACAAGTGAGTAATATATTTGCATGAGTTAAAATGCTTTTTTGGTTTAAAATATTTATGTATTTTTACACGTACTAATAATGAATAAACAAATGAACAAATTTTGTTGAAACTAGACTCACAAGCTAGTCACCATATACGAAGTAATACAAAAGTGTAACAAGCAATTCTTTATGTAGTTGAAAGTTAAATTGGAAAACTTATGTTATATACGAGTATGTGTACAGTTGTTTTGTAGTTCATCTGCCGCTACATTCAGATTTAGCGAAGTTTATAACCAGAATTAAGAACATATACTAAATTGTTCTTCTTGCAAGTTAATTTGCAATAAAACGCACGGTAATATAATTATGTACATCTTGCGAATATTATGAAATGTGAAAATTAAGCGAGCGAAGCCGCGTTTTAGTAGCTAGTATGTATAATATAACGTATATTGGTAACTACAAAAATCGGATGACTAAAAACAAATATAAGTATTAAAATATATACATACAATTTAATTAATATGCACTAAAATAGAAATACCTGCCTAATATATTTTACATAATTATGTTGCAAAAAAACTTTCCTTTTTACCATAAATACAAACATAACATACATAAAGAGCCATTATTTATCCATTTGAAACTGCAGTTTGACAATAGGACTAAAGGAAGTCACACTTGCCAGTGTTCACATTCGCGAGTGTGGAATTTAAATGAACTACCCTCACCAACCGAATAGAAGCTTTTGTTACACAGAAATATATTACCACTAAATTATACCAAATAATAATAAAGTACTATCAAAATTACAGTTATCTATATTATATTATATTATATTGGGCTGTCAGATATTACTTTGTTAATATTGCATAAATTAATTTGGATTTAATATTTCACTATAGCAGCTCTGTTTGTTAGTGCACTGATGGCTATAGGTTCGATGTCTATTCGAGGAAAATATTTATATATACATTTTCCCGCTCTCGTAACACGGTGTACGACATCGAAATTAATTACAAGACACTATTGTTAAAAGTGGTCAGTTCAAGTCAGGAGGTAAGTATAAGAAGACATTTAATTGCCATTATTTATTATTCCTTTTTCACATACAAACTTCTAACACTTTACACAGCACATTTAACACTGTTTCTATATAACACTTTACACTTATACACGTTTTAAAACGCATAGTTCCAACAATGACACTGATTTTAAATACTTGAACACCGTCACAATTTTACAACTTACGGGAGGCAGAATAACGACGTACTGACTCAATCTATCAAAAACGTCCCTTTTTATAAACAATTATGTGGGTATTACTATTTTATTTTCTGTAAAATAGTGTGAGGGACACTGACAATTATCTTATGTATGGGTATTATTATCTTATCTTATGTATCTTACACTATGTATGGGTGAATGACTCATAGGATGACGACAGATTTAACACTAACGCCCGTATTGAGAGTGGCTTATAAATACGGGCCTACGTTCTCTCTGTGCCTGACTTACTAGTTGCGGATTTTTAATAACATATTTATTATATTACTTTAACAGAAAACGAGCTGTTAAAAATCATGTAGGCTTTTTAATCATATATATATATTTTTAACAGCTCGTTACGTTATCTATATATATATAAAAGGACTTGTCTTCACTGACTGAGGTAAGACGCACGCACAGCCGTAACCGCTCATGGTAGAAACGTAGAATTTGGACAGATGTTTACTTTTGTAATCTGGACATCCACTAAGAAGGGATTTTGAAAAATGTTAATTCTAAAGGGATGAAATAGGGGTTGAAAGTTTGTGTGGAAAAAAACTAAATCGGCACCGATTCTTATAAAATTTTAAATTTAGACTCTTAAAAATCTTTAATTGAACACATGTTTCATGGTTTATTAGAATTCACCCCTAAAAAAGCAAGCAAAGCTGCGCGCGTCCGCTAGTATATATATATATATATATATATATATATATATATATAATGGGTGTGTGTGTGTGTGTATATATATAAATCCAATTCGACGAGTCTGAACTACACTACAATGGTTTCTAGCCAGGAATCTCATAAGTTACCGATTATATTACTAGAATCTATTTTCGATTTTTCGAGTTGTAAACCTCTGGAGAAACTTCCATTTCTTGGTTGGTTCTGCGCTGTTTACACGTGAACCTATTAAAATTCTACGTGAAACCTACACACTGTTTAACATAGAATTTATAACCAGAACAAACTTTACGGACGGTACCTACCGTCAACAGTGCCTGAATATTTGAAAGCGTTTGATTCTGATGCAAAAGGAAAAGTTAGTTGTATTTTTTCCTAAATTTCTAATGTCGTTAATGCTGGCACGCTTTTTTGATTTTCACGTAATCTAAAAAATAAAAGAGACATTTAAGAAGGTTGACGTTGAAAGTTAGTTAAATAAAGATATACAAGATAAATAATATTTTCATATTTTTACCATAAAATTAAATACTTAAGAATATTATTATTTCAGACATACATATATACATATATTTGTAAGTAAGACCATACAAAGCGTCTGGAACTGAGACTTATTTCAAAGAGTGACAGTCTACGTCTAAGACTCGTAGCAGATTTAATTTGAGATTTCGCTTTGAGTGGCTGCGAAAAGGTTTCATCGTATGTTTTCATTTTGAACAACGTTTGTTGATATTTGGGTTTAACCATTCTTGAAGTTCTTTTCAATTATCATCATTATAATAAACAATTATTTTGCTTTCTTGATTTTTATATTTAAAAAAAACACGAATTTAAACTACTTATATAGGTTGAGTCGGTAATATCGTTATAACGAACCATCATGATCAAATATCATATAAAATATTTTTCTATTACGAAATTTTACGACAAAAATAAACCTTACTACAGCAGTTGTAAAGGTATAAATAAATTCTTGTCTTATATGTTCGTGACTTCGTGCAAAAGCCTACACTAAAGGAATTTATACCAACCTGGATAGCTTGAGCATCTTACAATTTTGGCACCATCCCCAAAAGCTAGAATAATTATTATTAAAGTAAATTCCGTCGCTACGTAGGTAACAAAGTAAGTAATTTTAAAGCTTTAATACATTCTTCTCACCTTGAACACATTTTTGTGATGAAAAATATAATCATCCACTCCAACCATTCATCCATCCAATTCATTTTATACTTATCGATCAATTTCAAGACATAACTTGTTGGGTGGTGGAATTCAATTCCATAGGTACAGTGAAATAAAAATAATTTAAATTATTCTCCCCAGTTCAGATCAGATCCACAAGCACCGTGTGGGGGATGGCATAGCAAGGCAATTCCTTCCAAAATAGTCCCTAGACCGGTGTACAAGCTGGCCATACAGTCTCATGCTAGGCTTTTGCCGAGATAGCCATTATTCGCTACCTAACGTTACCTACCTAACGTTCGCTACCTATAAAAGAACAAGTTTAATAATGCTCCTGTATATCATCACACTATTTGGCTCTTCCGACGAGTCGAGACGACTAGTCCAAGCTCTCGCAAGTCTTGTACTGGGTCTTCGACACATTAAGATAACCGTTTTCAAGCGAGGCGAATACCTCATTACACTCTAGCATCCATTGATTTCCATCAATAAGTCGTATGATATTGGCAAACATCAGCAGCCATGATGGCTGGCCTTGAGTGGAAGTCGAAACAGGATCTAGCGCTACTTTGAATAAGAACGGACTTAAACCTGAGGCGTGATAAGCCCCTACTGTAATCTAGAAGAGCGGATGTCACCTCTTGGCGAATTTAAGATGATTTCATTTCAAGACTGCTCTTGCAGTCTTCTCAGTCGATCAATCTCAGTCTCGAAATCATCTGAAATTATATTAAAATGTATTTTAAATTAATATTGTCTATGATTATGATAATTACATAATATATGACATATTCATTTCATTTACATGCTGTATACCTAAACTTACTTAAACAATCTATTTAGAAAATAGTCCGCTATCAAATATAATTAGCAAGAAACTGGATATTTTATTTATTATAGCGAAGTGGTTCTAGGCAGTGGCCTATTTTAAAGAACGTATATTTTAACTCATATTAACTTTCACATCACAAAACAAAAATACTAATTTTATAATTATAAGAGCACTCTAAGATAATATACTAAAATATTTATACCAGGAAAAATAAATTTTAAATATAATTTTTAAAACAGAATGGATGTAGGTAGCTCTCTACATATTTTTTTTAGTATACTAATTAAGTATTCAAATTGTTTTGTTTCTTTAACAAACTCTAAAGATACCTACTTAAATTCCGTACAAACTGGGCTGTTATTTTAACATTTAATTATTAAAATATTTAATTCTTTGTTGTTTTATAAAATCAAAAGAGTTTTGCTATTTAAAATACCAAACAAATAAATGACTTAATAGTGTTGCCATAAATGATTATTCAGTAATATATCTTTACTTATAAAATTATAGTAAATTCTAACGTCAGAGAAAATTATGCAATTCGAAAAAGGGTCTGCTATAAGCCTCTTTTTTCGCTATTTACTGCAGACGACCATTATTTGCAGTCGAATGGTTTCAATTGTGGGATTGTAGAATAAGTTACTTGGACCCTAATAAAAGTATCTTACTTACATTTTTATTTTTGCAAATTATTTCCATATTTTTCTCTTCTCAAATTTTAATAACTAACCATACATAACAAAACTAAATGCCATTTTCTGGTAATCCCAAAATATAAATGTAAGTAGTAATATTTTTTAGACTAAATCTTAATAATCGTTAGGCTTTTATTTACGGAATTTGGATTTCTAGTTAGTCCAAAACATACATTTTTTTTTATTTATGACAGAACTATGTATTCATTCATATACATACTACATTTTTCTTATTAATACATAATTTTTAAAAATCCTGGTTAATTTGTCCGGGTTTTATCCTATACACACTTTAGATGAACTAGAATTCTATTCAGTATCTCTTGTTTCGAAAATTCACGCATTCTGCTTGCTTTCAATGGCGTAAACTTGTATAATTTGCAAGCTGGTTGTCCTTATGAAGCCAAAACTTTATAACAACCTTAATATTAAATTCTACTGTAAGTTTCCGCACTCAAATTTTTCGACCAATTATTGAAAGGAGATACACTTGTTATTCATTGTTAATGAACACAAGAACAGCTATCGTCGTAGCGCAGTTGTTACAATGGTGCTGTTATGGGTTCAATTTGCATTTGGGGAAAAAATATTTAAATTATTTACTTTCCTTCTTCCACGTCTCTAGCACGGGACAAGAAAAATAAATGATAACGGGGCCACCATTAGGAAAATAAGCAAATATCTTTGCTAAACGTCTGCACGTAAAAACAAAACTCAGACCGTCTACAAAACGATTTATTCTGCGAACAGACGAGTTGTCGACGGCCTTATCGATGGAACCTTGTTATTTGTCTTGTGGAAAATACGCAAGTCAGCTGAGCGGCTGTGACTAAATTGCTTTTGGAAACTATTCGCGCATACAAATAAGTATGTACATCAGGTACGAGTACTATATCAGCTGAAGTATGCGGGCAGTGCTTAAAATTAATCTCATCTTAACTTTTGTTTATTAATCTTTTTTGTAGGTTTTCGCTCTTTTTCGCACATATCAGGGTAGGCTGAGGGAGCCTAGTATCTTATACTACGTTCCCCATTAAAGCGCTTTCTCGTCTCCACCTCGTCATGAGAGCTAAGAAATGAAAATATTAAATATTTCATTTTCTTGAGTGGGAATCGAACCCTCAATCATCGCGTTTATAATCGCATCCTTGTGCCCCTGCCCCTAATTACTTTAAATAACATTAAAACGTTAAAAAATAAAATATCTTCTTTACGTTTTTTTTTTATGGAATAAGCAGTGAGAACCTACCTTACCCCCTTGAAGGTGTCAAGGCCCTCCGTTTTCCATTTAGCGCCTGAATTCAAAACATCGCGTATTGAATGGTGGAACTTAATGCCGCCGATTACCACTTGGAAAAAAAAAAGACAACTCAATTCCACCAATGAAAATCATACAATCTTTATTCCACGTTGAATTCTAAGGCAACTTTATCAATCGTTCAACCAAGGCTTAGAAATATATAACATACCTTTTCGTATTCGCCATAGTCCTGAGATACGAGTATGTCATTTGGCTTCAATAGTTCATCAGCAAATGATGAATGTGAACCATTTTATTACTAAGCAACGTGAAATGGTTCCTCGTAGTGTTATAGCATCAAGTTATTTGGTTGTTTTAATTAAGGTTAACTATAGATATTTGATAAAATATTATTAATTAATTAAAAAAAATCTTATTAATGATTAAGTCTGCCCTCTAAAGTCTCTCTTACTCTTTCTTTCTTTTTCTCTCTCTGCCTACTTACAAATCTACGAGAGTGGTGTTTACGTTTATTTTAATAACACAACTATTTCTTTTAAATTACACCTTTTTAACCCAAAATTATTTTGGAGATTTAAAGTAAATGCATACGAAACTTCACATCTTTGCTCAATTCTGCTTCAATTCTGCGCTGCTTACTCTCAAGCTTATTAAAATTCAACTTGAAACCTACACACTGTTCGATGTGACTTTTACAGCCTAAAAAAGCTTTTTCACTATTATTTTGAACTTGGCTTTTTAAGCATATATTGACTTACTTTAATATTTCTTTTTTCAGCTTACGCTGTATCCCGTACATAGCAGGGTAGGCAGTAAGAACCTAGTGTTAAAACACTTCAATTGCCACCTTATGCCGATTTTTGAGGTATTGTGTGTTGAATGGTGAAACTCAACGCTACGTTTTGCCTTGTTACCTGAGCAAATAAATGAAAATATTTATAAACTTGAATCTGTTGAACCCATAACTGTCAAATAATGTTAATATAATAACCTCAGGAATAAACTACATACAAATTATAATGTTAATAAACTAAATACAAATTATAATGTTAATATAATAACCTCAGGAATAAACTACATTTTGTCGTCAATACTACTACTATCACTCCGTAGTCACAGACTCTCTTTGCCAGAGTCTATTTATCGTCCAAATTCCATTTATGACTTCGTTACTTTCCTATTCTAGAGACATAAAATGTCATCCTACAAGAGAAGCCAAGCTTTTATCTCCATATGTTCTCTGATAAGGAAAAATAATGAGTGGACTTATACGGATCGACGGAGATTAACTTGTTATTGTAGCAAGCTAATAGAAGCGTAATATTATATTAAAACGTATTTACGAAGCTACACATCACCCCGGGATAACTTCTTAAGACAGTTTTATATGCTCGACTTGTGATACCAATTTGTTCATTATTACTATTCTTTTTGTTTTTGTTGCGTCTTCATTAATGAAAATAAAAGTAGTGAGGCGTTCGATGTTGTTTGTAACGTCTAACTGGTAGAATTTATATGGATGTTTATTGGTGGGTGCTATTAAATACAATTCAGAGAAAACTTATATATACGACGGCGACGATATATATATATATATATATATATCATTTTATATGATAATTTATAAATAAAAGCCGTCTTGGCTCAGGAACACAGACGTATGATTGTGACGCGATGATTGTGGATCAGATCCCCATTTGGGGGGAATTAATTATTAATTATTATTTTCATTTCTTCACACTGAACATGGCAAAAGCCCGTTACGGAGTTCCATCACTCAATGCGTAATACCATCAAGGATTCGACAGAAAATGGGAAACGGAGTGTCATAACACTAGGTTCCCAGGTTCCCTCTAACTACCCTGCTATGTGCAGAATAAAGCGAGGAGCTATATAAATAAATGTTATGAGCGAAGGTGTATAATATAAATGAGAACAAAAATATATGGTTTAGTGTTGACCTGGTCTCATTATGCGAGTCTTATTATATTTTATGAAACCCTCGTGCATGCTTCAGGGGGCCGTAATGTGCCTGAAAATACACATAGCCTTATTAAATACGTACCACTACCCACATACCTCAGCTAATATTTGTTTAGGTACCTACCCACTTGTTTATTGTAGCTATTTGCTCTATATGAAACGTAATATTCTTTTGAGCCATTCCACATAGGTACTGTTTCGAAAGTATAACTTTTGTAATTCAATGTTATTTGTTTATATTTTAACCGACTTCCAAAAATGAGTGAACAGCGTGCGGGATACAGCGTGAAGGTGATTTGATTTGATTTTAAGTCACTACATTTAATTTAAAGCTTACCAGATCATTGAATCGACGAACGAGATTAGATCCAAATATGAGCAAACCAGTCTTTAAAGTGAATGCAAGCGTCGTAAAAGTTTCCGCAGTCACTCGCCCAATCTCAAATTAAATCTGCACCGAGTCTGAAACTGCGACCCGTTCCATGAACTTATGGAGTACACCACACTCCTTTACTCCGTATATTTCACAATAACTTCATTTAAAATAGGCATCGGATTTATGCATTTAATTTTGAAATTATATTAAGAATAATTTATTATTATCGATGTAATAAATAAAATTGCCTTTCAAATGTATTATTTTAATTATTTAATTACAATTGTTTTATCCAAATTTAATATAACTTATGATACGTCATTACAATTACGTTAAAATATAAAGCTTTTTTAAGAATCTACTCGTTTGAGTCAAATAAAAAACTGTGTACTCACACAATCGTATATCGTGCTTTTTTTAAATTAATCTAAAAATAAACAAGCAAATTCATACAAAAAGCTTTTATACAACCATACAACGTCAAACCGCAATGACTAGTCACTGCTATAACAAAATAGATATATGAGTATTTATGTACAATGTAATAATCTATTCAGTAGCATTATATAAAAGTACATAATTATTTTGAAGGTATTAGAAAATTTAATTAGAAACACCGCCTTATATGTATTGAGCCTGGTGGGGATTAAATTCTTGAGGTATACAGTATAATACATTAAGACCCGTATTTATAAACCGCTCTCAAATTTGGGATGGATCTTGAGATGTTATTTTCATTCATTCATTCATAGGCATATAATTTATAAATGAAAACCACCTCCTAAGATCTATCTCAGACTTGAGAGCAGTTTATAAATACGGGCCAATAGATTATTTTGTGGCGGACGACAGATTTGATACAGTTTTTTATTAAAACAAATAGGTATATGTAGGTTTAATAAAGAAAGAGTAAATCAAGAAATTTCACAATAGAAAAATTGTGACGAACTTGGGCAAGCTTTAAACGCTAGAGCGAAAAGTCTTAAAAATTTAAGTATCTGCCGTCAACGTGAACAGTAAGGAAGTAAGGGGTACCTATGTCTATTATTTTCTTTTCAGGTTATCTGGAATATAGTTATCTTTGCCAGGTATGCCTGTTCCACCGGAGTCGCCCAACCATGGATATCTGGAAATAGCAATTATTACAGATGCTTAAATTTAGATGAATTTTTATAAAATTTATTTTAATAATATAAATAATTTCTCTGTCTCCGTATCACATTGCGTATTGCAGTAAAGCAAGATAGAAACAAAATATTTACAATTTTAATTGTAAGTATGAACTGGTTTTTTTTTAATTTATTTATTTTTGTTATAATCAAATATTATTTACTCACTGGTTAGGACATTCATTGCAAGTCTCCATATAGCGAGTGTCAGTAAAGTTTGTATCTGGATGTTTGAAGGACAGAGCACATTTGTTAGAAAGGTTGCACGGTGCTGGTGGTAAATCTTTTTTATCACATCTCCAAGCCTCGTAGTTGTTAAGTGCCTTGACAGGTTTTGGATCTGTCATCCAAGTCAGAGCCTGCGTTACCGTGACGAAGTGGACATCTTTCCTGAAAACAAAATTAATGTTCTTTATTAATTATTTAGTAGAGAGTGCCAAATTATGTCACAACAACCGTTTTTCAAATTTAAGAAGTCAAACTATTTTTTTTTTAAGTTTAGCGCGAAAGTGTTTGAAAACGTTACATTTTTGCTCTACTTCAATAGTAATTGCTCAAAGAGTTTTCTTTGATATATTGAATTAAATAATTTAAAGTAATTTATTTGCCACATCAAAAACAAAAGAGCACAGTATCTTACATACGAAACATTACTGATAAGATCAAACAAATGGGAAGCAATCGACATCGAAGACAGAATACAAGATCGAAGTTTAATTCGATATCCACCAGTCGAGCCATGCCTGATGCCAGGAGTAAGGTAGCCATCGCACGTTGGCAAAGCAAACTCGCGGTACGTGAGTTACATACATTTCGACGTCAATTTGACGTCGCCGGCCCGCCTCAGGACATATTGGTCACGTAACTCAGCCAACTGCTTTCATTATCTCCCCCCAATGTTTAATTATCCGATAAAACTTATAATTTCTTTTTTTTCTACTTACTCATACGTTATTCTAAATTAAAATACTTTAAAAATACTTATATATTAGGTATACCTATTAGATAAGAGGGGACTAAATTAGGCACTTCCGAGTGTAGTTGAAACATCATTTTATGTATGAAAAAAGTATATACGATGTGATTTATAATTTATGTGACTAATTTACGTGACTTGCCAGCCTAATGCGACCTCGCCCGTTTAAAGTTATTTTTATATTATAGTCAATTTATACAAAATATTTGTGTAAGCCATTTGCTTATATTCAAAACATAGAATATACATACATATTAAACTTAGTTACATATATCAAATAAATAGTTAAAGTGTACGATAGCATAAAACTACGGTTTTTCTTTATTTAATCGTTTATATCCATTAATTATGTAAACATAAAATTTCACCGTATTTCTCATTTAATTACAGGCTTAAAACAAAAGAGATATATTTCAACTCGAACCACTTTACTGGAGCAAGTAGTGTAAAAAGAACCCTTCAGTATAATGTATCCCAGCTTTTTAGATAAACTTTGAAATATCACACCTCACAAAATTCTTGGTAACCACATTTCAAGCACCTTTTGTCATTAAAAACTGTAAAGTCTCACATTTTATAAATCTTATCGACTTAACTCGATAGGACAATGTTGTTAACTGTTTCACTTTATTAATGGAAAATTAAGGTAAAAAATACAAAAAGCTATAATTAACCGATGTGTTCTCTAGGAGAAAGTAAATAAATAGATAGCTACATATTAGGCATATGAAATATATAAATATATAGTATTACTAAACTAACTACTAGGATCTTACCAAGCAAAAGTTTTATCCATCTCTATATATTCCATATCTGATTGATATAAAATACACATACATATGGAGGCATGACACGAAAAAATTGCTGAATTTTAACACGTTACACCGTATCTAGTTTTATTTTAAAAATGGGCCAGTCAGAAAATACGTGGTACAATTTCAATTGCCACTCGCCATAGAAATTGTCACTGTACGCTTTTATTCGAAGTGTCAGCTACGCTTTGATTATGTGACGTGCAAATGCTTGTGAATTGTTCATTGCTATTGGACACTGACCCCTGCTCCCTGCATTGGTTCATACTTCAAATTGCTCAAAATGTTCTCTATGAAACATTATTTCTGAACTTCACTTTACTAGAAACTAAGCATAAAAGTTTTAAATATTCCACAATTAAATAACCCTCGGGTGCACACCACAACTAGCGGTCGGACTTTTCATTTAATTTTTATCAGCAATTAAAAGTAGTTATTATGAACGTCTAATACTAAAGCAAATCAATTTAACCATGAAACATTAATAAAGAATAACAATGCATATTTTTTTAAAAATAATGTATTGATCCTAATTTTGGAAGAATAATTAATGTATTAATCAAAATCAAAAACTCCGTTCCCCATTTTCCGCCGAATTCTGGAGGCATTACGTATTGAGTGGCGGAACTCAACGCCGCGCCTTGCCTCGACACCAGAGCGGAAAATAAAAAATAAATAAAAAAAATACTTCATTTCCTCGAGTGGGGATGACTCTCCCAACCACCCGCGTTTACAGTCACACACTAGCGCCCCTACGCACTATGGACAATGGTAGAACAACGGCAGATCAAAATTCATTTTTACAAAGTCGTCCCTGACGCACTATTTTTTTTTTGTTAGTAATAGTATAAGAGTGGAACTTTAATGTTATGATTTTTTTTTTCGTGAATTACATTTAGAATATATATTTATTCATCGTGAAAAATTGTCATTCGTGAGAATGTCTATTTCAGGTTGTTCACTTTGATACTTTAAACATAATTTGCTTAAAAAAATGTGCAAGTAGGTATAAAGTGTTATATATTTTTGAAAAACTCATAGTATGTAGATTTTAAAACAATTTATTATATATATATGTATACCGTGACTACATTTTTATAAAAAATATTAACAATAAGTGAAGAGAAAAAAGGTACGTGTTTAAAGTTCATCGAGACTTTTAACAGTTACCGACGTCTCCCGACGCGTTATATTTGATATTGTTTTATAGTCCAGATATTCATAAATAACTTTTATCAAAAATCAGCTGCAGAGACCAGCAGACTGAGAAGCTATCACGAAAACTACGATACAAGTCAGGGGACACGAACACTCTATCTACTGTAGTTTCTAATGTTTTACTATTTAATTGATTAGATTGCGGTAAATTTGCATAAACTTATTGTTATTTATTAATAAAAGGACGTTTTACCTTCGTTTTGCACACATTTTGCACAATCATTTATTCACACTACCCTCATATATGAAATTGTATGAAGAGTGAATTAATTTGACGTTTGATTATTAAGTGTCTTCACTAAATTTCAAAATGACGAATACTTTTAAGTGTTCCAAGCGTGAATTATTACTCCCATACATTGAAGGTTTACGTTAAATACGAGAAGAATTAGCCCCCCTTTAAATTATTTGAGGTTCCTGGCAAAGATTTTATGTTCTGGAGATCCAAGGTAATAAAGAATATTGCATACATACATACGTACATACATACATACAAAATACGCGCGAAAAACATGACCCTTCCTTAACAGTCGGGAATAATAGTAAACTAATTTAATAATACATTTTTACTACTACTACTTTTTATTTACTGAAAACTTTTCTTTTCATATTTTTTTTATATATAAACTCTCCAATAAAAGTATAATATCTGAACTTCATCTAACGCACTATTTCATAGTCTATGCTTGTGCAAAAATTAAATTGTTTATACAAATAAAAAAGTTATCGATTTTTGATCTGATACGAACCTCGATTTCCCATAGTGCTGCGCCATGACTGGCCTCATTAGTTTATCATGCATTAATCACGTACATATATAAATATAAACAACTACAAAATAAATTTAATATTCTATTATATTAATTTATAACTTTATATACAACTTTACACGCTTGCAATATTTAATACAGTTAACAAACTTCGTTAAAACTACAATGAACACGATATTGTGAATTAAAATTATCCTTTAAATTATTTACAATAATTGGAGAGAGCGTAAATCTATTGATATACAATTTTATTATACCTACAGATTAGGCAATATCACGCTCAAATAGTAAATCGACAGTCGTTAATAAGATTTGGGTATTCGATTTCGAATTATTCCATCATCATTATATTTTATTAATTGGGATTATTGTATATTAAATTATGGGTTTTGTATATTATAATTATAGTAATTTAGCTTGATTTCAGTTGAAAAATAAATAACAAAAATAATTTGCTGACGATTATTTAATTAGTAGCGGCCCCCGTGCGGCTGCGCCCGCTTGAACTATACGAATATTTATTTAATAGTAGTGTCCCTCGCACGGTTTCTTTTTTATTATTATTATTTAAATGTATATAGGGATAGTTGATTAGTTATTTTATTATGGTTATCTATATTGTTATTACACTTAATAAATCGTAATTGAATTTTCGTTTCTATTTGATTTTGTTGCCAAAAATAACATAGATAAATTAATATTAATAGAAAAATGTTAACTTATTACATATCTATTTATTGCATACGGCAATGACGGCTTTTCTCGTGTATCCCGCGGAAATTTCGGGATAAAAAGGAGAATATGAGCTCCTTTTTATCCCGAAATGTTGCTCCATAATCTCCTATCGAAGAGTGAAAGTCCCAAAAAAAGCGGTTAATAAACAGCTTGATACAATTATCTTAAATTATTTTCACAGCCTATCAAACACTATTTATGGGCACTGATACTGGATAAATAACTTTGAGGTAAATTACGAGTGAAATTTTTAATATGAATGCAACATACATACAGTACAAACCCACATGAAGAATATTCTTCATTTAAAGCTTTTTTGTAAATTTAATGTCACTGAATATCTGCATTACTTTTGTTACATTGTATTAAAAGTAATGTAGGTATTGCAAAGTGTATCGCTCTAGTAATTTGCAGTAAAATAAAATGCCCCTTTAAAGTATTAACAATCTCGTAACTACAGTTTTTCAATCCAGATTTGTATTTTAAAACGAGAAAACTTTTATCAGGAAATAATAAAAGTTTCCCATTATACAGATAACGTTTTCATTACTCTTTTTACATTCTCATTATATATTTTTTTTTATATTTTCTTCAACAGTGAATATTTAAAGATAACTACTCTATCATTTTTACAATCTCTTTTTGCATATGATTTAAATAGCGAATTACCTGTTAAACAACAAATTACTTACTACTGAACTGATGTCCACCACCGTGGACGTGAATTGGAGTTGTGGACATCTAGTGTCATACAAGACGTAGCAAATCACAAGAAGGAAGGAAGGAGGGAAGTTTTAATTTTACAAACAATTAACCGTCATTATTCGCCTATCAATAAATCCAGTTCCATCTTCTTTCAAATACTTCAAAAATCACATTTTATATATAGATAGGTATATGAGCACTTAGAAGTTACAAGCCGCAAGTCAACTGCTGAAAACCATTCACATGGAGTTCATGATGTGAACCTAGTACAAGCTATACTGCAAAATCTAATTTTGTATATTATGTTAAGTGTAGACATATATGGACATTACAGTCTATAGTTTCGTCTAATAACAATATTATTTGGGCTATATATTTAAAAAATATAATATATTGTAAAATTTAAAACGATGGGGTGTTTACTCCTCAAGTTAAAAACAATTTTATAAAAGATCCCCGTAAATAAATGATGATGATATTTCTTTTTATTGTTTAACACTAGAAGTGCCAAAGATTGAGACCCCCCTTGAACCGCCGTCGTTAACTGAAAGTACCTTATTAATTTATAGTATTATAGATTCCCTTTATAGTATCGAAATACACGTTTTTTACTATATAAATGGTCATATCTTTTTTTAAGGACTGTAGATTGTCATATAGTTGATATTCATATACTCATAATGAATATCAACTCGATTTCTCCAAGCATCCCTGAGATAAAGGCACAGACAGATGGATGGACAGAAAAATGATCTTATAAGGGTTTTTTTTTTCCTTAAAAGCTACAGAACCCTAAAAACTTAGGCATTGACTGCTACACCTACTATTAAATTTTTTTCCGCCCCCGCATCGCCCTTTCACCTTCACCTCGTCCCCGAGGCAAGAAAATATACCAAATTATACCCTTAAATAATAAAATAATAATGGCGGGACCAAAATGACCCAGCGGCAGTTCTAGTTAAATCTCATTATTTTTCAAAAAGTATGACTGCTATAAAATTATTATAAAAATATTTTTAATTAAATAAAGGTGTAAAATTGGTAATAGTCAAAAAGTTTCATCTACATACATTAACAAATAAAAAAGTTATATACAATCAAACTTGCGTTTGGGAAGAAAATGGGACGGCCGCGCGTCTAGTGTTAATCACTTGTTCAAATCAAATCATCAGGTACCTATTCAATAACATTCCTATCTATAGTTACTTTTAGACGAAAAGATGAAATCAAACAACTAAGATAATATAATAGATACTTACAAATCAGACGCCCATTGAAGGAACTTATGTAATCCACGCTCCAGCTCTTTAATCTGGAACCAGTTCGTGTGGAAAGGCATCATGTATGGCGCACGATTTTGTTCATAATATCTACTGAAGTCTTCTTGGAGCCATTCCAATACCTAAAAAATATTATTTAATACATACTGATCATTTTCTTGAAATAATCAAGATATAGAAAGAAAGAATATTTATTATACATTTATATGGGGTTTTTTAGAAAAATACAAGTATTCATTACAGTATTATAATGTTTACAATATTAAAATTAACTATTAATAACGGAGTTTCATCATTTCACACACATATTTCAATAATATATCGCAATTAACTTTCTAGGATCACAATAAACATGAAAATGATATTTTTTAAAGTTAAACAAACAATAAGATAACATCAGTTGTTAATACAAAGCGTGGAAATTACACGTCAGCGCGTGCAATTCTAATTACATAACTTTTATTTCCTTTAATAAAAGGAAATCTACCCCGATGCGGGGAAATCAATTACACTCCACGCTGTTAACACACGCGTGCGTTTTATTTCTTAGCGCGCTCAATTCCTACTGTATTGGATCGAAAATTCAAAACGTGTTGTTTATTTGACCGTCGTGGCATAGTGGCTGTTAATGCGAAGTGGTTTCGATTCCTCATTATTATTATTCATATTTTTATTTCTACGCTCTGGTAAGGCAAAGTGGTTTTGAGTTCCACCACTCAACACGCAATGCCTCGAATATTCGGTGAACAGTGGGGAACGGAGTGTCCTGACACTAGATTTCCTCTGCCTATCCCGTCTACCCTGCTATAGTTATGCTAGATACAGCGTAAAGTTGGAAAAAATATCAAAATAAGTTTTTAGCACTTGCAAACTTCATATAGGTACGATGAGTTTTCCAGTATGAGTATACCAAGTTTGTTATTATAAATGTTTGTATGACTCATTTCTTACGTAGATAAGTTAACCGACGAAAGTTACAACAAAGACTTTCGTCTCGTTATAGCAGAAAGTTTTGTAATAAAATGATATTCAGAACAAAAGACGGTTTCAATGAATTCGAAACACTGTTTTAGAAAGGAATACCCGAAACGAAATAGGTAGGGGATGGGGGTGTAACGGGGACGCGAGGCACTACGGGGCCACCCACATATACAAGTAAATATGTCCACTAGCCGTATTTTATTTTCGTTAATAGGGAACCATTTCGTATCAGTCTTTCAGTGGCCACCGAGAATGCTTCGCGCGTTTCTTTAAATTAGGTATTTTAGGTATATTTTTGTTATATCTCACTTGAGCTAGTTTACCGAAGTTTACCGAACGAAGAAGTGTTCAAATCTAAATGCCGCTCATTTAGATACATAAAAACGGTGAAAACGTACACTAAGATACATTACGGTAATTTGGGTACCCTACTACGATGAAGATTTCATACTAGTTTCGTAATATTAAAATTGCAAATATTATTAACGCAAATTTGATTACCTACTTATTTCGATCAATTCTATGCCAAATGATATATTTTTTTGTAACCAAAGGGGTGTTTAATTTCAATTGTTAATTTACTTTAAAGTTTCCTTTACGCCACAAGACCCCTTTCGAAGAAGATTCTTTACCCAAAATAATAAAATTAAATCATAAATATAATTTTTATGATATAAGCCATGATAACATAACATACAACGGCCATGTTGTGACGGCAGCTACCTACCTTAAAGTTATCTTTCTAAATATTGCACAAGTCAAGTAATTTCATATCATTTACAAAAATAGGTAATCTTCCATTTTATTGCAACGTCATCTTCTGATGATAGTGCTCTGAGGGTATTTAAATATTTTACTAAACTTGAAACTAACCTCATTGGAGTCATGATTATGTAGAACACATTGATCCAAGTACGGGCAGTGTCCTCCTTCATAAGTTTCTACGAAATGAGCATTAAAAGGAACCTCCCATAAACCTGTCAATATAAAAAAATATATTAGAAAATAATCTACATTAATGGCACAAGCCACGGAGTGTTTGAACACTAGGTTTTTAGAATACTGTGTGCAGCTATAAAAGTGTTATATACATCGAATTATCTACTAGAATACATCAACTGCACCACTAAGCATAGATAAACTTAAAACTACAAAACACTTATTAAATATCCGAATAAGTATATATAAGAATAAGTGTATATGACGTAATAAGAAAATCTTAAAATTACAATACAAGAAAATGTACTTTTTAAACATAAGCTACTCTAAAATATTAGACTTCCTTTAATCTATATAATAATACTAGTGGACCCGAACGCGGCTACGCCCGTGAACTATACGAATATTTATTAAATATATTTATGAAATTATTTTCAGTTTTCAATGCGTTAAGCAAGCTTATTTTGTGACGTTTTCTGGCAATAAAACTTAGCAAATCGTTGCTTAGCAACGGCGGTTGTTATAAACATGGCGGAATAAATTGCATGTCAATTTAATAAGTATTTTAATATATTNTTCATAAAATAAATTGAAATCTCCCAGTAAATATGTTTAATTACAAACAGCCATTCGCTTTGTGAAACAACAAACAGCATTGTGAACATTATTTAGTCCATATCGCAGCAACAGAAGTGTTAATACCGGCAAGTAATTTAGTGGGGCATGTATCAGACGTACTCGTGCACAATTTCCTAATCGAGCGTATAAGACATTTATATGAACGGAGATACTAGAGATACGTATAGCAAAATGTGTGTAACTCAACTAATAAAAATATATAAAAAATCTTTATGTGTATAGTTATATAAAAACTTTGGCCACAATATACAAATATATTTTTCTATATATTTTTTTTCTTTTAAAAGAAATCATCATTTTGTTGGCTGGATTTATTGAGTTAATAAATTTAAACATTACAGTAAAAATCTAAAATTACTGTTATTACATTTGCTTTAATGGATGTCTTCACTTTGATAAACAATATATTTAATTTTGTGTCATTTTGTTTTTATCCTTACAATTAACGAATTGTTTTTCAGGTTTCACCTTATCCTGCCTAAAACAGAAAGAATCTAGTGTTAAGGTACTCCGCTCTCTGGGTTCCACCCGAGTACGAGACATTTGTTGAGTGTTTCCTGCCAGGGTGAGGAAATGAAAATAATCAAATCAAATGACAACTATATATATACGTTAATATATATTATTGTTTTTAAACGCCGCGCCGTCCCACTTTGCGCAAATAGCCTAATCTTTGTTCATATATCATATAGATTATATATAATATATTATATATATCACGCTAAATCAACATATATTTAATCACCTCAAGGGACAATTTCATATACAATATCTACTTTCAATATACGTCAAAAGGTCTAATGCATCAGTGGGCGATAACGTTATTATAATTCCTTTACGCATATTATACTACCTATCTATGATATTCTAGAACGTCTCAATTATTGACACAACATAATTTAATTTTAAGATGGCGTGTGCTTCATAATTTAAATATGAAAATAAAATTAATTGCACAGCTATATTATTATACATAATTATTATTTTATATATTTATTTATACATATGTATATAGAAATGAATGAAAGGCTAAAGTTTAAGACCGCTGTTGAAACTGTTATTCTGTAAAATATGTGTTTAATTTGTAATAAAGATAAAAATACATAAATATCAAAAGCTATTAATGTGGAATAAATTATTTATTAATTATTATAATTTCACAGATTGCCTAAGAATTACTTTTATTATATACTAGTGGACCCGGACGCGGCTACGCCTGTTTGAAATATAAGAATATTTATTAAATATATTTATGAAATTATTTTCAGTTTTCAACAGAATTAGTAAGAAAATATAAGCTTAAATAATCAAACAGAATAATAAGGAGAGACATATTATTAGAAAAAATATTATTATTATTATTATTAAAATGAACCAACAAAAGAAGTAAAAACTAAAGGATATTCTTAATATCGGAAAAAGTACCTAAAGTTTTAGTGCGTGGCGTACATAGATATCGACTCTATGAAATAACTAAACGTTTTTCTATATTAAATAGGATAATTTTTGCGAGCAACATCTAATAAAATCCCAAGACCAAACTTTACACTACACCAAGAAAAGAAGAAGAGAACCAAAGTGTAGTTTAAATTAATTATAAACAGTAAATAATTACATAAAATTAACAATAGTTCGAAAATGTATGAAAATTTATAAAACCGTCAACGTCATCTGCCCGTTCGCGTCG